>JAQPPZ010001296.1:0-554209 GCA_028583015.1 Wollemia nobilis | reverse complement strand
TGTACACAAGTTTTATGGATGAAAACCACCTTGGAGGATTTCAAAGTCAAGCATGAACAACCCATATCCATACTTTGTGATAATACAAGTGCCATAAGTATTTCCAAAAATCTAGTAATGCACTCAAGGACAAAGCATATTTCCATCAAGTATCACTTTCTAAGGGAGAAAGTGCAAGACAAGCAAGTCAAGCTAGAGTATGTGTCTACTAAAGAGCAGATTGTAGATATCTTCACCAAACCTCTTCCAAGAGATACGTTTGAGTATCTAAGGGAGAAATTGGGAGTTGTACTCCCATCCCAAAATTAATCACCTCATCAGGAGGTGGGGGAGGGACCAAGTTAAGAGGCTCATTCTTAGTCCCAAGCCCCAAAGGTGACCCTTTGCCATTTATGACAAAGGGGGAGAGATATGAGTAAGGGGGAGAGCTTCAAAGTGAAGAGGAAAGCTTCAAGTCAGGGAGAGCAAAACTTCAAAGGAAGATTCTCAGTTGTGGGCACAGTTTGTCAATTGTTAGCATAGTTGGTTTCAGTTTTGGCTCTTGAGAAGTGTTTTCAGTAAAGGTTTGCCATCAATGACAAAGGGGGAGATTGTTGGCAATTTTGGGTACTTTGGGTACATTGCATTTGCTCAAGTGAATAATTTGTCATTGATGTCAAGAAGCTTTTGAAGGAATTTGATTTGATGTCAAATAATTTGTGTTGATGAAGGTTACGGCATGACAGTTTCAAAGGTCTTTTGCAATCCCCAAGCTGACAGGTTCGAAAGAAAGTAAGTTGGAAAAGTGTCGCGATATCGCGACATGTCGCATTTTTGTGACTTAAGTAGGAGAGAGAAAGCATTTTAGAAAAGTGTCACGATATCGCGACATGTCGCATTTTCGCGACTTAAGCAGGAGAGAGAAAGCAAGTTAGAAAAGTGTCGCGATATCGTGACATGTCGCAGTTTTGCAACTCAAAGAGGAGAGAGAATGTACGGAGTCATAAATGTCGCAATTTCATGACATATTGCAAGGAAGGTTGTACGGATGAAAAAGTGTCACGATTTCACGACATGTTGCAGGAGAGAGAGTCCGAAAGAAAAAGTGTCACGATTTCATGATATAATGCAGAAGAGAGAGTCCGTAGTGTGAATTGTCATGATTTCGCGACAATTTTGAAGAGAGAGAAAGTAACTCGAAAAGTGTCATGATTTCGCGACATGCTGCAGAGTTCGAAGTGAGAACCGTCACGATTTCATGACATGCTACAGATGAAAATGTTCCAAGTAAGAACTGTCATGATTTTGTGACATGCAACAAAGGGAAGAGTCTGAAATAAGAACTGTCACGATTTCATGACAGGTTGCAAAGAAGACGTATGAAAGCTGAAAGCGTCGCGATTTTGTGACAGGCTGCAAAGAAAACATACGAAAGCTGAAAGCGTCACGATTTCGTGACAAGTTGTAATGAAGACGTATGAAAGCTGAAAGCGTCACGATTTCATGACAAGAAGCCAAGTTGTGAACTATGAAGACAGAAGTGAAGATGAATTCTGCTAAGGCAGAAGTGTCACAATTTTGTGACAAAAGCAAAAAGGAGGTTGACAAAGGGAGAACTGTCATGATATCATGACAAAAGCAAAGTTGATGCTGACAAAGACAAAAGTGTCACGATATCGCGACAAGAGCTTAGTTGAAGTTGAAAAAGGTAGAAGTGTTGCGTTATCGCAACCAAAGCCAAAAGAAAGTGTATGGATGCAAAGGTGTCGCTATATCGCAACATGTATTTTTGTAGCAGAAGCTACAGAAGAGTTACAGAGGCAGTGAAGTCGACAAATTTAAATGTTAGCCGACAAAGATTAGGGCTTGCAGTCAACGTAGATTAGGGTTTACATTTGTTATAACAGCCGACTAAGATTAAAGTTTTCATCATGGAAATTTTGTTATAAAAGGAGGGTTGTTTGGAGAGTTGAAAAAATGTGGTATGCATTGTTCATTGCGATGTTCGCAAATAGAGCACAGAGTGAGAAGTTCGATCATCGAGAGCAGAGTGTGAAATTTGATCAAAGTGCGTAGAACATGCGAAGACAGTGCATAGTGTGAGCAGAGAGACAGACAGAGGAAGACTTGTACTAGACCGATTGACTGTGTTTGGTACAGGTTGTTGAGCTATTGTAGACATGATCATAGAAGGCAGAGGTCTCTTAGGCTAAGCATTGAAGATAGGAGGTCTTCAGTGGAAAGGAGTTCCACGTGCTGGCAAGAGGTAGAGGCAGTTGATCTTTTGAGGGATCATTTCCAGAGCAGAGGGGAAGGTATCTCCTTTGATCAGAGGCTCATAAATTATGATTGGGGGAAGGTATCTCCCTTGGGCCGAGGCTCATAAATATTGTATTTGGGAAGGATTCCCAAAGAACTTTGAGATAACTTTTAGAGAAAAGTTTTTGTGGATGTAGCCCAACCATTTTGGGTGAACCACGTTAAAAATGGGTCTTCAATGTGTGATGCTTTCTGTCTTGATTAATGTTGTGTTGATGCCAATGCTATCTAAAGTTAAAATTATTAATTGGTTAAATCTTATATTGTTCACCCCCCCGTCTTAGTATAAGCATGTGTTCTTCATCCTTTTCCCTCCAAAGATATTTGAACAAAATAGCCACCAACACAATATCACCAAATGCAAAGAATAACTTGCTCAAATCAACTCAATGGAGTAAGCCCAATATCATGAATCAAGTAAAGAAATAACTTGATCAAACAACCTCTATGGAAGCAACTCAACCATCAAACTCAAAACAACCAACCAAGGGTTCCACCAACTCAATGCAATTACCAAGACTCACAAACATAAACCCTAGTGCACAATGCTTCCACTACCTCAAACCAGAATTATGCATTCACCAAAACTCTCATCAAGGATAACAATGCATAAGAAGTCTTTAACAAACCAGAAAATACGATTTACACCCAACCAAAGGAAACCTAGTTGAAAACCTTTTCACTCCAACCTTATTTCAGAAAAACATACACCAATCATACTCATAAGGAAAATGTGCCCATACCTTTTTGGAGTAGAAGAAAATTGATCCTTAAAACTGTCACCACACACAACCCTCAAACTTCCAACCAAGTTAGGGTTAGAACCAAGATAAATGAGCACATATAAAAACTTTCCTTAATACACCTTTTAGCTCCTCTTATTTAAAAACAACCACCAAAGAATCCAAAAACACAACAACCAAAACTTACACCTTATATCTCCATTTTTAAATTTAGCATAGCAAAAGACTAATCTCAAAAATACAACCAAAGAAATATCCCCTTATTTCTCCTATGTCTTTTAAACAATGCTAAACAATGCCAAAAATCATATCAAGAAAATAATCACACCTTATAATGGCTGCCCTTGAAGAATCCGAAATTCGCGGCACAAAACACATTTTAATAAAAACGTGACTAATCCATGCACAGCTCCCTCCGCGAGGATCAAAATGCAGACCTCCGCCTATGTAAGGTCCAAACGCAGACTTCGCTGCCATTAGCCCACAAGGGGCTTACGAAGTCCAAGACGGACTTCCTTCCACATAAATGGTCAAGCTTTTCGAAAGCTTTTCAAACCACGAGCTCTCCTCTTTCGCAGCGTAAATAGAACATTCGATCGTAGCCAAACCAATTAATTGCCTTCGATTTTCCAAGTCGATTTAACCTTAGGAACCTTCTCATATTTATAGTCCATACGTGGACTTTAGAACACGTCGGCTGCAAAGAAAAGTAATTTCGAATTTAATCGAAATTTGCTTTCTAAAGGGTTTAAAAACCCTTAAAGTATTTTTAATAAATTAAAAATAATTTCTCCCTTAATTAATTAAATAATTAATTAATTAAAACCTTGAAGGGTTTTAAATAATAATTAAATAAATAATAAAGAGAACCTCCATTGGTTTTAATAAAAACCATGGCCAATGGAATCTCTTCGGATTCTCTTAAAAAGATTCTCTTGGAATCTTCCACCTTTGAAGCCAACACATCCTCTTAACATTAATGTCATTTTCTTTTGACATCAATGACAACTCATAGACAAGAAGCTGGGATCTCAAACCCAAAATTGCCAACATTTTCTACTTCAGTGAATGAAAATACCGAATCATCTGGGAGCTCAATAATCAGAGGATGATCACTAGGTAGTGGAGCTTGCATAAGTTGATCAGCGATAACCTAACCTTTAATGATTTTTGGCTAACAAAATCAAGATCAAATTCTGTAAGGAGCATTTTCCATTTAGCGGTACAGGTGTTGTTATAAGTGTGAGACATCATGTAGCACAGAGAATTTCCTCTAGCTATGACATAGGTTATTTGGATTAGCATATAATGTTGAAGTTTCTTAGTGGCTAACACCACTGCTAAGCATAGTTTTTCTACATAAGCATATTTTTTTTCATAACTTACAAATGTTCAACTAATATAATAGATTTCTTGCTCTCAATTTTTTTCATTTTTCTGTGCAAGCATTGTCCCTAAAGCGGCTTCTATGGTTGAGACATAAATATGAAAATGGACCCCCGACCTAGGAGGAGTTAATACTGGTGGTGAATTTAGATAGTGCTTGACATCATCAAATTATTTTTGACATTCATCTATCCATACGAATGCTACCCCATTTTGTAATAAGTTATTAAATGACCTACATTTATCGAAAAGTTGCGCAATGAAGCATTTGATCGATTGAATTTTACCTTGCAAGCTACACAATTCCTTGATGTTAGTTGGGTGTGGCATTTCTATGATGGCTTTAACCTTATTTGGGTCCACTTCAATGCCTCTGTTGGAGACAATGAATCCTAAATGTTTACCAGAGATAACACCAAAGACACATTTTTTTGGATTTAATCTCACCTTGTATTCTAACAGCCGATCAAAAATATTTTCCAAGACATCAATATGTTCTTGTCGGGTTTTAGATTTAGCCAAGAGATCATATACATAGTCTTCAATGATTTTATGCATGTAATCATGAAAGATGTAAGTCATGGCTCTTTGATAAGTAGCTCCTACATTTTTGAGGCCAAAGGGCATAACCCCGAAACAAAATGTTCCCCAAGGTGTTGTGATAGCTATTTTATGTTGGTCATTAGGATTTATTCAAATTTGATTGTATTCTAAAAAACCGTCCATGAAGGAAAGCATTTCATGGCTTACGCAGGTGTTGACAGGAGTATCAATGTTTGGTAGAGAGAAGTCATCCTTAGGACATGCTTTATTTAGATCTCGAAAGTCATTGTAAACACGTATCCCCCATTAGGCTTATGAATGGGTACCATGTTTGAAATCCACTCGAGATAGTCAATAGGAACAATGAAGTGAACATCTAGTAGTTTTTGTATTTCCTCTTTGACTATGAGTGCTACGGTAGGATGAATTCTCCTAAGTTTTTGTTTGATCGGCTTGGCGTCAGGACGTAAGGTGAGATTGTGGACAACAAGTTTAGGATCAAGACCAAGCATATCCTTGTAGGACCATGCAAACACCTCTTTCTTTTTCTTCAGGAGAAAAATGAATTTTTTTTTTTTTTTTGGTGGTGGCCACAAGGGGTAAACAGGCTGTGACCACGAGGGAACCATTACATAACATATCCGCAACATGTGAGGTGAGAGATTTGAACCTGGGCCTCTCAGCAACTAGAGAGGTTTAACTACCCACTTGCTCTCCAACTCCTCTACATGGGCGGATCAAGAGAAAAATGAATTGCTCTTTCTAATCGGATGTTAAACTTTTTCCAAGTTTTATAATTTAGGGATTGTTGGGATCTGAACTAAGGTTTACGTAGATGATATATTCAATGGACATATGTGAACCTTCCTCAAGTTGATGTGGTGTTGGGATTATATTAAAGTCATATAAAATGACATCTAACTTTTCTTGCTTATCGTTGTCTAATTCTACCTGAAAAACCTCGGTACTGTTGGTAGAAAGTGATGGAGGCGAGGGTTGCGATGAAGGAGGAATGTAGCAGGCCGAAGACCTTAGCAATTCCTCAGATAGGATAAACTCCAAGAGGGATGGTGAGGAGGAAATCCAGTCCAAATTAATAAGTTTGATGTCAATGGAAATTGGCTTTGCCAATTGCATGGATTACGGAGTGAGGTGAATAAGTCAATAGGATTCATATTGACTCAGTGGAAGGAAAGATGGTTTGGCTGGATGTATAGATGTAATAATTGAATTGAATCCAATGTTGAGGCATGGTATCCCTATAATAGTGAATGTGAAAATATCAGAGCAACATTTTTTTTTGATGTTTTGTTTGTTTTTTTTTTTTTTTTTGATTTTTTGTTGATTTTGATTATTTATTTATTTATTTATGTACATATGTTACAATTCTTGGCTTATGTGGGTGGCTAAAGGAATATTACCAGGTGGATCATATTGTTCTTGTGGAAGAAGTAAGTAGAATATGGGATGATGGATGGGGAAAATTAAGAGGTAAAACTCTTCCTATTGGGTGATGGGGACAATGGGTTGTGACTCTTCTTCAGAATCGTCAAAAGTGTTTGGCATGACTTCAAATTCTTTATAACTTTCATCATCGAAATCAAAGACAGGATATGAAAATTTGAGGGGATCATCTTCGTTTACTTCGTCCATGCAAAGTTCTTGAAGGGCCTGTTCAAGAGAAGATGTTGAGGGTAGTGGGTGGATGGGGTGATCTTCATCATTGAGTGTAAGCTTTTTAAAGGCTTGCTCAAGAGAAGCGATGGAAGACAATGGGGTATAGCCTAAACCAGAACGATCATGGGCACCTCTATATGGGACCTCTAAGATATCCTGCATCCCTTGTTCATGGGAACCTAGATGTTGACCTTGCCAATGGAACATATTAAAGTATCGAGCTAGAAACTCCTCTATGTTAGGTATATTGGCACGTCTAGGATCTTTTCGTTCTTTGGGTGGGTTTTCCCTAGTTGAGTAATCCAACCCTCCATAAACAAATTTAATGCTATTTGGAGCAACACTCATGTCGTAAACAACACCTATGTATAAAGTACGATCTCTAGGACATCCAAAATCCTTAGTTGTGGGAATGGCTAGGGGTGTAATGGTGACGTCTTGGACCACATACTCACCAATGCTCGGATTAGTGATGTGGACTTTGACTTGGATTGATGAGGTGGATGGTGAAGGCTCAAGTGGTTCTGGATTGGTTGTGGATAGTGGCGAGTCAAATATGGCACAATATGAAAGTTTGACTTGTGACACATCGGTTGATGGAGTGGGATTGGATGGTAGTGTGGAATGATGAGATGGAATAGAAGAATTGGTTGTAGAAGAAGGGGTATATGTGATGTACAATGTGCTAACAGTAGACTGAATGTGATCACATGTACAAGAAGAAATGTATTTTTGATGAGGTGATGTGATGGGTAGCTCCTCTATGATGGGAGCCTTAGAAGAATATGAATATGAATTATAAGAAGGTGAATTAAGAGATGATGTGGATGGATTCGATTATGGCACCAAGAATAGATGAGTGGAAGGTAACATGGATTCATGAGGATTTGAAATAAAATTATAATACTTAAAAGGTTCGACATCCGCGGGGATGCAATGGACCTGTCCATTATGAACGTATTTCAAGCATTGGTGGAGAATTGATGGAACACATTTCATTTCCCTCATCTAAGGTCTACCAAGGAGTATATTATACACCATTGCTCCTTCCAAGATGTGAAACATGGTGTGCAATGTTATGGGCCCTACTTCTATGGGTAAAACAATAGTGCCAACTATGGTACACAAAGCATCATTAAATGCTTTGAGGGTGAATGATGATTTGGAAATGTGGGATTAAGGTATTTTGAGGTGTATAAGAGCAACAGTAGTTATGATATTTATTGACAAGCCGGTATACTCATTTGAATGGCTTTCCATCTATTAAGTCCATGATGTGCAATGGAGGGTCCACCGATTCTGAACTCATTGATTTTATCTCAAAGTCATAGAAGGTAATTAATGGTTCCATGCACATCCTAACACTCCCTACAAATTTTTTGAAGGCATTAGAGTCTTGGGATTCTAACTCAATTGACTTGAGTATTTCCATTAAAGCTTCTCTATGCCTAGGGGATTTTTGGATAATCTCATAGATAGAAAGTTTTGCTAATGCAATTTTCAAACTACTGGTTAACCGGTTGGTTAAAGTTATTGCCAGCCTTATTGGATGAAGGATGGGTGGATTGGATGGGTTGGATAGATTGATTGGTAGATATGGATTTGGTGATGTTTGGATGGGAGGTGGATTTGAAGGTTGTTGAAATTTTTTTTTATTTTACCTTTGCCCTCTAGTGACCACATGGACTGCTCCTACAAAGTTTTGGTATTGTTGGACATGATTTACTTGATTATGAGGTGGTTGTTGATTATTAATCCCTACATTATGTTGGACCTCCCCATGGATAGGTAGAGGTGTATGATATATGCCCAAATTTTTATTTTGTGGAGCTAAGGGGTTATCGACGCTAATGGCCCCTAAGTCTACGAGGTCTTGCACTATGTTTTTGAATACATGGCAAGAATTGATATCATGCCTATTTTATCGATGATATGGGCAAAACAAGTGCTCTCTATAACATTTAGGCCTTTTTGTGGGATCATCGGGCCTAATGTTCGATAAGGCTAATTTTTTGGTCTCATACAACCTTCAAAATATGGCTGAATATGATTCCACTAAGGGAGTGTATTGATGCTGAGGTTGATTGAATTGGAGATGGGTAGGCTGTTCCACAGTTGGCATTGTGTTTTGTACCATTGGTGCTTGGGTTACTGATGGGACCGCATGATAGAAAATTTGTTGTTACACTAGTTTTTGAGCCATTACAAGTTGGCTCATGACCACTTGATTGACTTGATTAGCTGTGTTAGCCATTGAGGCTTGTGTGGATTTGGTTTGGCCAGATTGATTATTTCAAAATTGGTCTCTATTTTGCCATTATTTCTTCTTAGGCTTAATGACACCCTCTTGGATTTTTATCTCCTCAATGACACTAGCCTGTGCTAAAGCCTCCTCAAATGTTCTATAAGTATTGAGCTGAAGCATCCAAGAGATGGGTTTTAAGCAACTCTTGGTAAAATATTTGATAATTTCTTCCATTGGGAGGGAGAATGGAAACTTTGTGATGACTGCCCTCTAATGGTTTCTAAAATCATATATAGGTTCCTCATCCCATTGTTTCAAGTAATATATATCCGATAAGGACACATTATTTTTAATATTAAGGGCAAAGCGTTCCAAGAATAGATCTATCAATTGATCAAAAGTATAAATACTATGCGTGGGAAATTGATTGTACCATTCAATGGCATATTCCCCTAATGTTTGAGGAAAAATTTGGAGCATAAGAGCATTATCATCACTAATCCAAAAACATATGCGGAAAAATGAACTCACATGCTCCTTAGGATCATCGGTTCCCCTAAACTTGTCAAATTTTGGTACCATAAAATATTTCGGATAAGGCGATGATGGTACCAATGGATGGATTTGTTGGTGGATCATTTGGCTTAATGTGAGCTTTTGGCTTGTTATCCCTGGTGAGTTTTGCATCAACTAATTGATTTGCTTTTGCATTACCTAGAATTTAAGATCTACTGGAATGAGAGGACCTTGGATTATGTGATGGTTGGTTGATGGGTTGGATGGTAGATGTTGGGGTGTGACCAACATGTTGTTGTGGAATGAATTGGGTTGGGTATGTGGAGAATATTTATGGTTGAAATATGGGGATGATTGATGAAGATGATGATGGAGAAATAGATTGTGTTGTTGGCTAGTGGCAATTTTGATTGGTATGGTGGATGTGTGGAGTGGTGGTGGATTGGGGATGGACACTATGGAAGATTGAGGTACCCATGCTGAATTTTTATTGGTGAGTGGAGGTTGATTTGGAACTCCTTGGGTCATAGGGTCTATGTGATCTGACTATTTTCATTTTTTTCATTGTGAGAGCAACCTGTTGATAAGCCCTAATGTATCCGTAAGTTCCTAATTTGACCATGTATTGATGATGGGGTTGTGGTTGTATGAGATGATGGATGAGTCGATGATGATGGGTGATTAGTCATGGTCGTGTTGGTTAAGTGATATGATGGAGGGGTGGATGACATGGTCATGTTGGATCAGTGAGATGATGCAGGTGTGGATGATGATGGATGAGAGCACATGGGTATGGTGCAAGTTGCATTTGATGTTACAACTTGGAGGCTAGGTACTTGTGAGGCAGCATTAACATACTCCTCATACAAGGGGTTGGTATAGGTGGATGTGAGGTAAGTGTTTGGAAAACTTGGGCTTTGTTATGGTTGGCTTGTGGAGGAAGGTATACCATATTTATAACTTGAATTAGGATATCTTTGGGCAAGGTAGGTGGTAGCCAATTTGGATTCTTCCAAACCTTATTGGCTAAGGGGTTATAAGACATAGTTAGAAGCCTTGTAAAGGGCCTGTACTCTATCCATATCTATATAGGTGGTGGTTGTCTCCACATTGTGTGAATGTGTCTCTACTTGAGAGTGGGGTGGATGGGATGATCTAGCCAAAGTATTCTGAACCATATTGGATGGGGCTACCGAACTAGCAGGCTCATGGGAATTGTTTTCCATTAAACTACTTTGGTTTATTTATTTTTTGTTGTCGTGTTAGCACCATAAAGTAATAAAATCAAATATTTCAAGCTTATATAAATCACACAAATTAACAACCTTTCCAAAATTTAAAGAAAAGAAAACAACAAATCCTAGGGTTCACCTTGTGTGGCTTACCTTGTTCATTAATTATTTTGTTTCATTAATGTGAGGTTCCTTTTAGAATTGTTGGCTTGTGTGTTTTGATGTAACTTAATCTTGTTTAATGAAAAACAAAGGTAAAAACTATGGCTGGTTGGGGAAGCGAGATTCTTGTTGGTAATGACCTCTAACAAGTTTGCTCGGGGGTAGTCCTATGGTGTCTATGGGAAGATATTTGATGGATGGAGATGAATGTCACCATTACCAAACCTCAAGAAATAGTTGGTGATGAAATCCAAGTATTACTATTAAAAAGTGGAGCGTGCAAGTGTGTGTGATTTATTTTATTAGATTTCTCATTCTATATGGTGTGCAAACAATATTAAATATTACTAACTTCACTAATCTAAATCAGAAGCCAACACAAAGATGCAAATTTCACCTAAAGAGTGCATAGTACACCCTTAAAATCCCCTGCCCACAAGTGATTAAAATCACAAGAGAAACCATAGGGTTCGTCCACATCTCTTCCAAAGGGGCCAGCCTAGGGAAGAATTACTTTGTGTCAAAATGTTTTTCCTATTTAGATATGTAAAATTAAAGTGATATTTAACCCTAAAATGCAAGATCTAGGATGCTTTTCTATTTCATATGCACTCAAAAATGCAAACAATCACCTAGATCTACAACTTTAGAATAAGAAATGAATTTGGTATAATGAAATACACACAAATCCTACATGTAATTGGTTACAAATTATTTCCTGGATTGCTTAATGTTAAGCCCAAAAATAGCAAAAAAAAGTAGCAGAAAATAGAATACGTAAATTGTTAAATGGAGAACTAGGGTTACAAAACTCACTTGGAAGCCTCAGCATTGCTACAAATTAATGGCAGACACATCTGGGCACCTACATAGGTGTAGTAGAGTGGCTTCGAGGCACACAAGGATGCCTGTGTAGCACAAAAGAGTGCCTGTGGGATCTCTGGAACTGCTGTAGAATGCTTCAAAAACCCTAGCGATGAACGCGGTGACTTTTACATTTTTGGAAAATCCTACAATGAACAACAATAAAATTAAGTTAGAAAGGTTGATCTATCAAATAATGAAACCCTTGTGGGGTCCCACTATGATCACCATTTGTGAATGCAAGAACATGACACTTAAAATAGAATAACAGAAAACCAAATAATGTAGTGAGGCACAAAGATTGCACAAATGAATGTATTCAATAAAATAGGGGGAAGCCGATAAACTCCTTTGTTACAATCAGTGTTCCATGCGAATATTTGATACAATAGATTACAATGGTGCTAGGGTTTTATGAAACCTTAACTAACAACAACATAAGTATCTTAATATTTTGGGGTGTCCTTGATTCCAATAGGTTGAGTGGGCTTCATATATCCAAGGTTGGGCCACTCCAGCTTCAATAGTTGTTCAAAAATGTGTATAAATTGTAGATCTACATACATAAAAACATAACAAGGGGGTCAATAATGCCTATGAGGGCTCCACAGTGTGAGACCCTCATACATCAATAAAACCCTAGTTAACAATGAAGTCAAAAAGTATGCCAAATCAACAAATTATGAGATAAAATACATTCAAATGAGATCTACCTTGCTTTCATTTCGTTGTTGCAGATGGCATGGTGTAGTAGGCTCAGATTTATGTTTTTGTAGTTGCAACAGGCTCAAATGCACACTTGGAAAGCTTTGGCACATGATTTGTAGGATCTAGCATGCACCTGTGGGATACATCAGGCTCTGGAGTGCACCTACGGTATACAACAGGCTCTAGTGAGCACTTCATAGGCTTTGCAGTGGGCCTTGCAAGCTCTGGATGGCGCCTACGGGTTAGGGCAGAATCTATAGAAGTAGATCTGGGTGATGGTGATGAATGCAATGGATGGATGGGGGCTATGACGATGATGGAGGATGAATGGGGGACAACTGGAATAGCAGAAGTCTTGTTGGTGAGCTAGGGCTTCAAATTTTTAGGATTCTATGCTAGGGCTTCACCAATAATTCCTCTAGGATGCAAATGTCTAATTATCAAGGTTCTAATGGACTCCAATTCCAGGGTTTGAACATTTACAAATGCCCTTATTTATAATCCAACCTAGGGTTTGCTTAGGGTTTTAGCCTTACACTTTTGATCATGTGTCTAAGATTAAATTAGATCCTAAGGTTGAGATTACTTTTTGAATGTAACATGGATTAATGAATATGGACGATGGAGATTAGAATGGATCAGACGGTTGATGTTAATTGAGTTTATAAATATGTATTTTATAATAAATATATTATAATATAATATAAAATATTATATTAAATATTAAATAATGTAAAATAATATTAAAATAATCCGAATTAGGCTAGGAAATGGCGAGAAAGGGCTAAAGTGGTGAAATGAATTGCGGGAATGTGTATGGTGGACAAGTGGGTGGTGGGATGGTTAGGATGGAGGATTAGTTGCTGGAATTTGGTGTCTATAGAATCTATCAATTCCACCATGTATATAAAAAAAAACTATAATGTATCATTTTCTATGATACATTTGAGAGTAATAGTTTTTAGAACATAGTGAAATAATGAGACTATGCCCATCAAAACTAAGGCCTACTCTTTATTTTAAACCTTTGTAGTTGGTAGATCTATTGTAGTCATATATGTAAAGATACATGATGAGGTATTCATGCATCCAAAATGCCAATTCTAGTTGAGTAGCATCATCATACATATGAGAAATATATCTTGTGTAATATGGTTTATTGAAACAGAGTACAAACTTGTAGATGTAGAACCTCAAGGCCTTTGAATTTAGGTTCTCATATGGAATCATTAGTACTCATATGTCTACTAAATTGATAAATAAAACCTTGATAAATTATATCATTATAGAACACTATCTATTTTTAGAATTAGCTATAGAACTATGTCATGGCACACAGTTTAAGAAGAGGGCAATGCAAAAATATTTGATAGATGATTAGATATTACTAAGTAGTGCTAATCTAGAAGTGAAATATGTAAGTTGGATTTAGAACCAATGCCTTGGGATGTATATAATATGTAGGATATTTATGAATAGATTTCCAAATGAATAGCATTAAACATCTCTTAATATTACACTTATATGAGAGCTTAAGATAGATTTTTATTCAGAAAATTGTTTGCTCATTTTTGCGTTGGAAGATATAATTTTAAAATAGTCTACCTTAGATTAAGCCAAAAGTTTTTGATCGAAGAAAAATAAAATCTTATTAAATAATAATCCTCCTTGACTTTGAAATAATTTTTAGATCATACTTATGTCAATGTGTATGTATTGGATGCGAGCTAATGAATGAATTGATTTTATGGTATTGGATTTTTGTTAAAAGAATTTCAATGTGCATATATACGTATATCTTTGTTTATGGAAATTTTTTTGATGAGATTACTGGTATGGCTATGGAATTATTGAAGTTGTTTACAAATTAAGATATTTGTCTTATGGAATATTGATATATTTAGATTATTAAAATTTATAGCTTGTTTCAGTAAATCTATTTAGGAGGTTTAAAAAGTATTTACATTATTGGTCTACAAAGGAAATCAATAAAATTTTATATGAGATAAAGGCATCATCTAGGTTACTAAAAGGCTTATGAATTAGACATAAAGCCAGTGAATAGAAAGGAGCTTACGGGGGCTTCTTATTTGTTCTTGCAAAAGAATGTGAAGGAAGAACTTTAGAAGAAACAAAGTAAAGAATATATTTATGAATGAGGGAAGTATGGGATTCTCTCACTTGTAAAATAATGGAGGCTCACGATGAAGTGTAATGAAATCTAAACATAGGATCTATGGAAACTCCTATGTAGTTAGTAGATATTGTAGAAAGAAAAATATGGGGTAATGGTTCCTTTTTTGTTAACGGGTTAAATTGGCAAATAAAAAAAGATGGACTATTTTTTAGGTTGGTTTTATTCCCCATGAGGGTTCCAAAGATACATGTGTCTATTTATATTTTATGGAACTTTATATCAAACTTTTTATTTATGTATATTGCTTTAAATGCTATGAATGAAGAAGAAATAGGATGTGATTATTTTGCATTGATGTTAAGCACTTAATAGATGATGTTTTAATGAATATTGAGTATATTATTAATTTTTTTTGCAATTGAATAGAAAATAATGGTTAATATGTGATACAAAGGATAATGATGTTACATTTGTGCTTTAATATAAAGTAAAATTAGATATATGTTGAGTATCCTTTTACTTTATGTAAGAGAGCATGGTATTTTTAGTTATGTTTCTTATACTTGAATGAATGGCATATAAAGGATATTCTTACCTTGAATACCTTGGGGTAGGTGGGTGTAATTTTTAAGGGTTTTACTAAATGAATGTCATCATGGATAGAACCTAAGACTAGGACTGGAACTAAGGGATATGTGAGTCGAAAATCCTTTAGGGTTACAATGGGTACTTTAGTAGCAAACCACTAAAGTGTGCTTTGAAATATAGTGATCTTATAATTCCATTATGACTAAATACTTATGATGAGATATCCAAAAGAGAGATAATCATGTGAAATAAGAAGACACCTCCATAAACTAGTTAGGGAATGACAAATAGTAGCTTAATGGTGCACAATAGTTCTACACTAAAAGAAATGTGTATAACTACAAGAATCTTGCACCTAAAAAAGATAGTATTTAAGGAATGATGGATACTAGTAGGGAATTTGGTGTCCCTATTCTCAAAAATGATATAGGTTTAACCCTCGTGTCATGGTCAAACATTCCTTCAAAACAAAGTAAGAAAATTTAGGGTGACCACACAAAGGTATCCTTTTAAGTTGTATGGGTAGTGAGTAAAGGTAAATCCTAATGTTAACATGGGAGAGTGGCCACCCTTATCCTCCTGGGGGATGTTGTAGCACCTAAAATTTGGAAGTGGAAGAATAAAATTCTAAGGAATTTATCTAAATTATCTGAACTTGCTTTCTAACTTTTAAGAGAAAAAAATAGGGTAGATTTTAGGTTTGTTACACCTAGTCACTCGAGACGATCACTACATGGGAAAGGTACCATCGGAGTAGGTTCAAGTCACGATTGATGATGGTGGAGCTAGTAGGAAGAGTATTTTTGGAGATTTTTATTGCATCCTTAGTCATGAGTTATGGATTTGGCCATCTGTAGTAATCAATTTTTTTGTATGGATTTGGTCATACTGATCCCAACATCTCTGATAAATTGGCCAAACGTTTATATCCCTTTTCTCTATCCCTTACAAGACTAGCTTCATCTCTTTATTCCTACTCATGAATTCCACAATATTTTTGTTTCTTTGGTGAATCATATTGATATCAACTTTTAACTCGGATATGATCTTCTCTTTGAATTTATTTATGAGCGGTGAACAATCAAATTGTTTTCCTACTAATGATGTTTGATTCTAAAGTCTGTTGATCTCAAATTGTAGTCTTGCATTTTATTTTGTTACCTTGTAGTTTTTACCTACAATTGGTTTGCTTTGGATTTCTATCCTGCTATCTCCTTTTCCATAACAAGTGCAATCTATACATGTACATGGAATCCATGCTTTAATAAGTCCACTATTCCCCCTGTGATCTTTGCATCCATTATTGTAGGATTTATTTGAAGTGATTCCACATCTTAAGTATGAATAATTATTATTGTTATGGAGGAGGGAAGGGAGATTTCTTCTTTATTATCATTTTAAGTTTCAACCACCCTCCCTTCTAATATAGCCTAAATATGCTTTTCCTCTAAAGGGATGAAATATTCAGCCTCTTTATTTTTTATTAGAATAAAACTTATGGGCTCAACAGGACCCATATCTATTTTGATCTTCTTATGTGTGGGTGAACTAGAGGTGCTCTAAATTTCAATTCGATAATTTTTTAGGAGATTATTAAACCCCCCACTTGCTTGTCTTCTCTTCCAAGAAACTATGAAGATTATTCTCTCTAGCATTTACTCTCAAGGTTGTGGGTCTCATATTGGGTAAACCTATGACCAATTTTTGATGTTGCTGAGGAAGTATAAATATTTTAGCCAGGTCCTTAGTGGTAGACTAGCTTGAAGGAGGTAAAATATAAACACTCTCTTTCCCTTTCCCAACATATGAAGTGTGATTGGTGCTTTGAGTAACAGAGAGATCTTCTACTTTCACTATAGTTTAACAAACTAATTTTGTTAGTATCTCCAAATTTTAAGGTTCATGACTAACAATCTCCAAGATTGGGTCTTGAAAATCCTTTGAAGGTATGACTGGTATAAATGGGACAACTTTCTCCACTATAGTTGACCTCAATTGTTTTAGTTCTGCAACATAATTCCCCACCTGTTCAATCTAAGCATGTGGTCTCTTCAAGTCCTTATTTTTCATGTCTTCTATAAACTGATTATTTTTTGGGCTAATTGAATGTTATCTTCAAATAGGTCTCCACTATGTATTAGATGCTCTTTTTCAAATGTATACTTCTTATAATAATCATGGGGGTCATATGACCACAATGTAATATCAACAAAGCCAAAAGAGTCCATATTCTGCAAGGACTCTTACATACTAGGGTATCCCCTATAAACATAGTGTCCCATATTACAAGGGGTGGTGATCCATGGAATCCTAGTTAGTTTCTTTATGACTCTTACTTTGGCCTCCTCTGCAATCTATCTAATAATTTCCAATGTAACTACTCACCTCAAAAACAAATTTGGTAAAGCCTTGATAGGTATCTTGGCCCCATATATTATGATATAAGTGAGATTATCTATGAAGAAGTAGTCCCTTGCATTCTTTTCCCATAATAATTTTATGATTCCTAGGCTAATATTGTAGCGTCCTTCTTTATTTCAGAGTGATTGATATATTGAGGGTAGGAATCTATCAAAAAAATTAGAATATTTAGATGCACCTTCTTGGATGCAAGGTAGTCTTTCTTGAATCATCACCTCTTTCACACCTCCTAGGTAAGTGATCTCCCTATGACTAAATTTGTCTACTATCAAGTGAATGAGGAGTGAGTAATGTGAGAAGCAAGCTATAATATCCCAATGCTCGGCTATGGATTTCTACAATTCTTTGAGTTCTCTATCCATGATATCATTGATTATATTTTTCCACTTATATACAGAGAACTACCTAACTTTATTACACTAGGTTATCAAAAAAATGACTTCTTTCTCAACCCAATTCAAGTCCTTGAACCCCATCACTATATGGATTATATCCACATAGTTTTTTGTCCAATTATGTAGTGAACTTTTATGGATAGAGAATTGAGTAGCCACCTGTTCATCATAATAAAAAAATCTAGCATAAAATAAGTTATCGATCATGTGTTGGGCTTGTGCAAAAACCACCCTTTTGTCATAGACCAATGTGGCCTTCTCTAGTTGTAAATTTTGGTCAATATTATATAGCATCAATCTATAGAGGATATTCATCTTTATTTTCACTATCGCTTTGGCCTTTGGGTCATATGATAAAACCAACCATGATAAGAGGTCAGAAGAGAATTATACCCTGGGGTAAAGTATTTTGGCCAAGTTGCTTCTCCATTTGATACAAAAAGGGCTTCTCTCATTCCTGTATCTATAGGATCTTTGGAATATACCTCTTATCAGGGTTGAAGTGCATCACCATTCCTCTAATATTGCTTTAAAACTAAAATCCTAGAGATTTTCTTCTTTCCATACTCTAAGCCATTTTTTCTTGACAACTTTAGAAATGGTTTTTTCCTCTAGCAACTCCACCTTGATTTTGGAAGTCATGGTGTTTGAAGAAGCCATATTATCCTCTGCTCTTTACACTTTGGAAACATCCCTGATTCTGACTAGGCTCGATCCTTTGTATCTCTATGATCAATAAACCTTTAGTTCAATGTGTTCACTATGACTATTGGTGCACTTTTAAAACTGTTATCTGCACAAAGTGCAATTAACCCTATACCAAATACCTCTACATTTATATTGCACTCAGCTTGCCACCTCACTCTCAATAACTAGTGCTACTTGTCATGACTCTTTACCCTTTTGATTGGTTTATGAGATTGGTTGTTGGATGGAGCACCAATTTAAATATGGGTTGTTTGATAAACTCACATTGCCTTAAACCATGTTCTTGGTTATATCTAAGGAGTTTCTTGTACTTGACATGTGTACCTACAACTCATCTGATTGGTCCCAATTGAAATTAGCAAGATCCTCAATAAACCAAGAACTTTTATCTTGCTGGATTTTCTTAGATGGAAGGCCCACCAAATTCTTTCTATCGATGAAGCACCACTTTGTGCATGAGTTTCATTTTCCATCAACCAAAAATTTTAGTCGTCCATTTGTCATTGGGTAAGTATTCTCATTCGTTCATCTGTCATCGGTCGAACCTCAGTAGTCATGCCCATTTTTAGTCTATATCCAACCAAGTTCTTCTTTGTCATCGATCTGGTTTCAACCAAATCCCTCTTGACCATTGATTCTTAATTAGTAAAAATGAATTTCATTACCTTTATCTACTAGATTTAAGTTGAGCCATTGATTCAACCTTGACCACTTCATTTTGTACTATGTATTAACTTTTGTCTGGACATAACACATTGTTGCTTCTTAATCAGCCAAAGCATATTAGATCGTTCATTATTATGTTATTATATTATCCTTAGTCATTAATCTCTATTAAATCAAAATTATTTGGTGGTACTTTTATACTTTTTTCGATGGAAATGTATAGCCTTTGTGGATTTAGGATAATTTGGTTGACTTAGATAAGAATGGGGGTAATGTCGCTAGACCCTTGACAATGGTTTAGGCTAAATAACCTTGATTTTAGATCAAGAATTTTATTTATGCATTAGGGTGGATGTGACTTAGTCCTAGACCTTTAAGTTAGATACCTTCTTTTACTTGGTTGACTAAAATTTGATTGAATGAATCTTAGTTATCCATATTGGTTCAAGTGAAATTTCTTGGTCATCTATCAATTTTTGGCTGAAATTCTCTTCATCAACGTTTTATGCCTTCAAACATTTTGGCCAAACATCTTCTTTTCTTTATCTCACATCGATCGAATGGTTTCCAACCATAGATCTCAATTCAACCGAAGCTTTCTTGTCCACACATCCCTACTCTATCGAAAACATATTATTCATGCATTGTATGTTCTAGTAATGGGAAGAATTAATAGAAAGTTTAACCTTAGAATTTAGGGTATTAAAATTTGACCTTATGAATTTCAAATGATATAATTATGAAATAACCAAAAATAGGGAAGTACATGGTTATACCCTCATGAATCTCTAGGAATTATTTTGACCGAAAGCTTTTATCTTAATTAACATGACCTAGGATGATGCAGGAGCATCCAACAGCACCTGATGCGGAGGCATCCAGTAGCAGGAAGGTCACTTCTAAAAAGTTGGCTAAGGAGGAAAAATGTCGCGATTTCGCGACGTGTCACGAAATCGTGACAGAAAAAGGAGAAGAGGGTGAGGAGAAAAATCTGTCACGATATCATGATAGAAAAAGTGTCACGATATCGTGACGCGATGAGGAGAGAGAAGATGTGAGCCGGGAATGTCGCTATTTCACGACATGTCACGAAATCGTGACAAGAAGCAGGCAAGGGGTGAAGGCAGTTGGAAATGTCATGATTTCGTGACATGTCATGAAATCGTGACTGTCACGAAATCACAACAAAAGTGTAGCAGAGGGAAAGGCAGTTGGAAATTTCATGATTTCGTGACATGTCACAAAATCGTGACTATCACGAAATCACGACATCAAAGTGAAGGCTAGGCGAGAATGCGGGGAGGTCACGATATCGTGACATTGTGAAATCATGACAACAGAGTGAAGGCTAGGTGAGAAGATAGGGAGGTCATGATATCGTGATGTTGCGATATCACGATGTCATGAAATCATGACAGCAGAGTGAAGACAAGGCGAGAAGGCAGGGAGGTCGCGATATCGTGACGTCGCGATATCATGACGTCGCGATATCGTGACAACAGAGTGAAGACAAGGCAAGAAGGTGGGGAGGTCGCGATATCGCAACATCATGAAATCATGAAAGCAGAGTGAAGACAAGGTGAGAAGGCGAGGAGGTCGCGATATCACGACGTCGCGATATCACGACGTCGCAAAATCGTGACATAAAGAAGAAGTAGAGGCTCGAAGGCAAAGAGGTCATGATATCACGACCAGAGAAGAAAAGGAAGGGCAGGAAGAGGAAGATGTCATGATATTGTGACATGTCACGATATCGTGACACCTATCATAGTGCCACTGGAGGAAGAAGATGATATAGGTCAGGCGGTAGTTGCAGAACGAGGACAACACATGGCACCCAGGGTGCAGTTAAAGTGGACAATTACCCAAAAGTGTGGGAAACAAAGAGGATGGGTCGTGCAGAGTATCCTGACAGAGAGCGGCAGTCAGACGATGATGATAGGGGCCGTGCAGAGTGGAGTCATTAATCGGGTTGGTGAACCAATTTTTGGGAAGGATGTTTCAGAGGGTCGGGGCCTCTATAAAAACCCAGTTTATATAATAGATAGGGGTGGTGGATCGGAGATCGCACGCAGAAGTGTGAGTTGAAAGCTAAGCCGAGCGCTAGCTATTGTAAAGCCTACGGGCTGTTATTGTAAAGATTTTTTAGATTAATGCATGAAAATTTGGGAATTGCATGAGTGTGACTGTGTGTGATTTTCCCGTCCCCCATCAGTGGTATCAGAGCTAGTGTTCCTGAGTGCGCAAGAAGATTGTCGGCCGTGAGGCAGTTTGTGCTAGGATCTGTGGTAGGGTTCTAAGAGAGCAGAGTGATTTAGGGTCTTTGAGTGTGCAAGCAGATTCACCGAACGTGAGGCAGTTTACGCCAGGACCTGGTAGAAAAATGCATCCATGAAGAAGTCATGGCAGTAAGAGTGATATCATAACAATGGAAGAGTTTGAGGCATTACAAAGGCAAGTGCAAGCCCTGTAAGAGGAGCTACTCAAAAGAGATTTGTAGAGGCAAGTGAAAGCCCTGCAAAGGGAGCTACACAGATAGCAGAAGCAAAAATAGAAAAGGAGAGATAATGGAGTTCATCAGAAGTTGTAGCCATTGAAGGCTGCAGACAAAGAGGTGTTCAGCAGTGCCAGGATCTACCTGGAATAAGGCAAAAATTTAACTGAAAAAGAGGAGGAGTATGAGCAGGCTACTGATGAGGAAGTGTGCAGTAGTGGGAGAATCTATCTGGAGGAAGACAAAAGTTGTTTGGGCTAGGAGAAAGGGTTGGAATAGGCTGCAGAGGCAGATGAATGTCTGTAGGTGCTATAGAAGGTAGTAACCAGACAGTGCAGAAGTGAAGATCACTTCTCCACCAACCTCAGGTGTTTGATGCAGGAGCATCTAGTAGTAGGAAGGCCACTTCTGAAAAGTTGGCTAAGGAGGAAAAATGTCACGATTTTGCGACGTGTCGCAAAATCATGATAGAAAAAGGAGAAGAGGGTGAGGAGGAAAATCTGTCACGATATCATGACAGAAAAAGTGTCGCGATATCGCGACGCGATGAGGAGAGAGATGATGCAAGCCGAGAATGTCACGATTTCGTGACATGTCGTGAAATCATGACAAGAAGCAGGCAAGGGGTGAAGGCAGTTGGAAATGTCATGATTTTGTGACATGTCGCAAAATCGCGACTATCATGAAATCACGACAAAAGTGCAGCAAAGGGAAAGGCAGTTGGAAATGTCATGATTTCATGACATGTCACGAAATCGTGACTTTCACAAAATCGTGACATCAAAGTGAAGGCTAGGCGGGAAGGCAGGGAGGTCGCGATATCGTGACGTTGCGATATCGCGATGTCGTAAAATCATGACGTCATGAAATTGCAACATCGCAAAATCATGATAGCAGAGTAAAGGCTAGGCGAGAAGGCAGGGAGGTCGTGATATCATGACATCATGATATCGCGATGTCACAATATCACGACATCATGAAATCGTGACAGTAGAGTGAAGACAAGGTGAGAAGGCGGGGAGGTCACGATATTGCGACGTCACGATATCGCGACATCGTGATATCATGACATCGTGAAATCATGACAGTAGAGTGAAGACAAGGTGAGAAGGCGGGGAGGTCACGATATCATGACGTCGTGATATTACGACATCATGAAATCGCAACAACAGAGTGAAGACAAGGTGAGAAGGCAGGGAGGTCACGATATCGCGACGTCGCGATATCGTGACATCGTGAAATCATGACATAAATAAGAAGTAGAGGCTCGAAGGCGGAGAGGTCGCGATATAACATGTCGTGATATCATGACCAGAGAATAAAAGGAGGGGCAGGAAGAGGAAGATGTCATGATATCGTGACACCTGTCACAGTGCCGCTGGAGGAAGAAGATGACAGAGGTCAAGCGGCAGTTGCAGAACGAGGACGACACGTGGCACCTAGGGTGCAGTTAAAGCGGGTGATTACCTAGAAGCACGAGAAACAAAGAGGATGGGTTGCATAGAGTATCCTGATAGGGAGTGGTAATCAGACGGCGATGACAGGGCCCATGTGGAGTGGAGTCATTAATCAGTTTGGTGAACCAATTTTTGGGAAGGATGTTTCAGAGGGTCGGGGCCTCTATAAAAACCCAATTTATGTAATAGATAGGGTGGTGGATTGGAGATCGCATGCAGAAGTGTGAGTTGAAAGCTAAGGTGAGCGCTAGCTGTTGTAAAGCCTACGGACTGTTATTGTGAAAAATTTTTAGATTAATACATGAAAATTTGGGAATTGCGTGAGTGTGACTGTGTGCAATTTTCCCTTCCCCCATCATAGGCTCATGGGGAACACTTTGAGGTTGAATGATTTTTACTTTAAGGTTTAGGCTTAGACAACTATGTTAGAAAAAAAGGATGCAACATGCATGGATGGGTATCCTTGCATAGCCTTTCGACCGAAAGTCTTATGACTTAGGCTTTAAAAGGAGGAACTTTCGATTTATGATCTTTGTAGGAGTTTAGGACTAAACACCCTTGTGGACCATGACATCAGTGGAAACTATGGGAACAATGGGGAAAATAAATTTTCATGATGATTATACATTTGATACCTTAGAGAGAAAAATATAAAAATATTATGTACCTTGGGCAATGATTTTCGGGAATCAATTTTGACCAAGTTTTTTGGCCGCTCATCAAAGTTCGGTCGATTCATCTTTTATTGTTGATCTAATTTTGGCCCATTGATTGTGTCTCAATAAAATAATCCTAGCCATTAATCATGGTTCAATTGAATTATTTCTGGCCACCCATCAAGTTTTAGTTGATTCTTCATTTGTGGTTCACTGGTGTTGTCCATAGAATTTTGACCGATATACTATCTTTCATCCATTGATTTATGGCCAATGGTTCTAAGCCGTAAATCATATTTCAATTGAATCACCTTTATTTTTCCATATTTATTCATCCAAAATCCTTGGGCCATTCATATTCCTTTTGGCCAAAAAGCCTAGGTGTTGTATATGATTTTATTCCATGGTATGCATTTTAGGCTTGCTCATGGGGACTTAGGCTTTGGAGAGATTAAATCATATGAAGCTTAATGAAGTGTCATGCGGGTGTAGATTTTTTTGAAATATTATCTTTATATCATCGAACTATTAAAATGGAGACTTAGGGATATAATCTCAAACCTTAGGAACATGAAATATTTGAGGGAAAATATGGTGAAAAAATAACTCCATACTCAAGAAAATTTATTCAATGGACCTAAGGCATCTTTATTTTAGTAGACCTAGGATATGGAGATAGATTTTATCTTTTAAAACCTTAGATACATTTGATCAAATAATTTTGAGAATGACCTAACCACAATCTTCAACACAACTAAGAAAAAATAAAAAAATCTGGACTCACCTTATTTGAACCAGATTCTAGAGAAACAATTTTATTTGACAAATATTAAAGGATAACCTAGACCTAGGATTCCATATGGGCTTTTAGAATTTTGAAAATAAGGGTCATTTCTATGTTTAATTTTATGGGTCCAACATAGGCTTTATCTAGGACAAGTGATGAAAACCTGAAATACTTGAGAATCCTAGAATATCTGGTTAGCAAAAACATATTTTACAAAAACTTTAACTAAGAACAAATCTTAGTATCAACTTTGCAAAAAGACTACCTAGAAAAAAGGCTAATCATTTTTTTCAATCAATAGAACCGAAGGACTTAGTTTAAAATTAAATGAGATTTTGCTTATGGAATACATATGTCTAGCAATGTATTAAAGTGGAGTTAGATAGAATTGGTTAGAGTTTATTATTGCATTATGCCTTGGATTGAAGTGTGTGTTTGTGTATTCATTTATATTCCTTGATCAATAAAAAAATTATCACTTTGGTAGGAGTTAGGTCTGTTAAATATTTCACTCTAAAAGATATTCATCTGTGCATTTCTCCACTGCCATACAAGCATTTATAGCTCCAATGGAGATGACCTTGATTCCCTCTGGACCTACTCTATTGCCAGTCAGGTGTCTATAGCCCTGATAGAGGTTATCCAGATAATCCAAGAACTCATCTATTTTGCATTATTTATATTTTTCTTCTTGATTAAGAATAATTAAGATGAATTGTAAATTTTTCATGTGCATTCTAGGTTAGGTATCTATAAGGCTAAAGAAAATAGTGTAGATATTTTGACCTAAACATCCTACCAATGATGAATTCATTCTAATTTTTTTTAATAAGTATATTATATTAACAAATGGGTTTTGAAAGGACCCCAAAACATTTTACAAAAGTTACAGGTCATCTGACAAAAACCAACAACACAATGCTAACAAACAAGGGCTTATAGCAACAACAAATACAAATAGACAAAATTATCCCAAAAAAACTACCTCGATAAAATAATCCCAACAAAACTATCCTAACCAAGATCAACAGGAAAGACCCCAAAAAAAATTGAGCATGCCACCATTACTCTTTGAAATTGGCTTTTTCATTTGAGTTGTCATTTGGAGCATCACCTGTATTCTTCATGTGGTTGTGGATTTCATCCAAAACTTCGACAACTTGTTGATAGAGGGTCGAGGTTGCTTTGGAAGCATTAGTAGCAATAGTCAAATTTATAAAAACGCGAGTAATCTAGTTAAGCATATGGTTTTGGATTGAATTTGTAGGGGGGTTCACATTGGTTTCAGTCATTGAATCCATGGGAGGAATGTCGTCATTGGAGGCCTTCAAAATGGGATCATCAATTTCCTAATTCTTCAAGTAAGGGAAGGCCTTGGGGGTGACAGAGGTGGAAATTATATTGTAAGATGTAGGGTTCTTAGTATACATGGCATTCCTGAGGGATTGATGTCTAAAGTCATATTCATCATAAGGGGAGGTCTCTTTTTTCTTGGATCCTAGAGTGCATTTTTTGGAAGATGGAAAGACAATTTTAGGGTCTTCTTCATCACTTGGAACATCTTGGATAGGGGTTCCATGGCTAGGACTCTTAGCAGGATTGGAAGGGTGTTGACTACCAAAAACTACCACTTTCTTGGTGAAGGCATTAAGAGCATGCTTGTAGATAATGATGTGGATATCTTTGTGGATATTCTGAGTGGATTTTCTCTTCCTAAAATTGGTGATGGAAAGATCGATGGATATAAAGAGGTAGTTAGGGATATTGAATTTCCTAATATCTCAGAGGTGGTTAAGAAATGCAATATGGAAGCTATGGAGGGGATTGTCAATTTTATCAATGGTAATGAATTGCATTACAGGAATCATGACTTCATTCTAATATTCCTAGAATGACTAATATTTTTGATAGACGTGAGGCTTTGGCATAATATTGCAGTATTACCAACTTCATATGTTTTAGATCCAGAGCTATGGGAAAATTTCTAAATGACCTAAACCATAATTTGTTAGTATCACCTATATTTAATCTAAATTATTCTCCTTCAAATGATTAAGAATAAACCATAACATAATAGACAAAACAAAAACATTGAAAATAAAACTCACAATTTAAGGCTAACACCCTATAGCGATTAAAAACATGAAAATAACACAAAAAATTTGACCTAAATGGAATGCTTACAAGGGTGATGAATTGTTTATTTAATTCCATATAGGTATTTTTTAATTAAATTATGCAGATAGAATAGTTTATTATCTTTTTACCCCATAGTAGAGGTTGTATAATTTCATATTTTGACCATTTATTCGAATCTTCATTTGTTCTCCTTTCAATATCTAGAACTTGTAAGTATACTGTCCAGCAATCCAAACTATTTGATAGGGGCCTAACCACCTAGGTTCAAGCTTATCTTTCTCTCCATGTTTCTCATTTTTAGGGTTCCAGTAAATGACTATATCTCCTTAAAAAAATGGTGTGCCTTTAGCTTTCTTGTTGAATAGTTACACTATATTTTGAGTCTATTTTGTCATCCTATTCAAGGCTTCTCTTATTTATTCCTAAAAAATTACAATTTTGTCTAGCCTTCTTTGCAAGGCATTAGGATTTTCATGATATTGGAGTAACATGGATAAGGGTATTATTTCTGTTTGACGAGGCAAAAGGGTTTTTTATCCAAATACCATCTCATATGGGTTTTTTTGTACTTTTCTTAACAGGCAACGTATCTACCCATAGAGAAAATTTCAAATAACTATCCCACCACTTTTTATTTTTATCTAATGATCTTTTAATACTTGTTATCAAATTTTTATTTGATGATTTGGCTAGGACATTACCTTGAGGG
The DNA here is from genome assembly GCA_028583015.1 of Wollemia nobilis. NCBI lineage: Eukaryota > Viridiplantae > Streptophyta > Pinopsida > Araucariales > Araucariaceae > Wollemia > Wollemia nobilis. Next base: position 526,678 of record JAQPPZ010001296.1, on the reverse strand, counting down.
TAATAATTTGCAACATGAAATTTCTATGCTATATTTGACACATAACTCTATCATTTTGAAAGAGGTGAAGTACTTGCCATTGTTAGTTATCAATTTCTTTGGGAATCCAAATCTTGTTAGGATGTTTTATTCTAAGAAATTTATGACTACCTCAGTTGTTGAATTCTTTAGAGGGACTGCTTAATCTGTTGTTGTGATAATCCATTTATGTCTACTTGAGGAATTGAGGTTTATTTCACCAATGAGGTCAATTCTCCATTGTGTGAAAGGCGCTTCTATGATTATTAGCTTAAGGGGCATTGCTGCTAGATGTTTCTAACCTATAAAAACTTGGCAGTTATGACAAACTCTCACATAGTGGTGAACATATTTGAATAATTTCAATAATAACCTACTCTCATGATCTTATTTGTAGTAAATTTTGGTGCAAAGTGACCTCCATAGAATCCATCATGATATTATTTTATCACATCCAAGATATATTTTTGAACAAACAGAGTAATAATACTCCATTTGGATGCCTCCTGTAGAGTTTGCCTTCTTGGACATAATATTTCTACAATTGTTTTACTGACCTCATTTTATTTGTAGAAATACCTCTTGGGAATGACAAGGTCTAAAGATAAATCAAGATGTAATCATACCATATGCATTCAACATTGTCAGTTATTTTGATATCATGCATTTCATAAATTTTGACAATATTATTCATGTCTTCCCCTTCCTTATTAGCCAAATATTTTGTTAAACCCCATCCTCTAATGATGTAAACTACTTTGAATTCTACATCATATTGTAGTAACTTGACCATCCACATAGAAAGACTAGCTATAGGTTTTGACTATGTGAAAAAATCTTTTATAGCTATAAAAGAGATACAACATATAACCTTGTTTGACCCAAAAATACACTTGAAATACTCCAGTGCTTGTATTACCACATAAAACTATTTTTCTATCATTTTAGATTTAAATTGGGCTCCTTTTAGTCCTATACTCATAAATGCTATTGGAATTTCATTATTTTTATTATTTTCTTGGTAAACGACTACAACAATAGTATGTTTTGAAGTGAATGAGTATATGTTAAAATTTTTGGAATAGTCAGGATAATTTAGCACTAGGGCAATGGCAATAACATCCTTGATTTTCTTAAAGGCTTTAATGTTCTCCTTATTCCACTTTATGTTAGCATCTTTCTTAATCATATCGTGAATTTATTTGGTTTTTTTAGTAAAATTTGACACAAACCTTCTTACAAAGTTAATTTTTCCAAAGAAAGATCTAACTCCTTTTAGGTTCTATGAAGGAGGTGTTTTTGCAATAGCTTCTACCCTTATATGATCAATGCTTATTCCTTTTTAGAAACTATATGACCCAATAATTTCTCTTGAATTTCTCCAGATATATATATTTTTGGATTCAAAGATATCCCATATTCTTTGCATCTGGCAAATACTATGGCTAAGTATCCAAGACGATCTTCTAGATTTTTTAAAAATACTAGTATGTCATATAAGTAGACAAAAACTATCTTGAATATTAAACATTTAAAAGCAAATTCATGATCCTCTAAAATTTTGCACCGATATTCATTAACCCAAATGGTATTCTTAGGTATTCAAACGTTCCCCAAGGAGTAGTAAGCATAGTTTTATGCCTGTCTTCTAGATTGACTTGAATATGATTATATCCTAAGAAACCATCCAGTAATGACATTCTAGCTAAACCAACTACTACCTGTAACAATTGTTCCATATTGGGAAGAGGGTGGTTATCTTTAAGTGAACTTTTATTTAATTTTTTGAAGTCAACATAAAGCCTAATTTCTCCATTTTTCTTCCTAACTAGTACTAAATTAACTATATAGGAAGAGAATATTATTTTTCTAACTATTTTTCGCAACCAGTAGCTTTTGAACTTCTTTTTGCATGATCATATGTAAATTGGGGTTGATTTTTTTTTGCTTTTACCTAAATGGCTTTGAATCTTCTTTAAGAGGGATGATATGAGTTATGACATCAATTTTTAACATCTTTAAATCTTCATAATTCCAAGAAAAAGCTTTATTATTTTTTTGTAGAAATCTTATATATTGTTCTTTCTCTTTCTTTGGCAAAGATTTATCAATATTAACCAACCTAGGCTCCTCTTTTGTTCCAATGTTTATATCATTGCCTCTATTTCTTTGAGAAGTGGTTTATATGCCTTTTCAAAATCATCAAACAAGCTTTCTAAAGAAATTAATCCCTTATGAATCTTATTTGATTTTAATTGGATTGCCTCTACTGACTCTCCAATAACATATCTTAATTTCTCTTCATCTTCCTTCTCGCATATTTGTTTTGGAGGGTCATGAAATATTTAATATCTATATCATCCTAAAATACTTGCAGATAGAGAATGTTATTAGGCATAGAATGTTTGTAAAAAATAATAGCGAGAAATCTATCCATATATTTTGTATTAATATCAAGATAGTCTACACTTATTGCATTTATTGCTAATAAATCTACAATGTGATTCTATTCTATAAGAATGTAGGAAATGTTAAATGCTAGAAATTTATCAATTTCATCTAATACTGTCAATTTATACTGCTTTAGTCTTGGATGTTTGGTCTAATATTTACCTTTAACCTATTGAATAATCAATTATGCGTCTCTAATGATAGTAAAAAAATGTATACATAGTTGTTTTGCTTTCCTTAGTCCTAACAATAAGGCTTCATATTCAGAAACATTATTGGTGCAAAAGAATTCTAACATGTAAGGGATGCCAAGGTAATTACCTTTAATGTCTGTTAGATTAATCCCTACACCTACCCCACTTTGAGACTTTTCCCCATCAAATGTCATGGTCCACATCTCTTGGGTTAGTACCCTAGTTAATTTGGCATCTACTAGCTCTCTATTTTTTGGATCCGTATCCTTTGTATTAGGAACTTCCATTAGGAATTGAGAATGCCAAATTGAGTAGACCCCCATTTCCTCTTCCTCTATAGAGTTCACCAAATTAACCATAGTATCATCTAATTTTATCAATTCAACTAAATACTTGTTAAATGGTTCTCTCCTAAGAGTAATGTTTTCTTTTCCTGATATGGGGATAGTTGCATAAGACCAATCTAATTGAAGAGAACCACTAATTGTTTTACTCAATGTTTTCTTAGAAGCAAATAAAAGAAAGGGTCTACTTCTACAACTGCAACATCTATCACTATACCTTGTTTTGGATATTGATCCAAATAAACAAGTCAGTTTTAATCCCTACACAAGGTATCTGGCTACTATCCATTACTAACACAGGTGGAGAATCCCTTATGCATATTAACCCTAGTTCATTTGTTATCTATTTAGACATGATGTTATGATATGTGCCACTATAAAACATACAATTGTAGATGACATACCTTTATTCTAAATCTAAATTGTATCTAAAAGATAGATAGAATGGTCTAACAGATTAGGGTGTTCTAGTTTGGTGGTTAGTGGATTTAATTGCATTACAAGATATGTTTTCTTTTTGTTCTATCAACCCAAAAGCTTTACAAACTTGTTCTTTGTATTTTTGGACTTTTATTATCTCACCAAAAGTTATATTAACTTTTTTTCTACTTAATTTATAACCAACATCAAAGTATATTTTCCTAACATCAAGTGTTATTGTACATTTCTCATTTGGTAATTGTTCTTCTATTTCTACTACTTTAGGAATAACTCTTTTTAGTTTTTTTTTTTTTCATTATAAGTATTTTTATTTTTAGTAGAATGTCCTCTAGTCTCACTGGTTGATGCTTTATAAATATTATTTGGTACAATTCTATTTCTTAGATTCAAGGCATGTGTAGCTTCCAGTTCTTCTACCTCTTGGGCTGTTGGGATTAATTTCCCTTATTTCATCCTTTCATACCTAAAATTCTATGGTCTTTGCAAAATTGTAGTATTTTTTGCTACTAATATTTTAGGAAAATGGTTTGAGGTATACAAATTCATGTTTTCTTCAAATAATATTTCTCTAGATTCATCCTCTTGAGTCCAGCATGCATTAATACTTATATCTTCTTCAGATTCATCATCTAAATCTATATTATTATGCATACCTAAATATATTCTACAACCATCAAGATTATGGGGTGCATCATAGGTTGAAAAGTAATAAGGGAATTTTTTTGTAACATTAAAAGAAGGTATAGGATTTGGGACAAAGTCATGATCTTTTTCGGTTTCCCTCTTCCTCCAATTATTTCCATTATTTGTGTTTTATTTCCTTCATAAGAGTTTTTATCACCCCAATTTTTATTAAAATTCCTCCTTAATGGTGGCCTACTATTATTCTACTATTTATCAGCTTGAGGGTGTGAATATTTACCAACAATATATTTATTCCTTTCTATCTTGGCTAGCCTATTATTCATTGTGTTAAACATTTCTATCATTTGGTTAGCCAGTTTCTCCATAGGATCTTGTTTACTTCTTATTTGTAAATTGAAACCTACCTTTTTTGGATTTTTATTAGGCTAGTTAATCTCTAGAGAATATGGTTTCATTTTACCACTATCCAACATATTTATTTCAATTTCTACAATTTTATCCATACATTTATATATAGTAGTTACTAGTTCCTATCTTAATCCATAGTTAAATTCTCTGGGAAAGGTATTTTTATAAAAGCAAATGGATTAACATTGTTTGGTCTTAAATCAATAGGAATTTTTTTCTAGTTTTTGTAAATCTTCTATTAAAATTATTTATAGTGTCATTCTCTTTCTTTTTCATTGTGGATAATTCGGTTAGCAAGTACTATTCATTTTTCCTCTCTCCATACAAATGGATTCCATTGTAGAAAAATTCTCAATGTTATTCTTTGGAAGGATGTTGAGTGACTCTTTGGCATATTTTTCTAAGGTTTGGAGAAATAAACTTAAAAATACATCATCATATTCAACTTCCAAGTTATACATAGCATACAAAAAACTCTTGACATGATATTCCCCTGTTACTGCATTATTTCCTTGGAATTTGGAAAGATACTTATGTGCTTTACTGGGGAGGTCATGCAAGGTTGTAGGTAAACAGGATGATTTGTATCTATTTGTTCTCTATAAATAGATAATCTGGTTATTGTAATTATTCTCATTGGCAGGAATATTAGCCATATTGACTACTAGTGGAGTTTTAATTGGCTTTATAGAAATACCAACAGGTGGATTACATTTACCAGTAGTAGCAGGGGGTGTAATTCTAAAATAAAAATATCTATATTTTCTACCTTTGAATTTTCTCTAGACATAGAATGATTTGGTAAAGAACTAGAAGGATGTATTCTAAAAAATAACTTTTGATTTGAGAATTCTTATTGTAGCTCCTAATCGGTTCTCCTTATTTGCACCAGCACATATTGCTCCTTCTTTCTTGATTTTTGATTTTTTGATGTCAGCTAGTTAGAGTCACCAACACAAAATATATAGAAAGAATATACTTCTGGTCAAGATTTATTGACATGTATCACTTTCAATATCATAGGGTATATATCTTGGGACAATAATTATTCAATAAAATGATAAAGATTTCAAGAAAATTACAAGAACATTGAGCTCTTGAATTTTTTGGAAACTATAGACATACAAAGACAACAAACTCAGAATTCTAAAATTAAAATTGGATGTTCCCTATTCACTATCAACCAAACATTACCAATAAAGATTATCGTTAGGTTTTAAACTATAATAAAGATTACAAGATAATCCCCAATAATGACACCATTAAATAGTTGGAGATTTTTATTGCATCCTTACGAATTGTTTGTCATGCTACAAGAAACACATGCTACCAAGTAATAATTACAGGCTCTAGTGGACCTGCCTCTTTAAACTAGGAATAGAGTTTTATATGATTCTAGACAGACCATGTATGGTAAGGAAACCCTTGAGGTGATACTAAATGTATATCATTAAGTTCATGCTCATACAAATAAAATAAATTAAAAATTATGTTTTCTTGATCAAGATTTCTTATAACAGTTTGATTATGCCTTGTGTATGATCGGTGCCTTAAAAATAAATATTATGAAGCTCTTTTACCATTAACCTTTGCATTGTTCCTTTTGACCTTTTGACATCAATGGTAGCTTATTCCTTGACATCAATGACAACTTCGTTCCTTGACATCAATGATAAATTTGACTCAAAATATCCAACAATCTCCCCCTTTGTCATTTATGGCAACCCAAATTATTTTTACCAAAAAATTAACCTTTTCTTTATTTTGCTCCCCATGGGAAATTGCTCCCCCTGGCTCAATGATCTCTTAAAATCTCTCCTCTTTACTCAAATACTAAATCTCACCCCCTTACTCAAATCTCTCCCCCTTTGACATCAATGGCAAAGGGTCACCTTTGGGGCTCGGGGCTAAGAATGAGTCTCTTAGCTTAGCCCCTCCCCCACCTCCTCTTGAGGTGGTTAATTATGGGGTGGGAACATTTCTACTCCCAGCAAGCACTGGTCTTTACCTTTGTATTCTTTCCTTCTCATATGATTCTTTTGATCCCTTTGATTTTTCCTATCCATATCCACATTCCTATTCTTGTTCCTGTCTATGCCCATATTATTGTTCCTATTCTTGTTCATGCTTGATTCTAGAATGTCTACTCTACACCATTTTGTTGTATGTCCATAATTATTGCAATTATATCACTTAATTTTATTATTCCTTGGAGGTGCAAATATCTTAGGATTTCTCCTTGTAAAGCCATATCATTTTATATCATGAACCTTGTAATTCATTTCCTTGTGACCAAACTGATTACATGAGTAGCAATACCCATGGAAATACTGCCTATTTATAAAATTACCATTTTCCTGTCTTTCATGTGTCTTGCACTGTGAAGCCATGTGTCCAAACCTGTGACATGAGAAACATATTCCATTGAAATTTCCTTGTCTTGACCTCATTGGTATCTTAGTATCTCTTAACCTATTCTGATTGTTATTCCATTTGTTTCTTCTTTGTGCATTGTTCTTGTCCTTATTGAAATTTATGTTGTCCAACTCATCCTCAGATGTCTCACTTTATATTACATTGTCTTCTTCTGAAGTTTCTTCTTCTGATGAACTTGAGTTTGACTTCTCTTCTTGTTTCTTTTGAGCATGTTCAAAACCAAGACCTATTTTGTTTGTTGACCTTATTTGTTCCTTGATCATCTTATCCACAATATTTAAGCTCTTTCCAAACTTTTGTAGCTTACTCTTGGACTTTTCTAAATCTTCCCTTAGTAGGGCTACTTCTTGTTCTAACCTTTCACATTATAAGACCTTTGCTTCTAACTTATCCTTGAACTTCTTTGTCTTATCCTTTGATTTTTCTAGATCCTCTATAAGCATTATTCTCTCTTCATCACATTTTTGAAACTAAAATTCAATTTTAGAGTTTTGCTTTCTTACCTTCTTTATTGTGTCAAGAGCATAAATAAGTTCTGCCTTAATATCATATCCTTATTTATCTGATTCTTCCTCTATTTGTTTGCCTTTTTTAACATCTTCATTTTCTTTTGACTTGTATTCTATAGGATCACTTTCTTCTTCCTATAGAACCATTAGAATATTCTAGAGCCATTATAATATTCTCTTCTGGTCCTTCAAGTGTATCTTCATATTCATCATCACTAAAACTGAAACCATTCCTTGTACAACTATCTTAAAGATGACCAAAATTACCACATATAAAACACCTGAGAATTATTGGTGACCTTTTATTGACTTATTTTTATTCAATAATAAATAAGACTTCATCTCTATCATTATCTGAAAAACTAGCATCACTATCACTTGAGTACTTACTTGCCTTATCTGCATAGTAGCTTCTCTTTTGTCTTTGGAAGAAATTCTTCCCTTGTTTATTTTATCCATCCTTCCCTTTATTTTGATGCATGTATATTTATGATTCCCTGTTCTTGTGATCCTATTTTTCTTCATCATTTTTATTTTTAGCTTCTTGACAATCAGTTGCATAATGACCATACTTTCCACAATTGAAACATCTAACATATTTTGCATCTCTAGATGTTCTTGAATCCTTATTCCTTCTACAATAATTAGCTTCTTCATCACTGGATGACTCATTGCTTGATTCTAAATTCTTACCCTTTGTCTTTTTAATTTCTTTGAAGGTTGATTCCTTTTGGGGATTAGGTTATTTTGTTCTCAACTCAAAAGTTGTAAGAATACCAAGCAACATATCTCTTGTCAAGGAATCACCATCCTTTGATTCTTCTATAGCAAAAATATTTTCACTAAATATTTTTGGAAGAGATCTTAAGACCTTATCACAAACATCCGATTCTTCAACCTTAAGTCCAAGTCCTTGCATAGCATTAACAACTTCATCGACTCGAAGTAGATAAGTACTAATGTTTTCCTCATCCTTCATTCTTAACTCTTCAAATTGTCCTTTGAGATTTCATATTTTTTCCTTCTTGACACCTTTATCTCCTTCATATATGCTTTGCAACTTATCCCACATTCCTTTTACATCTTGACAATGCATAACTTTTATGGACTCTGTTCTATGCAAACCTCTCAAAATTGCATTCATTGATTTTGAATTGTAATGTTGTAGAAGCTTACCTTCCTTATCTGTAGGTGGATCAACTGGTGGTACGTATCCATTTTCAACTGCTTCCCAAATTTCATTTCCAAGTGCCATCAGGTAAATCTTCATTCTCATACTCCAATATATATAATCACTTCCATCAAATACTAGTGTTGAATTATCTGATGATCCATTCTTAGAATCCATTGTGTTCTTGTAAGATTTTCCTTCAAGTTGTTAAACTCTTCCGAAGGAACCCACTCTGATACCAATTGAAGAACACAAGCTTATACTGAGAGGGGGTGAACAGTATAAGACCACTTTTTACTTTTCTTTCCCAATCAATATTATGCAATGTATAGATAGCAATATCAATAGCAATAATCAAAGCAATGCACAAATCACCACACACAATAGAGACACCAAATTTACGTGGTTCACCCAATGTGGGCTACTCCACGGAGAAAATATTTTACTAAAAATTTCTCAATCAATCTCTTGGGAATCCTTTCCCTATTACAATGTTTATGGATCTCTATCCAAAGGAGACACTAATACCCTAATGAAGTTTGTGGATCTCTATCCATAGGAGACACCAATATCCTAACTCTGCTCTGGCTGGTGATCCTCTAGAAGACCTCTACCTCCACTGCCCTTAGCAAATGGAACTCTATCCATAGAAGACACTTGTCCTCCCTACTCTGGTTGGAGACCTCTGTCCTCAACTCTATCACCTCCAAAGCTCTATCTCAAATCTACACTAAACATAGTCCTTCGGTCTAGCACAAATCTATCCTCAATCTCTGTCTCTAGTCTGGCACAAACCTGTCCTCAAATATACACCAAACTCTATCCTCGAATCTATACTAAACATAGTCCTTTGGTCTAGCACAAATCTATCCTCAATATCTATCCTCAAGCCTTAACTCAAAGCTTGAATCAATCTCAAATCAACTCTGTTGGATCTGCCCCAAACCTTAACTCAAGGTTTGAACAAATCATCAATCAACTTTGCTCTCAAGTCTTCTCAAAGACTTGTCTCAAATCTGCCTTGCAAGATTCCATAAAAGATCACACTAATATTTCCACAAGTCCTCTCTAGAACTTGTCCAAATATGCTCAATAAGTCCTCACTAGAACTTATCCAAATCTGCTCTCAATCTGTATTGTAAGATTCCACAAAAGCTTACCCAAATCTGTCCACAAGTCTTCTCAAAGACTTACCTCAAATCTGCTCAACAAGTCCACACTTGAACTTGTCCAATCTCATAGAAACATAAAGAGAATTGTTAGAGACTCAATATGCTCTATACTCATCACAATGCTCAATTACTTTCAATCACTCTTTTAGAAACATATAGAGAATTGTTAGAGACTCAATATGCTTCACATTCACCTCAATGCTCAATCACTTTCAATCACTCTTTTAGAAACATATAGATAATTTTTAGAGACTCAATATGCTTCACACTCATTGAAAACTCTCAATCACTTTCAATCACTCTTTTGGAAACATATGGAGAATTGTTAGAGACTCAATATGTTTCACACTCATCAACACTCAACCTCTTTCTCAAATCAATTCAGAATATAGAATAATTTGTTTCATAGAACTTGAACAATCACTTCACACATCCACTTGACTAGGCTCAACCAACTCTACTCAACCAATCACTCAATGAAATAATCCTTGCTCACAAACCCTAGTCCAAGCATATGAACACTCACTCAAAATATTTCCAACAATGCTTATCAACCAATCTCACATAACAATGATACTCATGTTCTTTTCAAACCCTAGTTCAAGTTCTTCACTCAACCAATGGCTTCAACAACAATGCTTATCAAACAAGGTTTTAACAACTCTTTATTTCATAAAACCTTGAAGCATTAACTCAACACACTCAATAAGGAAACCTAATTAAGTCCTTTTCACTCCAAATATTGTTTTCCAGAAAACAATCAATCAACTCAACTATGGAAGAATGTGCCCATACCTTTTTCTTGATGATGAAGGAACCTCAAAAATCTGCCACAACCACAAACACTTCTTTGCCAAGCTCAAGGAAGTTATAAGATGATAAACTCTCTCAAAAGTACAATGCAAATATCAAAACATACATACACCTTATCACTCCATCTTGAAGAAAGCATCCATCAACATATACAAAAATAATTGACCAAATACACCTTATAATCTCCCAGTTAAAATAATATCCAATACCAAAAATAATGTCAATAAAATCACCTTCTCAAAATAACTCAATGGCAAGAAGTCCTCTCAAAATTTAACCAACACTTTAATCCACTTATTTCTCCAATAAGCCAATATGTCATAAAGACTTTATTAAAAATAAAGCTAACTCCTTATTCCTCCAATTAACCAAAATAATGACCAATTAAAAATACTTTTTATCTACCCCTTTTAACTCCCTAGGACCTTATGTCAAAACCTTAGGCATCACAAAATATATTAAAAATTTATTACCTTTGCCTTGGTGAGACTCGAACTCACGATGCCGCCTCTACCAATGCCCTAGCCGTGGCTCCAACCGCCACGTGAGCTAGGTGCTCACCTTGGGAGGGAAGAGCACCATGTGCTCTATCTTCTCCCTCTTGGCACCTCACCCAAAAAGGATTTGCGTTGCTTCCTTTGGTGCCTAACCAAGTCCACTCAAAATGTTGACCAAGTCCACTCAAAACGCTACCTGTCGAGATTCGAACGTGGGTCCTCCCACTCACAAGCACCCTAGCTCACTCCAACTTGCCACCAGACCACCACGCTGGATGGTTATGAGGTTTAGGGCTTCTTTCATGTTATTTCTTCACTGACACACTTAAGACAAAACTTTGTCTTCTTCCTTGCACGAAATCGCATGAAACACACAACTCGCAGGCCTTTGGTAAATCAAACAAGGGATGATTCTTTTTCCACTTAGGCATATGGTTTTTATACCAATATGCCACCTTGAAATTAAATGTCAGTGCTTTAACTTTTAAATATTTAATTTATAAATTATTTAAATTCTTTAGAATTTAAATATTATAAATTAATATTTAAATCTTTTTGGCTTTATTAAGGATTAAAGCCTTCTTAGGTTTTACCACTTTGTATAAATAATATTTATTTATAAAATTTAAATTCATATTGAATTTAAATATTTTATAAAATAAATATTAAAACTTCCTTGGGCTTTCTAATATGAATTTAAAAGCCTCCTTGGGTTTTTATGAAAAACCTTTTATTTTTGCTCTTCCATGGTTTTAATAAAAACCCTTCTACTTATGCTTCACATAATATTAAAAATAAATATTATGAAGCTCTTTTGCCATTAACCTTTGCATTGTTCCTTTTGACCTTTTGACATCAACGGTAGCTTATTCCTTGACATCAATGACAACTTCGTTCCTTGACATCAATGAAAACTTTGACTCAAAATGTCCAACAAACATATGAAGTGTGGTGGATGCTTTGAGTAATAGGGAGATATTTTATTTTCACTGTAGTTTGATAAACTACTTATATTAGTATCTCCAATTATTTAGGTTCATGAGTAATAATCTCTAATATTGGGTCTTGAAAATCCTTTGGAGATATGACTGGTATTAATGGGGTAACTTTCTCCACTATAGTTGAAATCAACTATTTCAATTTTGTAGCATAATTTCCCACTTGTTCAATCTAAGCATGTGGCCTCTTCAAGTCTTTATTTTTTCATGTCTTATAGCGACTAACCATTTCTTTGGGCTAGCTGAATTTTATCTTCAAATAGGTCTCCCCTATGCATTAGAGGCTCTTTTTCAAATTCATACTTCTTATAATAATCATGTGGGTCATATGGCCACCATGTAATCTTAGTAAATCCAAAATATTCCATCTTTTGCAAGGACTCTAGCATACTAGGGTACCCCCTATAAACATAATATCCCATCTTACATGGGGTAGTGATCCATGGAATCCTAGTTAGTTTCTTTACAACTCTTACTTTGCCCGCCTCTGCAATCTGTCTAATAATTTCCAATGCAGCTACTAACCTCAGATAGAAACTTGATAAAGCCTTGGGAGATATATTGGCCCCATATATTCTAATATAAGTGAGATTCTCTATGATGAAGTAGTCCCCTGCATTCTTTTACCATAATAATTTGATGATTCCTAGGCTCATCCTATAGGGTTCTTTATCGTAGAGTGAGTGATATATTGAGGATTGGAATCTACCAAAAAAATTAGAGTAGTTGGATATGCCTTCATGGATGCAAGGAAATATTTCTTGAATCATCACCTCTAGCACACCTCCCAACTCAATTATCACCCTCTGACAAAACTGCACTACTATCAGGTGAATGAGGAGTGAGTAATGTGAGAAGTGAGGGATAATATCCCAATGCTTGGCTATGTATTTCTACAATTCTTTGAATTCTTTATTGATGGTATCAATGATCATATTTTCCCACGTATATGCAAATAATTTCCTGACTTTATTACACTGGACTATCCAAAAATGACTTATTTCTCAACCCAATTCAAGTCCTTGATCCCCATCACTATCTAGATCATATCTACATAGTTGTTTGCATAATTATGTAGTTAAATTTTATATATAGGGAACTGAATAGCCATCTATTGATCCTAATAAAATAATATAGCATAAAAGGAGTTACCAATTATGTGTTGGACTTGTGTAGAAATCACCCTTTGATCATAGACCAATGTGGCCTTCTTTAGTTGGAAAATTTATCCAATATTGTTTGGCATCAACCTATAGAGGGACTTGTTTTTGTTGTTCACTATCCCTCTAGAATTTGGGTCATATGATACAACAAATTATAATAGGAGGTTGGAAGAAAAGTATACCCTAGGGTAAGTTTGGCCAAGTTGCTTCTCCATTTGTTACAAAAAGGTTTCTTTCATTTCTATCTTTGTAGGCCCTTTGGAATATTCCTCTTATTAGGACTCGAAGGCATCATCATTCTTCTGAGATTCCTTCAAAACTAAATTCCATGAGGTGTTCTTCTCCCTATACTTGATCTAAGCCACTTTTTATTTACAAATTTAGAAATGGATTTTCTTCCTCTAGCATCTTCGCCTCGCTTTTGGAAGTCATGGTGCTTGAAGAAGCCATGTTATCCTCTACACTTTACACTCTGGAAAGTCCCCTGATTCTCTCTAGGCTCAATCCTTTGATTTTTTGTGGTCAGTTGACCTTTAGTTCAATGTGTTCACTATGACTGTTGGTGTATTTTTAAAACTCTTGTATGCATGAAGTGCAATTAAGTATGTACCAACTTCCTCTACATTTCTACCACACTCAACTTACCACCTCACTCTCCATAATGATGTTACTTATCATGAATTTTTGCCATTTTTATTGATTTATGTGATTAGGCATTAAATATGGTTCATTTGATAAACTCATGTTGCCTTAAATCATGTGCTTGGTTAGATCCGAGGAGGTGCTCATACTTGGGTTGTATACCTACAACTTGTCTGATTGGTCCCAGTTAGAATCAACAAGATCCTCATTAAATTGAGTGCTTTTGTCTCATTGGATTTTCTCAGATGGATGGCCCACTAGACCCTTTCTATTAATGAAGCACCACTTCATGCATGAGTTTTATTTTCTATCATCTAGAAATTTTTATCTGCCCATTTGTCATTAGCTAAACATTCTCAACCATTCAACTATCATTGAGTGAACCTTGGTAGCCATACCCATTTTCAATCTATCTTCAGCTGAATTCATATTTGTCATCAACCTGGTTTTAGTCGAATCCCTCTAGACCATTGATTCTTAATTGATAGAAAGTCATTACATTACCTCTCTCTACCGGATTTAACATGAGTCATTGATTCAAACTTGATCGCTTCATTTTGGATCGTGTATTAACTTTTGACTAAACATAACACATTATTGTTTTTGAATCAACCAAAGCATCTTAGATCATTCATTATTTTTTGACCGGATGAGCCTTAGCCATTCATATCTGTTCGACTGAAAGTATTTAGTGGTACTTTTATAGTTTCATTGAGGGAAATGTATAGCCTTTGTGGACTTAGGATAATTTGTTCGACTTAGATAAGAAAAGGAGTAACGTCGCTAGGCTCTTTCCAATGGTTTAGGATGAATAACCTTGATTTTAGTCCAAGAATTTGATTTATGCATTGGGATGGATGCAAATTAGGCCTAGAAATTTGAATTAAATACTTTCTTTGACTTACCTGAACAAAATTTAGCCAAATGAATCTCAACAATTCATCTTGGTTTGGGTGAAATTTCCTGGTCATCCATCAATTTTTGGTCAAAAGTCTCTTCATCGTCATTTCACATCCTTAAATTATTTTGGTCAAACATCTTCTTTTATCTATCTTGCATTGATTAAACAGTTTTCAACCGTAGATCTCCTTTCGGTTGAATCTTTCCTATCCACACATTCTTACCTAGCCGAAACATGTTAGTCATGCATTATATATTCTAATAATGAAAAGTATTAATGGAAATTTCAACTTTAAGGGTTAGGGTATTAAACTTTGACCTTATGAAATTCAAATGACCAGACTATAAAATAATCAAAAATGGGAAAGTACATGGCTACTGTTAGGAGGGAAACTTATGGGATATATTTTATTGATAAATGGTTACAATATATAGGCATAAGCCTATATGATGAACATGACACTTGTCAAGTGAAACTGACAAGTGTCAAGGAAGGCATAGTGCACATTACATTAACTCTAACATTCCCCCTTAATGTGCACTATCCTAACTAAAGAAAAAAACAAGTCAACATTAGGTAACATTCCCCCTTAATGTTGACTTCTCTAACAAAAATCTACATCCTCCTTTATTGCTGATTTGGTCTTAGACTCTTGCTCTTTGTGTTTGGCTCTCCAACTGTGAATAATGCTAGATTCATTGTGTATACATATTGGTCTGTTGCCTCAGGGTCAGCAACTTCCACGGGTCTGTTGCCACTGGGTCAGTTGTCTAAGTGCCTCAAGGTCATCATGGGTGCCTTAGGGTCAACCACTTCTGGGTCTGTTGCCTCTGCAGGTCATCCTCAGAGGATGTTGCCTCTCGTAGGTCACTGACTAGATTCACCATAAATATCAAATCTCTATTTATGGTGAACTCAATCTATAAGGTGTCGGTCTCTGCCAAAAATGCACCTAATTAAAGGAAAAATGAGCCATATAAGAGTGTCGGTCTCTATCGAAAATGCACTCAATACAATAAAATGAGCCATAGATCCAAATAGGAGGAGAGAAGAAGAAAATAAGAGAATCTTCTGAAGTGTCTTCGTCTGTAGTCTTCAGAAGTAGATCCGAAAAAAACCTCGGATAGAGTCTAGGGTGTCTTTGTCTGTAGTCCCTAGTATAAGTGTCCTTATGGTGACCATGTCATCCCATCGAAATGCATGGGTAACCAGTCGCTGCATTCACCAAGTGTATATAAAAGGTCACTAGGTACAAGGATCACATATGAAATTACCTTGGGAGTGTCGGGTACAACCAAGAGTGCACTCCAAGGTAGAAAAAACTTTGAGGCTAAAAAACTCAACTAAAACAGCCTCAAAATTACAATGTGACACCACCATTGTGTCCGTTGTGGAAAAACGTTTCCAACGACTATAAATACCCCTATATTCCACCATCAAAGGGGCCTTCATCATGTGGAAAAAACATCATGCCTATCTAAGGCAGAAAATAGACAACATCGCTCAATGGCGGCATCGCTCTCAGGCGGAAAAAAAACATCAGCCTTCCACTCTTCATGTGGAAAAAAAAATAGGGCCAATTAAAAATTCCATCCTCCAAGGGAAAAATTCATAGGCCACTAAAAAATATTTCCTTCCCTCAAAGATGCCCTTCCCTCATTTTTAAATAAATAGCCCACTTTTGAAAATAAAATACCCCACTAAAATCACATTAAATAAAAAAACATTTGGACCCATTTCGGTCGGCCACTTCTTCACGCGGGAGGAGCATGTAAAAATTGAAATGTTTCAACAATGATAAGTTCCAATGAACCAAGAAAATACTAAAAAATCACCGTTGATTGCTACTACCAATGGACGTTGAGTATACTCCACTTTAGGCTAAAAATCCTTCTTGATTGTGACTAGCAAACTTCTAATTGGGCCAACGGCTACATTTCTCCTTAAAATGGGTTAAATTTGCCAAACATTCTCACAAATAAATTTCCTTAGATCAAAATAATGCCCTTTCATAGACATCACGCAGCGAGAGTCACTATCATAGAACCGCAGGCGGAGGAACGCCTGCTTCATGCTCAGCTCACCGTTGCTACCGTCGAAGAAGACATCTTCTTGTAGATGGGTAGCCATGCGGAAGGAAGCCAACTATCCACACATGCGTCCCTATTTTTGAGTAGTGGACATCTTGAACAACATTTACCCCCACACCAATGGCAAAAACAGAAGCGACACTAGCCTACTCACCAAAAAAAGTAAAATGAACGCCACCAGCTATAGCTTGATCACTCGCAGAGACCCCATAACGCCACCCATGATTAATAAATTAAAAATAACGATTCCACATGATTCCATATAACTGAGTGTCCCATGATTCCAAAAAAAAATGGCTTACCACTATAGCATCACTATAGCACACTGCAGTTCCCCATCCTAGATCAAAAATCATCCATCGCCAAGCTACGAATAGAGCCAAGGTTCGTTTCTCGGCCAGGGTTTAAAATTGCTCGAACAGAGCCACCGACAGAAGCTTGCACGGTGTAGAATTCAAACCACCATCTAAAGTAAAAAAAATGTTTTCGAAGGATTCTAGCCACCTTTGGCGGCTTCTACAGCTTTCTCCCATGACTGCTTGAACAAAACCGTCAGTCCTGGTAGCGACCACCCAGCGATCGAATCCCCGTGCAGCCGCCAATGTTGAGCAATCCATCGTAGCGACCATTTCTATTGATGAGGGTGCTAAACTTCTCCACGGGCGCCATCAACTGCAGTGTCTGTTCGATTTTTGTTTTAGCATTTTTTACAGTGGTGCCTTTATAGCTCAGTGGTCAGGTCTGTGACACGCCAAGCTCAAACCCTAGCTGAAGCTCTACGTCTTTCCTCTTCTTCATCATATGCACAATGTGTATCTCACACTTCTCAACTGAACCCTAGCCGAGGATTTGCGATAGAACATCATGGATCACCTAAGTTCAATTTTTGGACAGATCCAATGAGCCCTTCAAAGTGGAAAGAAGAGCATTTTGTACTTCTGTCACTGGCTGGGTGGGGTGCACTTCTCTATGGAAGCTATAAGTTCTTTACTAGTGGCATTTTTCCTGGTACCGTCATGGGCGGAAATCAGGCACACATCGATCGAAGGAGATAGTAGGTCTGTGATTGAAAAACAGAACCACACTCCGTCGCCATGAAACATTTGTAGAACTTGTAATCGGAAGCCAGTAATCAATCTGTCTTTTTGATTAGGAACATCTCCATGATTGCAACATTTTGTCATAGAATGGGAAGGAACCCGAGTAAAAAACAAATTCGAATCTATGTTTTAACATGATACCAGAGACACACATGAATATGTGGGTTAAGAAAATTAATGCTTCTGCCATAGAAAATCTGTGGCAACAAAGGGGGCCGCAGTGTTTGGATTGTGCATATCCACAAAAGGCCATGGAAGCTATAGACATATTTGAAAAATTCTGTAAACTAACATATCCATGAAGAACCATACCTTCTTCCAGCCACAAAAATATGTCCATAACACAGCAATCTGTCCATTACAGTGAACAGATACATATTGGAAAAAAAACTAAAAAAAAATTGGGGGCAACCATTAATTTTCAAGCTATCTGGTTTTTGATCCATTTAAAAAATGGAGAGCATACTCCCTAGGCTTGAAAAAAAAATGGGGGAAAAAAATGAGGGGGGAGGGAGGATTTCCATGAGGGAAATCCCCCCTCAAGGATTTTCACAGGGCAGGTAAAGCCTGCTCTGATAACAAATGTTAGGAGGGAAACTTATGGGATATATTTTATTGATAAATGGTTACAATATATAGGCATAAGCCTATATTATGAACATGACACTTGTCAAGTGAAACTGACAAGTGTCAAGGAAGGCATAGTGCACATTACATTAACTCTAATAGTTACACCCTCATGAATCTTTAGGAATTCTTTTGGCTGAAAGCTTTTATCTTAATGAACATGACCTAGGCTCATGGGGAACACTTTGAGGTTGAATGATTTTTACTTTAAGGTTCAGGCTTAGACAATGACATTAGTGAAAAATAAGGGGGCAACATGCATGGACCCTTGCATAGCCTTTTGGTCGAAAGTCTTATGACTTAGGCTTTAAAAGAGGGAACTTCCAATTTATGATCTATGCATGAGTTTAGGACTAGACATGGTCGTGGACCATGACCTCGACAAGAGCTATGAGAAAAATGAGGAAAATAATTTTTGATAATTATTATATCTTTGAGACCTTAGAGAGAAATATAAATATATTATGTACCTTGGACGATGATTTTCGGTTATCAATTTTGACCAAAATGTCTTGACCAAGTTTTTTGATAAAAAAATTTTGACTGCTCATCAAAGTTTAGCTAATTCATATTTTATTTTTGATCTAATTTTGACCCATTGACTAAGTCTTAGTAAAATAATCCTAGCTATTGATCATGGTTTGGATGAATGATTTATGGTCACCCATCAAGTTTCAATTGATTCTTCCTTTGTGGTTCATTGGTGTTGTCCATATAATTTCAATAGATCCACTATCTTCTATTCATTTATTTTTGGTCTATAGTTCTGAGTTGTAGATCATGTTTCGATGTAATCACTCTTCTTTATCCATCTTTAGTTAGCCAAAATCCTGGGTAATTCATCTCCCTTTCATCCAAAAATCCTAGGTGGTGTATATGATTTTGTTCTATGGTATGCATTTTAGGATTGCTTGGGGGAAATATGATATGGAATGGGGACTTAGGCTTAGGAAATATTAAATCAGACGAATCTTAATGAAGTGTCACCTGGGTGCATATTTTTTTGAAATATTCTCTTTATATATTCGGACGGTTAAAATGGAGACTTAGGGATATAAGTTCAAACCTTAGAAATATGAAATATTTGAGGGAAAATGTGGTGAACAAATAACCTCGTACTCAAGAAAATTAAGTCAATGGACCTAAGGCATCTTGATTTTAGTAGACTTAGGATATGGAGATAGATTTGATCTTTTAAAACCTTAGAGACATTTGATCAAAGAATTTTGAGAATGACCTTTTGAAAATGAAAACCAGAATCTTCAACACAGCCAAGCAAAAATTAAAAAGCTAGACTCACCTTATTTGAACCAGATTCTAGAGAAATAGTTTTATTTGAAAAATATTAAAGGATAACCTAGACCTAGGATTCTGTATGGCCTTTAATTTTTTTTTAAATAGGGGTCATTTTTAAATTGGATTTTATGGTTCCAATAGGCACCTTGGAAATGAATAGACAAGGATTTGGATGAAGGGATGCTTTGGAAATGATTAAACCAGGGGTTTCCAATGAAGATACCTAATTTAGTCAGGCCAGGGATGAAATGGAGGCCCATAGTGGACACAAGAATGGAATGGGTATCCATGGTGGAGGTGGGATTGCCAAGTAAGTAGGCCAGGGGTAGATAGGTGGCTAAGGGATTGCTAATGGGATAAGGATGGACTTGCGTGGTGGAAAACCTAACATGTTTGTGAAATAACATTTTCTTATTTTTAATACAAATTTTGAATTTTTAATTAAATGGGTTCTATTATTGGAGGAAAAATAATAAAAACTATAAAAAAGTACAATAAGATATTACAACATTTATATGAAGCAAATATAGAAAAATAGCTTGAAATTTTGGAAGAATATCCATAAGGACATTTTTAGTGGAAACTACTAATTTTAGCCTTTAAAATTGTAGTATGGTGTTTCTATAATACAAAAATGATGTACCATAATTTTTGACAAGGTGTGTGGTCATAAAGTTTTATTTATGTGGATTTATAGGTAATGTATGAGTATACATATTTTTTGTAGTACTATAGACCTTTTTGTCCCTCTAGGCAACCACCCTATGCCACTACAAATATGCATTGCATAATTTCAACATCAACCTTACCTCCTATTGAATTATGAAATGGTCTAACATCATATGCACCCACAACTTTTTTTCAACAATTGGAAGAAGGGAGATCATACTACCT
Source organism: Wollemia nobilis (assembly GCA_028583015.1). NCBI lineage: Eukaryota > Viridiplantae > Streptophyta > Pinopsida > Araucariales > Araucariaceae > Wollemia > Wollemia nobilis. The sequence goes on along the minus strand of JAQPPZ010001296.1, from coordinate 505,868 downwards.
TTAACTCTTGGGTTTAGAATGGCTCCCCACTATCCTCACTAATTCTAAACTAATTGTAAAAACTAAGTACACAAAAGTAAATTTGGAAGTTTTGGGTATGAGAGAACAAAATAATATATGGTCATAATCATAGCAAGGAGAGTGTGTGATCAACTAACATATGAAAAAAAAATAGAAATAATGCATCCCATACATCTAAAAGAGAATTAATAATGAGAAAAAAAAGGAAAAAAGGGTATTACCAAAATTGTCACACATTCCATAGTAAAAAATACTAATTCTACATTTGGAAAAAAAATATTGCACAATATATTATTATTTTTAAAATGAGAAATTAAAATGTGGGATTCACAAAGTATATAGTTGATTTTCTCAAGGTCAAAAAATGTTTACAATGGAGCCCATGGCTCCTATTTATAAAAGAAATTCACCCTTGAGATTTTTTGTGTGAGAAATTTCTACTAGTAAAAATAAATATTTGTGGTTATCATTAGCAAAATGATGACTGTCCAAATGTTACATGGATCTAAAAAAATTCTAAATGTCTTAGAAGCCTTATAAAATGATAAAATGCACCACTACATGATAAAATATTTGCTCTACTTGGCCTATAAATGAGCAATTCAATATTGGAGGGAAAGTGATTTGCTCCTATTTGGGATTTACTAGCTCATATCTAATGAATTATTCATTCTCACTAGACTAGTGGCACTTCTTGGAACAAATCACACCTCTATACTTGACTTTGTAAAACTAGCTTCCTATATGCTTTAGTTGATTAGTCCTTTAGTTTTTCATATAAACAAAATTTTAGGGTCCCCAAGGTAGTAATTGGGTTACAATACTTTTGGAAAATTCATAGGGTACCAATATTTATTGATGAGAGATATTATATCCTTGCTTTATCCTTGGGTGTAACATCTTCAAAATTGGCACCTTGTCATTGTAAAATTGTAAAAATTGTTTGGTTCTCTAGTTCATGTATTCTCAAGGTAGCAAATTCAATAATTTACATCATTATTCATCTCCAAAGAACTTTAGGTCTATTAGGTTCTTATAAATCCATTTTGGTGCAACATCTACTTCAAATTTTGCCTTTTCCCCCTAAAATATAGTTAAAATAATGTATATTAAAGGAGTTTAGTTTGGTCATTTTTTGGTAAGTTAACAAAATTGTATTGATGAGGGCATTTGAAAGGTGCCCTAACGCCTTAGTACAAAAGTAGGATTAAAGGATGCAAAATCCACGAAAATATAATGACATCCACACAAAGCCTAATACTATCAGATAAACTAGAAACCATCCAAAAGGATGAAAAAGGAAGCAAAACGTCCCAACTAGACAAAACCCAAAGACAACAAAAAATCTGCAGATAATTACACATTTGTAGAATAATTGTTGTCATCCTTTTAGACATCCTTAGGAGTTTCCTTGAAGAATTCCTTAGTAATTTCTACAATGTTGTCCTCCTTGGCACTAGCACTGGTTCCTACGGTATTCTTTTCTAGGTGATCCTTAGAGAAATTGTCACAAAAAAAGCAAGTTCACAACATTTTTGTGCTCCTTCATCTAGACAATGGCCACCATGCTCATGGTTACTACACTTTCCATTTGAGATATGGTAGTAATAGTATTATTTATTATGTACTCCTAAATTAGCTTGACCACAGGATCCTCGAGCTCATCCTCAATGGAACCATGCGTTTTTCCTTAATTTTGAATGATTTTGTCCTTTAAGCATTGGGAGCTCCTCATTGGAGTGGGGTGATCCTCCAACTTGACCTTCTTTCTAATTGATTTCTCAGCATATAGAGAGCTACCTTCTAATTTCCTCTTCTTAGACCTACAAGCACTTGAGGATGGGGTAAAGGGTGTATCCTCCTCCGTAGTCTATTTGGAATCCACTTGCTACTCCTGCGAAACAACATTTCCTTTTGGAAACTTCTCCAAAAAATGATTGTAGATTACCTTAAACAATCCTTGATGTGAGGGCCAAGCCTCATCCTTCTTCGAGTGAGTTGCCTTGATGGAATAATCCATAGATAAAAACAAAAATTTAGGGATGTTGAGAGGTTTCACTTCCCTGAAGTGATTAAAAAAGGCTATGTAAAAACTCCTAAGTGGGAAACCAGGGTCATCGACTGTGATATATTCCATCACCAATTTCATGACCTTCTTCTATGGGGTGGGTAAATACTCTTTGAATATTACTGGTTTCACGAGCTTGTGTGGACTTGATCTCAACTCGAACTCCTTTAGCTCCATGTCCTAGTTATGTTTGTCTCTACAGATAGTTCTTCCCACTAGCGGTTGGCCTATTATTTCAGCAAGGATGTGGACGTCAACCTAAAATTCCACTTCATGAATGATAACAACACCCTTCTCCCAGGTAGAAGCAAAGGTAATATTCACATCCTAGTCCATCCCAAATAATTTCTACAAAAAAGAAATAAAACTATGTGCATTCATGATTACCTCAACCATAGGTTCAATCTCAAGTATCTTTGGTTCAATGAAACCCATAATGGCTAGGTTACAAAATTGCTTGATGAAAGAAAAAATAGAGTACTCTCAAAACCTTGGCAAGTAATCAATGGATATGATGATTCTGGTATGGAGGTGTGCTTTAGAGACAAAGGAAATATTTGGGATTTTCTAGAAACTTCTTTGTCACCACCTCGGGTTGAGACAAATCCTTGAAAAAAGCAATTCCACCATGTACCTGATGTCAAAGCAATAGACCTTAGTGATCTACGAATTCCAACAACTTCTAACACCGCTGGAAATAGAAATGTGTACTACTTATAGGAACTTTTAAAAAAATGGGTAAGAAATATTTAAGGAAGCGTGATTCTCACAAGAAAAAATAGACACTTGAAGCATTATAAAATGATGGAAATCAGTAGTGGACAGAGGCTTGGGAAGGAGGATGAAAGCAATGAGTCCCAAGAAGATGAAAGATGACAAAAAGGAATGATGATGCAACACGTGAAAAAAAGACATGTGGGAAGGATTTGGAAAGGAATGGTCTAGGGGATTTGGTGGAAGGTAGAGAACTAGGATATGACAATAGATAGGATGACAAAATACGGTAATCTTGGGACCATTAAAAATTTGAACACTGGTGCTACCAATATTAATGAAAACAAGACCTGAGAAAGGCATAGGGAAGGTGCACCATAAACTCTCAAATGTGCTAAGTACACCAATCATCAATTGCCTCGAGGAACTCAAAATAATCGTAGAAACAATAAGATTGCAGAGTATCTTGAAGGGGCAAAAAGCACTGATGGCTATTTGACCTAGGGAAAGTAATTTTTTTAAACAAGACATCATGCACAGTAAAATGAATAAGAATTTGTTAAACATTTTAAAATTTTTTTGACTTGGTAATTTCGTCGACCTCATGTAGGAGGGTGTCAATCCACGTCATCATTCTAGGGGTATTAACTCCAATATTTTCCAACCTGTCCACCACTTTATTTTCTTCTCTAAAAGCATGTTGAATTATGGACTCATGTTGATGAAGGATCAGGCTTCTAGCTTCTTCAATAATGTTTTTGATTTTCCAAATAGGGGTTCTGGAATTCTTCAAATAATTTACAATGTTTAAAGAGTCCCCTTCAACAATAACTTTACCTAGAAACTATTTGATCAGTAGAAGACCCCTCCAAAGGGCTCTAGCTTTAGCTATGTGATTTGATTGTTCACCCAGTCCCTCGGCGAAGGTAAAGATAGAATTTCCTTTGTAATCCCTAAGAATCCCTCCTATGTATTCTTGGATTGGGTTGCCTTTAGTTTTTTCATAAAAATTGAGTTTGACCCATCCTTAAGGTGGAAGAATCCATTTGATATTGCTCCTATATATTTGGGAAGATTTGGAATTGGGATTCTCTAACTAAATGTGCAAATACTGAAGTAAAGAGACTTCAAACCTAGGGATTGGATGAGGATCATTTGGGATCATGAGTGTATTTTACTTAGAATAGAAAATTATTTTGTTGGTAGTGGAAGCAATATCCTTAGAAGAACTAGAAAAATCTCTTCTATTCCTTTCAAGCCATATTTTCCATAGGAAATGGTGAAGACAAAATTTCCAAATCACCTGAAGATAAGGATTGCGGAAAGGATCAAGCCATTGGGAAAAAAAATCTACAATTGAAGGAGGATTGGCCCAAATGATCTGGAACCTTTGGAAAATTTTGTGAAACATGAACCTAAAATAAGGATAGGTTAGGAAAATATGGCTAGTTCATTCTCAATTAGCAAGACATAGAAAACAACTATTGGGTAGTGAGATTCCATGCTTGATGATATTTTCAATAGTAAGGATTCTATTTTGAATGGCAATCTAGGAAAAAAAGGAAAATTTTGGATTTAGGTGTTTGATCCATACCAATTTGAAAGGAATTTGAATTTCCTTAGGAGAAAGGAGGAGTTGATAAGTCGATTTAATAGTGAATTTTCCAATGTTAGAGGGTTCCCAAATAGGGTGATCTCTAACATTCCTTGAAGGTAAAATATAAGAAGAAAGTAAGGCCTCCAAAGAGTTTGTTTCCATAGATAAATAGGGTGATTTAACAATGAATTTAAGAGTTTAGTTTGGTCATTTAAAATGTTATGTAGAATAACATTTACCTACCCTTGTATTTCTACCACCATTTCTTGGATTGAGATTACTAGAGAGGCTAGCATGTCTTTGCAAGCCTGCAGTTCTCTTTGGAAATTTATAATTTTTTTAGCTCTTGACCACTTCCTTTCTATATACCCCTATTTTTGTATGATATATTGTTATCATGTCTAATTTCCTTAAGATCTCCTAGCATATTTTCTTGATAGCCATATCATCCTCAGTTTGGTAAATAAATTTTGTTGTTTGATCAAGGGTGACTATAGTATTGGCATTAAATTCAAAGTATATTTTATAATTCAAAACCTTAGTACTAATATTATCCTAAAGTGACATCACTTATTTTATTTCTTAGGTATGTCATAGGTCAACCAATATTCTGTGCTTTGGTTCTTCATTTTCTTTTTGGACCTTAGTGATTTCTCGATTTCATAGGATGCATTTTTTCAACTTGTTGCTCTAGCTATTTGTTTTCTTTTTTTGACATGGTTTTGTTCTTGAGCATGCTACTCTAAGAGATATATAAAATTATTCCTATATTCAAATATCTTAGGAAGTGTTTTTATAACTTCCTCACTTGTCACAATTGGGAATCTTCAATAAAATCCTTCCTAAGAGAATCTATTTCTTGTTGGAGCTAACACTTTTCTATGGAAATATAAGTTGTTGGTAAAGCACTATATAAAGGATTATTTTTATTGGAATTTGTATTCATCATAATTTGGCTATATTACACAATTACTTCAAGTGGAAACTACTTAGAAAATTGGATTATTTGACAAGGATCAATCTAGTGAGATCTAGCTCTAAAACCCTAGTGACAAAACCACTCTAATTAATGGAGGACCTAGATGGATCAAACCATAAGCTTCTATGATTATGATATTATTCCCACTCTCACCTACTTGAGACTGCATGATCATTGCTTACCTTGGGGTTGTTACTACAAGTGGTTGAACTTCATCCTAATATTTTTATTTCTCCTATAGGGAGTCTAATGCTTCTTGAGGATCTCTTACTCCAGTATATCAATTACATGCTTTATATAAGCCTGGTTGGGTCTTGTTGTTATGTGTTGTTCCTTGGTGGTAATTATGGACTTAGCCAAGTAAGCTTGTACTTGTAATATCATCATCCTAGGTAGGGTTTATGAGACTAAGATACTTTGTGGGTGTAGTAGATGAGATGTGAAGGTAAATGGGGAAGTTTGAGTGAAAATATTGGTGAATGGTGAGATGGTTGTTGATATTTTGATTTCTACTTATGTTAATAAAGGTGATGCTGGTGACACTAATTGGGATGAGGATGATGTAATCTCAATGTATTGGACAAATGAGCGTATGGTAATGAAATCAATTGTAGGGGATAAGAATGAAGTGATGGACATGATACTAATATTTTGACTAGTTATGGGAGGTGAAGTGCCTCCTAGAGAGAGAAAGGAGTGTAATAGAAGACATAGGGGAGATTTACAAAGAAAAAATGGAAGAATAAATAAGAAGATAATTATAAATAGAGGTTGAAGGGATTAGAGAGGAAGGCAGAGGGGATTATCCTTGAATAGGAACAATGACTAGTTTTGTGGTAGTGACTCTTAATCAATGCTATTCACACACTATTTCTCCCATTATAGATTGATGAAGACTTATATAAATTTTATTTATTATATCCTATTAATTTATTTAGGCATAATAATGCACCTTAATTTATGCATAACTTACACTATCATCATAGGTATACATTGTCTTCCTTTGTATATCTATGATTTTTTCTCTTCGATATGCCCTTCTTAATGGGATCACTATTTATTCAAGAATGGGTGTTTCTTAACATGAGACAATTATTAGTGATGTTTTATTATCAATATCCATTATTTCCAATATTTTATCAATAATAATCTTCTTTTTCCTTTTCTATTTAGTCTCTCATCATCTATTGTACACTGCTACTAATCATTGTCAATTTGATGCTACAACTGAATGATATTTTTTTGGGTGAAGGTATAAGATCATTCAACATTTGGGTTTGTGGGAGGGAATAGTTCAATGTAACTTGGGATTTTAGATGCTTTCTTATCCCTCAAATCCCAAATGGCTGAAAAATATTCCTTAGCATACTAGCCTTTTCAAAGCGCTAGTCTTATATCTCATCCTTTATAAGAGAAGGGTCTTCCTTTTCATGTATCCAACATTTTCAAATGTACTTATAATTTTATGATTGATCTTATGATCTAGGTCAAATTCATATTTGACCTTGACATCCACATCAAATGTGAACCATTCTAGGATGTTTGTATACCATTGCTAGATTTCATAGTCATGCCCATGTGGCTCTGCTATTTTGATCAAGGGTATCTTCTTTGATGGGTTAACATACTTTTAAATACTATATCTCCTTTCATATTTGTAGAATGTACTCAGACATTTATCCTATAGCTTCCTTTGGATATAGCCTTCATATTCATAAGAAAAAAAATTATTCCATTCATTGCATTAGTATTATGATTCTTATCTACAAACAATATAGTGACTATTTGGTTCTCAAATATATGCATCATCTAAATATCATATTTTATCCTATTTTTATCACTTTTATGTAAGATTTGAGTGGATGGATTGAGTGTATTCATTTCTAGAAATGGGTGAAAATGCAACATGGTATCAGAGGGTTATGGAGTGACATCACTTTGTCATGCAAAAAGTCTATTTGGATCCTTCAATATTTCTTATAATGTATAGGATACTTTACTTATCAAATATTCATAAGCAACTTTGAAAAAAGAGATAAATAAAATATCCAATTGTTCCTTTCTCTAATTATTCTTGATTGTTTTAGAAAATTTAGGCTTACTCATTACGGTGTTGACTTACTATTTTTTTGAAAGTTTTGCATCAGGGTGTTGAATTTTTCCTACCTCTCTTGCACTTTAACTTCCTTATCCATTGTTTGACTCTTTATAAATAAGTCGAGATACCCTTTCAAAAGTCAAAGTGTTAATACTTATTCTAATGTATGTGGTTTGGATTTGCATAAAATAGGTAATATTATAATAATATTGGAACATAACTTAGATTAAGCCTAGATTTTCTAAAACAATCTACTTTAACACAACTCTAATAATATTAATTTTTCTAGTCCCCCAAATGAGATTTTACTATTTCTATAACCTTATTTAATATTTTTTTGCCAAACTATCTCTATTGGAGTGTATTCCTCTCTAAAAATTCTATAATTTATTTCCAACCATATGTGTCACCGTATAAAGCTCAAACCCAAATACCAACCTTATGTCATTGCACTCCTTGTACGTCCCCCCAAATTTACTCAATTTATAGTTCTTTTTGCTGCATCCGTGTCTTCGTCATAGCAGTAATCAACTCTAAAGAAAATCTGGGTAAAAACACTTACTATACCCCCTTTAGTTTTATACTTGATGTTTCGAACCACCTTGGTATCATTTCACCCCTGAAAGAGGTGATAGAGAGCTTTAATTTCCTCCCAGGGCAAAAGCGATGCACACAAGACATCCTTTCCTTTAAAAATATATGTTCACCCCCATAAGAGGTGGAAGGCACTGGCGCCCTTTACCTTGGATGAACCTAGCTTTGAATTATTATTTTCTCACAAAGATGACTTGGTTTTTTTAAAATAAGGAAGAATTGTGATGTTTTTAGCCCACCTGGGAGCTTGGATACCTTGGTTGAAAAAATGAAAATGTGGCATATTCAATTTTCTTAGTTTAATATTGTGTGTCATATATGTTTTAATGGTTGGATCCCTTTACAATTGTAGATCATGATGCCCTTATTCATGGAGAGGATGCACCTTTGGACCTAAGCAATGGTGGTAATTAAGCTAGATAGACATGGCATAGGGGAATTCTACCTTTTGATGTAAGGAGAAAAGTATTCCTTGTAGAAAAGTCAGAAGGAATTTAAAAAATAAATTGTTCCACAAAAATATTACTCTAGGGCTATTTTTGAGGTAAACTTTAAAGGCCATAAATTTTCCATAGGAAGAATGTTGACCCATATTTTAAAATTGAATGTTTTTTTGAGATCTTTGCATTGGAAATGCTTTTTTAAGGAGTTAATGCAAGTGGAATGATGTCTCATTATGTGAATTTATTCAAGACTTATAACCCCCAATTAAAGGGGTAGATTCATTGTATATTATGCAAACAAATTCTTTGCTCCATATTCATGGAAGAGATAGTTGGATTTGTGAAATTTGAAGTAGTTATTAGATCTTTCGGAGGCATACAAAAAATAATTTAGAATATGCTCTAGTCAATCCTTTCTCTTCCTATCAAACACTTGGACTATTGATTTATTTTATGCATGAATATGTATCCATTCATAATGTATTCTTTTTATTATCTTTTTTCCTATGTATTATCAGAGTTCTTTAATATCTCTTCTCATAAACATGTTCATATAAATCCTTTTTTGTTAAAAAAAATCATGTGGCACAAGGGGAAGTCATTATTTATAGATAAGGTGGAGTATATTGTAAAAAGGAAAGTTGTGGTTTGAAGTCTTGCCTTATGTAATTATAGAATATCACAACAAATTTTAAGAGAGGTTATCATTTTTTGATAAGTAAAAAATTTGAGTAAAGCGGGTTTTGAAAGGATCCCAAAACCTTGTTACAAAAGCAACATAAAGACATGTTGGGAAGAGGAAACAAAAGAAAAAAGGGGCTAGTTGTCCACAAAAGCAAAAATAATAGACATGCACCCATATCACAACAGGATCACAAAAAATGTAACTCAAAGACCATCCCAAGTAGCTTCCTCAGCAATGTCCTGATAATCAAAAGCTACACTACATCCTTAATATCATCCTTTACTGCCTCCTTGTATCTATATTTCCCATGGTGTTGGCTTCCATATTCAAATTTGTTGTGGTTAATCCACAACACACCCCAAGATTGGGGACCCACCTTGTTGCAAGTTTTCAGAGAAAATCTCACTGACCCAGATGCCAAAAATGAAGAAAAGGGGGCAAAATGTGCAAGTGTAGAAAAGTGTCGCAATATCGTGACATGTCGCACCGTCGCCGCTAAAAAAATAAAAGTGTCCCGATATCGCGACATGTCGCTCCGTCACCGCTGAAAAAAGAAAAGTGTTGCGATATCGCGACATGTCGCTCCGACGCAGAGAAAATGGTCACGATTTCGCGACGTGTTTTGACGAAGTGTACGGACGATGAAAATGGTAGCGAAATCATGACATGTTGCTCCGTCGCGACCCAGAGAGGAGAGAGAAAGGCAGAATGAAAAATTGTAGCAAAATCACGACGTGTTGCAAAATTGCGGTCAACATGGTCAACGACAGCAGGTGGTCGAAAACGTCATGAAATCGCGACATGTTTGATTTTCGCGGCTTGAAAGTGGATAGATGGCACAGGGTAGAAAATGGTCACGAAATCATGACAAAATTGGGATAGAGGCGCATAGCTCGAAGAGGCGTCGTGAAATCGTGACGTGTCGTGTTTTCACGATGCAAGTGGATAGAAAGGGCCGAAGGAGAAAATGGTCGCGATTTCGTGATGTGTTTTGCCAAAATGTACGGATGGAGAAAATGGTCATGATTTCACGACGTGTTTCGACAAAGTGTACGACTGATTAAAATGGTCACGATTTCATGACGTGTTTTGGTAAAGTGTACGGCACAGAGAAGATGTCATGATATCGCGACAGAAATGAAGACCATGCCCAAAACAGAGAAACGGTAGCGATATCGCGGTAGAAATGAAGACCATGCCCGAAACAGAGAAAGTAGTAGCGATATCACAATGGGTTGCGGTAAGATGGCCTGATGGGTAAAATGGTCACGATTTTGCAACGGGGTTACAACCGAAGCGTATGGAGAATGAAAGCGTCGTGATATCGCGACATGTCACGATATCGTGACATGTCGCGATATCGCTACGAAAGTAAAGAAGCAAGGCCGAGAGCTATTTTTAGTTGAGATTTTTTAGGACCGTTACTGAGCATGCAGAGAGTGCTAAAAATGTGGCAAAATGCATGAGGATCAGAGTAACACTTCGAATCGACAGTTGTTGGCCGCAGAGAAGATCAAGCGTTGCAAATGCATGCGAAGGGTTAGAACACCAAGAGGCAAAAATCTAAAACGAAGCATCCTAGAAACTAAAATGAAGCATCACAGAGCAGCCGAGAGCAGCGACAGAAAGTTTAAATAGCAGAAATGTAAATGGATACGAGGCTGGAGATTGTAACAAAAAGAACATTATTTGTTGAAATAAAGGAGTTATTTGGTAAAAGCGACTTTTGTGTGTAAAATCAAAAGGAGATCGAAGCTAAGACTACTGTTTTCATTGTCAATCTTTCCTTTGCATCATTTTTTCTTGTATCTATTTTTTTACGCCATGAGATGGGTTACGATGGGTGAATGACAGAATGATGCAGTTATGTTCTTTCCTTAGAGTCTTGCATCTGATCTGATTAGATTGTGTGTTAGTACAGGTTTTCTCGGTCGGGTTGTCTTAGAACTTCATCTCTTAACTTGGGGTTTTGCAGGGAGGAGAATGCTAACCAGATTAACATCTTTCTTTGGTTTTCCAGCTAATTTGTATAAGAACATTTTTTGTTTTAGTTCTTGATACGTTTAATCTCATATTAAAGACTAACGTTAAAATAACAGAATGATTAAACAAAGATAAAATGAACCAATTAACATTAGAATAAACCATTAATGTTAGAACATTAGAAGGATTTTTGTTGCATGATTGATTATTTTAACAAATTAGGGTTACAAAGTTGGCTGTGAATCAACAAAGGCCCCTTGTTAACAGTTACTTGCAAGATCTAAGTTATTCTGGGATATATTTGTTTATGTGCATTAAGTTGAAATCGGTTTTATGCATATAGATATCTGTTCCACAAGAAGCTTGGAGAAATAAAAATTAATAACTTATTTCTTTGCAAGAAAGAGTTTCCTGTCAGAAACTCTAGTTGTGTGGTCATTTTTTTGTGAGACAAAATATTCACTCAACATTTTGGCGCTAGAAGGAGGGCCTTCTTTATTGCTTTGTAATTTTGATTTGTTCTAACAATTAACGTGGGTAGTTTTGTTTCCACCCATTGTGCTTGCAGGTATAACATTTAGATATTTTATTTGGCAAGTGAGTTGAGAGAAATATTTTAGAGTTTTAGAGTTTCCAAGCTGGCCCAACCTGAATACATAGCTACAAGGTCTAAAACCACAGGGGAAACTATCTTCCAAAGCCTTTCTCCCACTGCTAGGAGGCCGAAAAACAAAACATTAGAGGTCAAAATACCACCCAGTATACTTGAGTTAGGGATTTCTTTAGACTCAAGTACGTCTAGCGGGCTTGAGCCCTTAATTTCAAGTGCGATAGTAGCACCAGGTGTATCTGTCTCCACAGTTCCAAGCGGTTCCATTGTTCCCACAGGGTTAACACCTTTGAATAACATGGCCCAGCAACAACAACAACAACAACAACAACCACCTGCCCTTTGGTATGGTGCTCAAAATTCCCCTTTAGATATTCCCGGGGCAGTCCACGATTTGCATAGAAACATTGAAAGGGGATTACCCAAATTCATTCATGATGGTCCCACAACAATAGAAGATCATGTCCAAATCTACAAAGATTACATTTTTAGGCAAGGGGTTACTCACGAGGATGTTTCTTGCCGAGTTTTCCCTGCTAGTCTAGACCCCATTGCCAATGAATGGTATCGAAATCTACCAGAAGGGTTCATCACTTCATGGGCCCAATTAGAAACCGCCTTCATAAGCCAATTCAGAATGTTAGTGGATCCCTCCATAATCTATAATTTTTTCGTATCATGCAAAATATTACCCAATGAACCCATACGAACATTCAATCAGAGGTTCCAAAAACTATATGCGAATGTGACTCGTCACTTTGCGATAGATCCTGCAGTCGCATTTCAATTATATTTCAGAGCCTTAGATCCTTTAACGTATTTTTTGACTAGAAGGAACCCTCAGGTTACGATGCTTCCTTTGGCCTATGCAGAAACAATGACTCTCGAACAGCAGATGAACCTGCCAGGGGTAGGATTGTCTCAATTGACTAGGATGGGACAATATGGTCCATACAGTCAATTTGCCATGATGAACCAGTTAATGGCACCACAGGTCCCTATGATGAATAATTTTCAAACACCCGCTCAAGTGGTGCCATTTCAAAGTTATCCAAATGCCTCAGTCCAAACGCAGGGATTAATTCAAAATAGCCCGATGGGTTTGCCTGGGTTCGACATGGGTAGTAATTTGTTGACCATGCCGGGGTTTGCTCCCATTAGCATGCCAAGCCCAATGACTTATCCAATAGTTACTCCCATTCAAAGTGTGAATCCAGGGTGGAATCCACCTGCCCAGACCCAAGCTATTCAAAATGTGAATCTAGGATGGAATCCACCTGCTCAGACCCAAGCCATTGTACCTATTCCAAAGGTGGCTAATGCAGCAAACACAACTAGACCCGAAATTACAGTGCCTCAACCTCAAGGGTCTGAATCTTCCATAGAAAACATGAAGGAAACCTTGGCCAAAGTTTTGGTCACGGTAGGAAATGTCAATAAAAAAGTGGACCAAGCCATGGGTCATAACCGGCCTCATAACCATAGAGGAAAAGGAACATACAACACGCGGCCGAATAATGGGCGATTACCCAATCCCGTAGCCAATCAGGCAGATGTCTCAGAAGATTTTGGAGAATCGGGACCCAGTGATAATGATTGTATGCACTGTGGCCACGGGAAGCATGAGTCTATATTGACTGAGGTTATACATTCCCAAGAAAGTGAAGAAGAGGAGGATGTAGAATTTTTTGGAAGCAAAGATGAAGAAACCTTGGAAGTTCATGCCAACAAGCGTTTTGGGAAAGGAAATCACAAATATTACACTAGGAGTTCTAAGGAGCCCAAAACTTCCTCTACACCTCCAAACAATCAATTACTCCCTCCTGATTTTAAAGGAGAGGTCAATCCCCCTCCTCCATCCATGGTGGAAAAGTTTAAGATGGTGCAAGATATGCCAAACTCGGAAAAACCCACTTATGACTTAGTGGAAGACATGAAGAAGACTAAGGCCAACGTCTCGATGTACGACATGTCCCGATTATTAGGCCAAGAAGTAAGTTCACCAAAGAGATTAAATCCATCTGCCCAAGTTCATGAAGCCAAAAGTGCTGAGTCCCGAATGGTTTTACAAAAGGAAAAAAGAGATATACCTCCTTTTTTGATAACCATTAGAATTGCAGGTAAAAACTTGCACAATTGTTTAATAGACTCAGGGGCCTCGGCTACCATCATGCCCCTAGAAATTTGTAAAAAATTGGGACTTACACCAAAGCCCTCTAGAAGCAGGGTGGTGCAGCTGGATAGATCAACCATGGAGGCAGTGGGAGAATTGGGTGATGTGCTTATTCAAGTCAATTCAGAACCTAGGGTTCAACAGTGCATAGACATATTGGTGCTCGACATTCCTATCAAATATGGCATGGTTTTGGGAAGAGATTGGAGTAAAAACCTAAACGGTTACATTGTGACAGATTCGTCACATATGTGGTTGTAGCACCCTAAAATTGGTGCAAGAAATTGGAATAATTACATTCACCTTAGTAAATAAATTTAAATTCAAATTTAACCTCCCAAACCGCCCGTTAACTTCCGAGAAACCCGTTTCCTCTTTTTCGCGCCATTTTTAGCAGCTTGTTTTGACCGCTTGACGATATCGTCTCCGATCGTACGATATCGCCCTGCATTTGACGATTTCGTCCGGACTAGAACGTCCATACGATTTTGTCGCAAAACTGAATTTGCATAGTTGGAATCCGTTCCAACGGGTCTCCAATCCGGGCAGAAGCGTGTCTGCACCGTTGGGACCCTTCCCCCGTTGGAGATCTCCCAAATTGGGATGATCTCCAACCTCCCAACAACTATCCTATGCCTATTTAACTCTAAAACTTTTCCTTCCCCAACCCCCGGCTGAATTTTTATGTAAATCAACTCCCTATGCGCTAAAACACTTCAAATTTGCTCTTGCACTAGTCCTATATTAATTTTATTGCAGGTACACCACCGGTTTTCAGCCGGAGCCAGCACCTATCGCAGCTCGACTTAACCTGTCAAGATCGGAGGCGATCTCGTCAAATTCGGGACGATCTCGTTCTGATGCGAGACGATTTCGACTGCAGAGACACATCGAGGCAATCAATGCCTGGAGTTTGCTCTTCTTTCTCTTTTATCTGTCATTTTATGCTATAAATTAGATTGTCTATTCAGTTTTTATACTATATTGCATCTGGAGTTCACCCATTTTGTCTAGTTTGCATATTAAGATCATATTCTGCTATCTAAACACAATGATTTGCATTTACTTTTGTTCTTGTATATTGTTCAATACTCATATTACTTTTTCATATAGTTTGCCCCCTGTTTACAAAATAGAATTTCTTGTATTTCGCATCTGTTTGCTGTTTTGCAGGTCTCTGATGAATTCGTCTGACGAATTCGTCAGATTGCAGACGATCCCGTCGCTTTAGACGATTTTATCAAATTGAAGGCGATTCTGTTGAATTGCAGTACGATCCAGACCGCTACAAGCTAATCGAAAACTTCATCGACTTCCGGATCGTGTAATCTTCATTGGCCTCCCGCAAATTCTCTGTTTCTGCTTTCTTTTCTGTTTGCTGTATTCATTTAAATTGCATTTTCATGTAGTTTAAGTTAGAATCATTCGGCCAAACCTAGGATGAATGTTTAAAAATAAAACGAACTCATCTAAAACTCATTCCCAAAACCTAGGCGTGGAAACCGCCACCAAATGTTTCCTGGTGAACCCACCATCCGTCGATAAATCACCAAAATGCACCTCCCTTGAGATGCGGGACCTTCACGAAGTCCTCTCGTCCGAGGTACCGCACCATCCTTTTCCCATCCTCCTTCCCGGCGCGGATCCAATAGCCTGAAGGTAGGGATGCGAAAAATTTGGAGCGATACATTTTGGTGAACCCGACGTGAATGCATCATAACCTTTTGAAAACAAAAGCAAAAACAAAAAAAAAAAAAAAAATTAGAACAACTAAAACTTAGATGCATTTTAAAACATTTAAGGTTCAAAATCATGTTTAGATGGTAGCTCCTAAAAAGAGGTTAGCAGCTACTATAAACGTAGTAAACCAATTAGCAGCCATAGAAGTTAATTCTGTCCTTAGTATCCCCGAAACAAGTAGAAATCAATCCTTGTGGGACGAGCTTATCGAGAGACTTAGTATCATTTCATCTAGGTCCACACAACTTAAACAGATTAAGAGGCTAGTCTTGGATAGAATCCTGGATCCTCATCAATTAGTGTTCTATCATGAACTTCAGAGAGCTTGCCATAGGTGGTTAGCCTATAGGAGAGCTTTAGTATCTTCAGAGTTGTTCAGCTTCGAGGAATACCTCGAGAATGCAGACATTGTACACCGATTCCTAGGCCTTGTAGAGGACCAAGAAGTTGTTCTCACAGATAGGGAAAGATGGAATAGAGTTCCTCGAGCTGTGCTATATCGAGAGTATTGCCATGAGCTTTACTTTTATCAACCAACATCTGAAATAGATAATATCACCATAGCCCTTTTCATCAAATTCTTAAAAGAAAACTTTCAATTTGAAGAAGAACATTTCATGACCCCTAAATAGCTTGAACCTATTAATGATATTCATAAGTTATTCATAGAAGATTAGTTCATCTACTTTCAGCCTTATTATTATTGTGTGCATTTATTGTTTCATTTGTTGTCTTTATTATATTGTTTCAAAGAAAAACTAAAAAAAAAAAAAAAAAACATAGTAAAAAACTTAAACATTTCATTTACAATATTGCATTAGGTATATATAAATATATACCTTTTAATTTGTTGCATATATATATATATATATATATATATATATAAAATATATATATATATATTTGCTGAAATCAAAACTTAGCACCATGACTAAACTTAGGAATGGTAAAGAAATTTTAGGAGAAGGAGAAGATTGGCTACAAAATACAACTGAAAACCCAAATGTCCTTCTTGGAGATACAAATCCGAAAGGTGAAACTCTAGGTCAATCAGATGAAGACTTAGGTGAAGATAAGGAACAAGAAGGAAGTGTTAAAGAATCTTCATCCCCTAGAATAGCTCCAAATGGAGGCATCACTTTTGACAACGCAGAACATTTTCAAAAATTTCTTAATCAACATATCGACGTCCTTAATGTGGCAGTCCGTATTGATAAAGGGGAAATTAGTGATGCTCAAGCAGCCTTAGAACGGGCACTTGATATGCAAACTAATCCCTTGTCTTTCATTGATCAAGAAAGTGATAAGGGTGGACCATCTAATGCGAATATGGTCACTATAGCCCAAGCCATGACCAAACAACAGGTCACCCAACCTCCTAAGCAACCTGTTACTCAACCTAAAATCACTCCCGCACAAAAGAAAATTCCCTTCACTACTTCCTTCCTCCAAACTATTGAGCAAAATGCTTTAAATAGACAAAAATCTAAAACAAAGCCAAATACAAACTTTCAACAATCTACAATACAACACAATCCAACTTCAAAATTCCTCCATAATATTTTTCCTACCAATGTTTTACACAATAGTAACATGGCATCTAATCTGCATGTTCCTCCATCCTACGCCCATAACACTTATGGCAATGCCCCACCGAATCAATATGGGGGCAAACTAGTAGTTTGGAAGCTATGGTGAAACAATTGGCTTCACGTATGGACCAGATAGATCCCTACCGTCCCTCGTATAATTATCGAGAGATTTGTAGCCAACCATTGGATCCCATAGTGGTAGCTCAACCATACCCTAAACATTTTCCCATGCCCGTCCTGCCTATCTATAAAGGAACCGAAGATCCCATAGAACATCTTCGCATGTTTAGGATAGCATGTCACGACATATCGCATGACGACTTGCTATTACTAAAAATGTTCCCCAAAAGTTTAGGTGGAATGGCGTTAGAGTGGTATTATCAATTGCCCACTCATTCCTTAAGAAACTTTGAAGAAACATATGAGTCATTTGTTCATCAATTTAGTGCCTACATCGAGAGGCATGTAACTATTAAAGACCTATACAATTTAAAACAAGATAAAGACGAATGTTTTGCTGATTTCTTAGCAAGATGGAGACAATTGATAGGAAAACTGCACTTTGTGCTACCCTATAGGGAAATGTTAGACATTTTCATTAACAATTTACAAGAACAACTTTCTTATGAGCTATCAACAACTACTTTGACTACCTTCGATCAAGCTATAGACTTAGCTCGAAGAGTAGAAGATGCCCTCATTAGGAGAGGCCAACTTAGAAAGAAGGATGATGAGAAAACATCTAGAAATCAATATAAAAACAAACAAGTTGTCGGTGATGGAGTCACTGACAGCAGAAATGTTGCTAATGTCAATGCAACAAAAACAACAAAAAAATTCATCTTGAAACCTCCCCGATAAGCCTCCTCGAGAGTTCACTAGATTAAACCAACCTTTATCAACTATTTTACCTCAACTTCTTGAAATAGGTTTAATCCAACTGCCACCTATCCGGAACCCGACCCAAGCATACCCGGATATAGAGCTGATTTGCACCGTGATTTTCATAGAGGTCCTGGACATTCTACCAACGCTTGTAAGAGATTGAAACATAAAATACAAGATTTGATTGACAATAATGAAATGGAAGTGCAAGCCTTCCAACCTAAACAAAACCCTCCTAATAATACCCAAAAGACTGCTCCCCAAAATCAAAATCAGAATGCCAATCAAACTTTAGACATATTTCAACACCCTTTACCAAGACATGGTAAAGAGGTAGCTAATCAAATTGAACATCATAATGTTCCCCCTCCTACCCGATATGTAGGAACCATTAGCGGGCAATTACCTGTTCAGGACTCTCACACATTCGACACAACCTTATCCCCGGTTACAACCAGGCCCTTACATAATTTTCAAACTTCTGATTCTAGCGATATAGAGTCATATAGTGAAAGTGAAGTAGACACCATTCAATCGAATAGTTCTGAAAATGAATCAGATCCTATTCAACCTATCACAGATGCTAATGTTCCAGAAGAACCATTTCCTAGAAGAGTCACTACTCGACCTTCTTCTAATGAAGTCCTTCCTTATGAACAAGCCATAAACTCTCAACCGAGACCGTTTCAACGTCGTCACTATAACATTGTAGGTACCATCGGAGTCGTCACCCGACAACAAGCTCAAAATCCCCAACAAGAACCAAACCAGAACGATGGACCAGCTCCATTTGTTCTGAAAAATCCTAATAAAGGAAATCATGCTCCTATTGTTCAACCTAAACCCCCTTACAGCATTAATGAACAATTGTCTAATACCACCGCCAAAATCTCCCTTTTAGATTTATTAAGATCCTCTCCCACCCATAGGGATGAATTGATGCTTACTTTGAGCCAGATGATGGTACCTCAAAACATCCAACTCGAAGCTATGGCCAATACTATCATCACGCGAGAGATTGATTGTATTGACTTTCGGGATAAAGATATCCCACAACACACTTTACACAAGGATAATCCCTTGTATATTACAGCTTTAATTGGGGATGTAGTCATCAAACGAGTCCCGATTGATAATGGCTCATCTCTAAACATTCGCACCTTTGACTTCTACCAACGATTTGGTTTTAGAAGTGATGAAATGAAGAAGACTGATATGATTATCAAAGCCTTTAATGACGAAACACAAGAAACGTGTGGAGTCATTACCCTCCCATTGCAAGTTGGTCCTAGAACCCTTGAGACAATTGTGTTTATTGTACATTGCCCAGACATCGTACAATATACTTTTGGGTCGCCCTTGGATTAACGCCATGCGAGCAGTCCCATCAACTTTACACCAATGTGTTAAGTTTGAGTTTAAAAATCAGTTGGTCACTATTCATGGTGACCCTAGACCTTTTGATATGTGTGCATTGGCAGAACCAGCTTGGAGTGCAATTTTGCCCCGCTCTGTCATCCACATATCCTAGTTCTTCTTCATCTAAAACTGTGAAATATAAACCCATCACTTCATCTATTCCTCCTCCATTAACTTCATCTTCCCATATAGATCAACCACCTTCTAAACAAATTACAGTAGAACTTCAAAAAGCTCTTAAAACTACAACCAATTCTTCAAGTTCTAATCCCATAAATTCAAAACCTTCGGACACATCTATCATACCTTCCACATCTCAAGACATAGGTAATAAGCCTTCTACATCTTATGCCCTTTCCGATGATCTTTACCAGATTTATCTACAACCTTAATATCAAAAAAATGAATGCTTTCATGCAAGATTCAAACCTTTTAAATCAATTGCCGCCATCTCCTCGTACTTTGGGCCTCCCACAACCTATGGGAAGTACTTACCAAGTCGGGAGTTGCGCCTTCATTTACAAAGGATATGACCTGGGAAGAATCCCTCGTAATATCAAAACCCATCATGATGGATATGCTCGGTGCTATTTTACCAACGATTATATTAAAGCTAAACCCATGATGCTTAAAATGGGATATAAAGGGAAAGGCTTAGGACCTTTCCAAAATGGCATGAAAGAACCTTTCGAGGTAGAACCATGGCCTGCCCGATGTGGTGTGGGCCTATTACCTAGTAAGGGTCAACCCTTTCCTTTTGAGGATGATGATCATCTCATATGCTATCAAGACTATTTGGATAGACATGTTGATTTGCCTCTTAAAAATCCATCATTTTCATGCAACATGCTATCCATAGCATACCCTGAAATGATTGTTGACCCCGATGAAGAGTTGGAAGGAGATATCTTCCATGATGTCTCTCGTTGAAGAGATGTTGTACAATGGGTTTTATTTTGATGGTTCTATACCAACCATAGCTCAACTTGAGGCCACCGACCCTCATAACGAATTATCTAAATTAACTTTACAAGAATTACAAGAGTTGGGCGTTTCACCCGCCCCACCTAATTTTGAAAGAGATCTACACATGGAGGTAGAAAATGTCATTAAAATTAATATTGGAACTGAGGACAACCCTCACATAATCAACATTGGAGCAGAACTAAGTCAAGAAAAACAAGAACAATACATTGCATTTCTTAAAGAGTATGAAGATGTCTTCGCTTGGACATATGAAGATATGCCAGGTCTAGACCCTTCTGTAGTCATGCACCATCTAGTGGTCCATCCGGATGCTAAACCTGTTAAACAAAAACTTAGAAAAATGCATCCCAAAGTGGCTCGCTTAGTCAAAGGGGAGTTAGAAAAACTCCCGAATGTTATCTTCATACAAGCTATTGATTATGCTGAATGGATCTCCAATGTAGTTCCAACCACCAAGAAAGAAGCCACCAAAGTTAGGGTTTGCACAGATTTCAGAGATATTAACGCTGCATGCCCTAAAGATGACTTTCCTCTTCCAAATATGGATCAAATTATTGACTTCACTGCTGGGAGTGGGATGATGTCCTTAATGGACGGATTCTCCGGCTATAATCAGATCAGGATAGCTCCTGAAGACCAGGCTAAAACAGCCTTCATTACCCCCTGGGGTACCTTTTGCTGGAAAGTGATGCCCTTTGGCCTAAAGAATGCCGGTGCAACTTATCAACGGGCTATGACCTACATTTTTCATGATATGATGCATGATATCCTACATGATTATGTAGATGATATTATAGCGCGCTCTCTTATTGAAGATCATCATTTAGACGATTTAAGAAAAGTTTTTAATCGATTACGAGAATATCTCATTCGATTAAATCCAAGAAAATGTATATTCGGAGTTAAATCCGGCAAGTTATTAGGGGTTTTAGTTTCTTTACGAGGGATCGAAATTGACCCTCTCAAAATTGCGGCTATCACTGATATGCCCGCACCCACTAATATATTCGAATTACGAAGTTTACAAGGTAAACTTCAAGCTATCCGTCGCTTCATTGATAAGCTGGCAGACAAAATTGGTCCCTTTCTTAAACTCCTTAAGAAGGACGTCCCCTTTAATTGGGACACGTAATGTAGAGAAGCTTTTGAACTTCTCAAGCAATATCTCCTTAACCCTCCGATGCTTTCACCGCCTAAATCTGATCGCCCATTTCTTCTATATATTTCTGCTTCAGATTCTGCCTTAGGAGCTATGTTAGCTCAGCTTGATGATGAAAAACGAGAACGTGCTAATTATTACATTAGCCGCACCTTCATCAGTTATGAAACCCGCTATACAGTGTTAGAGAAGTTATGTCTAGCAGTCGTGTTTGCTACGCAAAAATTACGACATTACATGCTTAGCCAAAAAACGTATGTCATTGCCAAATATGATCCTTTAAGATATCTCATGAGTCGACCTTATTTATCGGGTCGCACAGCCAAGTGGGTTCTTGCTCTAAGCGAGTTTGATCTCACCTTCATAGGACAAAAGTCTGTTAAGGGTCAAATCATAGCAGATCAATTAGTCGCTGCACCCTTAGAGTCTACTCATCCCCTCATTATCGAGTTTCCCGATGAATGCCTTCAATTAGAGGCAGACCTTGTTGAACAATGGTCCTTATACTTTGATGGAGCCCGATGCATGAGTGGGGCTGGTGCGGGTATTATTTTAATATCTCCGCAAAAACATCTTATTCCTCCGTCCTTCAAACTAACCTTTGCTTGCACCAACAATACCACTGAGTATGAAGCTCTAATCCTTGGATTACGAGCTGCTTTAGCGCTTAAAATTAAAAACCTCTTAGTTTTTGGGGATTCCCAATTGGTTATAAACCAAATTAATGAAGTTTATCGGACCGCAGATGATAAACTTCGCCCATATAAGGCCTATGTTTTACAACTAATGGCCTTGTTTGATCAAGTTACCTTGGAAGCCATTCCTCGAACTAGCAACCGTGCAGCGGATGCTATGGCCGCCGCTGCATCTCTCCTACCCTTGGAGTTAGACGACGAATATGCTACTATCATCATTCGTCGACTCCAGGAACCCGCTTCACATAAGTCATGCTTAGAGCCTTTGGATGTGTTTCTAATCAAGGAAACTACTCCTCGAACTCGGTATACGTACATATTTGATTTCCTCCAAAATGGGACTTTCCCTGCTAATTCTAATCGCAACCAACGTCGGTTATTACGTCGACGAGCAAGTCGATTTGTAATCATTGGCAATACTTTATATAGGAGATCTTTTGAAGGTATCCTATTAAGATGTCTAAATTTAGAAGAGTCTAAATCAGCCTTGAGTGAAGCCCACGATGGATCTTGTGGAGGACACTTTAGTGGTAGCGTCATTGCTAAAAAGCTCCTTCGGATAGGATACTTTTGGCCTACCATGGAAACGGATGCACATGAATATGTGCGCCATTGCGACAAGTGTCAAAAACATGCCGACCTTGTCCATGCGCCTGCACAAGAGCTGCAGGCTATTTCTTCTCCTTGGCCCTTTTCTAAATGGGGCTTGGATATTATTGGTAAAATTAATCCGGTGTCTTCTGATGGACATAAGTTCATCATAACCGCCACTGAGTATTTCACGAAGTGGGTTGAAGCTATGCCTTTAGCTTCCTGCACTGGTTCACAGGTCTCTAAATTCATTTTTAATCAAATCATCTGGCAGGTTCGGAATTCCCGCAAATCTCATCTCTCGACAATGGAACTCCGTTCAAAAATAAAGATGTTAAAAAATTATGTCAAAAATATAAGATTCAACATCGCCGGTCTACTCCCTATTATCCTCGTGGTAATGGTCAAGCGTAAGCTTCTAACAAAACTCTAATCAAAATTCTCAAAAGACTAGTCAATAAAATCGGCCGTGACTGGCATATTCAATTATATCCATCCCTGTGGGCTTATCGAACTAGTGTTCGAACCCCCACGGGCACTTCACCATTTGTTTTGGTATATGGTGCCGAAGCAGTTTTTCCATTTGAATTAGAAGTTCCTTCTTTGGCTCTCGCTACTTCAAGACACCGAAGTAGGAGATGAATATCACACCGCGCACTCACCACTGGAACTCCTAGATGAAAAATGCATCAATGCTTTAGAGCATCTCCGTGCATACCAAAACAAGCTTAAAAGAGCATATAATAAGAAAGTTCGTCATCGATCCTTTGAGATTGGCGACCTTGTTCTAAAAGAAAATCAAAAAAATACAAATGCAACCAAAGAACTGAAAGGTAAATTTGAGCCCAACTGGCTCGGACCGTACATCATTACTGCAAAATTTGAATCAGGAGCATATAAATTATCTACCTTAGATGGTAAAGAACTTAAAGAACCCATGAATATTTTACATCTCAAACGTTATTATGCATAAATTTGATTATTTCATCCATGTATATATTTGTTCAAAATCATTATCTTGTATTTCTTTCAATTTATTCAAAAACCTCAA
The DNA here is from genome assembly GCA_028583015.1 of Wollemia nobilis. Lineage (NCBI taxonomy): Eukaryota > Viridiplantae > Streptophyta > Pinopsida > Araucariales > Araucariaceae > Wollemia > Wollemia nobilis. The sequence goes on along the minus strand of JAQPPZ010001296.1, from coordinate 481,784 downwards.
AAACATTCATAAAATCTTCAAAAATCTTCAAAAATATTTATTGCATTTATTTAAAGCACTTGTAAAGTTCCTTTTGCTCCAAAACAAAAATCAACATAAAAATCCAAAAACAGCTATATGCTTGACTCTTTCGAAACCAAAACAATATACATAATAAAGAGAGAGTCAACATTCTCAAAACTTTCTCAAAATCATTATTTTCTTACAATTATTGCAATTATATGTTTCAACTTATTTTGGATAAAACTAGCATTTATTTGGCATCCCTCACTTGCACACTCACACAATAAATATCTTGATTTTATCTGGCATGATTACTAATCTCTCTTATATCAAAGTTCACAAAATTCAATTAAATAAAGTTTGAGCATAGAGAATTGATCTTGTTATTTACTTAAACCAAGCACATCTTTTCACAATAAAATGATTATATTTGTAATTTCCATGTTTTGCTACATAGTAGAACCGATTTCTTGAGTGAAAAGTTTCCCTTGCTATCCTATCATGCACATGGTCTAGAATCTTTGAGAATTGGCAAAAGGACAAGCTCACCCCTACCCGTAATAAAAATCCCTTGCTCTACAGCTAATCTGAGCAAGTATCCCTAGAAAAAGAAAAAGAAAAGAAAAATTCAAGAAAAAGAGAAAAGAAAAATGTTATGTCAACAATGTTCCAAGCATTATCAAGCAAAAGAAATACAAAAAGAAAAATAAGCAAAGTTCAAAAGAAAGCAAGAAAAGCAATAAAATCCCTTTCCCTACCCTTTGAAAAGAAAAGAAGGGTGAATGAGCTTGAATCCCTGGAATTCTCAATTATTCGAAAACTGTGAGGTAAGCCCCATAACAGGTGGTTTGTGCCCAACCTGCTTGGCCTTGGGTAACTCCTAGCGTGGCGATATGTCTGTCACATTAGCGACCTTCTTTTGTACGGACCTATGTCCGCTTATGGATTAGCTAGCTCTTGATAATCCGATCTACATAGTAGCCTAGTATGGTTATATGCATCTACATCATGGTTAATGAACACTTATTTGGTTTCTTCAAATCACTTGTATCATAGTATCTTGCTCAAAACTCGGTAAATGAACAATGCAATTGCACACACATTTGTATTTGAGAGATTTTGTCTATCATTATGATAAATCAAGATTGGCAATGAATTCACTTATGCACATGGGATTCCTTATAAATCTAACTTTTTGTCTTCAAAATACTTTGAAATATTATTTTTGCAAACTTGTTTGGAATAAACCAAGTACAATTATTTACCACAAAGACAACTATATAATAGAAAAAATCAAAAATTTCAATCAAAACATATCATATATATCTTATCGACTTTCGCAACGATGGTATAGTTTCAAAACCAAAATTGGAATTTTATGCTTAGCGCAAGTCCTCATTATCATATTTTCTGTTCATCAAAAATTAATCATGCAATAAAACTATCCTTTCTTTGATCTTCGCGATGATGGTATAAGTCTATACCTACATATTCTATGCCTAGCGCAAACCATTGTAACAATTTTATTTCCCAATTTATCAAAGATCATACAAAACATATGACTTCATTTTACACCAATTATGCTTTTCAAAAGCAAACACATTTTTATTATTTCATATCATTATGTCAACCTTTGCATTTTGCAATGATGGTATAATTCTTAAGGAATTATTCAACAATTTTTATCACACTTAGGAATTTATGCCTAGCAAAAATCATTTTACAATATTTCATGCATAATATTTTCATGGAAATCTGAAAGCAAACCATCATCATCATCATCATTTGCATCATCACAACAAAGTCTTAAGACAGTCTCTTAAGCACTCTTTTCTTTTAACAATATTTCTATCCTGGGACTAGCTTGACGACCGAGTGAGCAGACGACTCCATGAAATGGTCTATAATAGCGACAATGTCCTTTGAAATTATTGTTAGAAATCTCTTTTTATTTTTATCACATTTCATTACAACCAATCAATTTGTTACATCAGATTATTTCATTTAAAATATTTATAGCATGACATCCAAGTTATAATATTTTCCAAAACGACATAATTACATGAATCATCAATAAAATCATTACATCAATCAACTCAATCAATCAATCAAACATAAAAAGCATCATAAGCATCACATAAGACAAGTCATATGATCAAAAATATCTCATCTATATATATCAACATAATATATACATCATCAAAACTGGATTGGTATGCCACAATCTGTACCTCGACATACTCAATCCTCTATCAATACAAGTATAATACAATATCAGTGGCAGTATCCCGCCCTCTAGCCTCGAGAGCCTCTAGAGCTCTCGGCCTCATCTCCTCCCCCGCCCTGCGGAGGACGAGGTGGTCCCATCGCAGTATGTGTGGTACTGCGAGTCCTCGTCGTCGACCGGGATGAGCTCCTCGTCGACCCTCGTCCCGATAGGATCCGCTATGGCAGGTGGCACCCGTATCCTCCGGCCCTCCGGCACCGCCCGGTAGTATAGCGCCCGATAGAATGCGGTCCGAGAAACCGACCGCATCAGCTCCCCGAGTGCTCACCCTCTCGCCTCGTGCCCCGAGACGAGCATTCTCGTCTCGTAGCCGCGACACCTCGCCTCGGTGCCGTGCAGCCGCATCCCGTAACGTCCGCACCTGAGCTCGTAGATGATCTCTCTCTGCCCGAAGAGTAGCCATCTCGCTACTCTCTCCAATGTCCACACCCTTGCCCTTATCGTGCGATGGTGGCCTCTGTGGAGATGGGGGTCTCGCCTCCCTCCTCTCCCTCTCCCTCTCTCGCGGCCTCTCCCGTGCCTGTGGCCTCCTCTCGCTCTCCTCTCCCGTGACCCCGGGCTGCCTCTACCATCGCCTGGCACCGCCTCCCTATCCGACGCACAACCACGTGGATCGATCCCCGAGCCCTCGTCATCCGAGGAGGGCAGATGCCTACGTACTGCATCGTAGCCATCGGCTACCCTCGCGTCGTCCCCATCCACCGGCTGAATGGGGGCATCATCCACGTCCTGACTCCAGAATCACTGCATATCTGGAGCCCCGCTAACTGTGGTGTTATCCCAGATAGTCCGAGAAAACTCATAATCCCCGAGAGATGGGATCCCCTACTGTAGACCGAACTATCACAAAACTCGGTCATAGCGGTGGAGCTCCACCTCTCCCCTCTCCATCCCTACCAGCAGACTCGCCTGATGCGAGCCAGCTCCTGTGCATCCTCTGCCCACCCTGGATGCTGCCTCCACGGCCTCCAGGTGATCTGGTCTGGGACCAAGTCATCCAAGAGTCTCCGGGACACCGGCAGGTCGATCCGTCACTGTGCCCCTCTCCGGAGCCACCAGTAGAAGACTCGGGCCTCTCCCCATCAACCCCTATCGCTGGAAGCCCTACCGGCCTCCGCACCGCAATGTGCTCCCAACACCAAACCTGTAGGAGCGATGTCATGACCAGACATCGCCCGCCCTTGTACACGACCCCGTAAAGGATCCTGTACAGCCGGCATAGAACAAAGCTGCCCCAAGAAAATCTGTAGCCATGGTCACGCATGTCGCAGATCACATCTGCCAAGATCCATGGTACCCTGCATCCGCTCTGGTGGCACAGCGAAGTCCACCAACCACCCCAGCCAAAACTCGTGTCAGTGTAGATGCCCCTGCATCTGGCGCAGTGCCTCGATGTTCACTCCGCCCTTCTCCAGGGCGAAGCTCGGGTCACCGCAGAGTCGTCCCATCGCGTGGCCCTGATTGGCCGTAGGTGTGATCATCCTCCCTTGTATGGGGATTCTAAGAATCCTCCATACATCCTCTAGTGTGGGAGTCATCTCCCCTGTCGGTAACCGGAAGCATGAAGAGCCCGGGTACCACCTCTCTGCTAGGGCCGCGTAGCCCCATGTCAATAGAAACCTGCGGCATCTCTGCCACATGCTGCAAGCCGGCCTGTGCCAGCAGATCCCGCTCTACCTGGGTGAGAGCGGCCAAGTCATCTCTCATCCTACCGTATTTCCACTCTCTGCTCTTTAGTAATCCTCTCTGCAAGCATAAACAATCAAAACAACAAACAATCATTAATAACAATTTTAGCAATCAATAATGCAACTTAAAGATCAAATTTTTGTAATTGATGATATCGCCCACTATTGGCCGATATCGTCTGAAATTTGAGCAAAATCGTCTCCGATTTCGCGTGTCGAAATCGTCTCTAATTTGACGAAATCGTCCCTTTTTCGCCGATTTCGCCCTTGGGCGAAATTGACGAACTTGAGACGATTTCGTCGAACTAGGGACGATTTCGTCCGGACGACGTCGATGGCCAAAAACGGCCGCGATGCTCAAAATTCATCCTAAAATTCATTTACAAAGCATGTAAATTCAAATTAAATCAATCTAAACTAAGTTTAAACCCTTACCCGTAGACCGCGGCGGACCTCTGTAGATCTGTGCGCTGTCTCTACCATTTTTGCTCCAGAGCTCTAAAAACAGTAAAATGAACAAAGAATAATGAATTAGGGTTTTACCCTATTTTTCTTAATTTTATTCAAAATAATTCACAAATAATTTTTGCTTTTCCGTTTTTACCTCAAACGTTCGATTTGGGTAAAAACACGGAGGGGGCACCATAGTAATCTGTCGTACGATTCGACCAAGAATCGTCGCCTAAAAATGGGAATAATTTTTTGCTTTCTCGTAGATCGAGAAGAACTCATCTTTAACGCATTTTCTTCGAAAAATTCGCTAAAGAGGGGGCAAAATGTAGCACCCTAAAATTGGCGCAGTAAAATTGGAATAATTACATTCACCTTAGTAAATAAATTTAAATTCAAATTTAACCTCCCAAACCGCCCGTTAACCGCCGAGAAACCCGTTTCCTCTTTTTCTGTGCCATTTTTAGCAGCTTGTTTTGACCGCTTGACGATATCGTCTCCGATCGTACGATATCGCCCTGTATTTGACGATTTCGTCTGGACTAGAACGTCCGTGACGATTTTGTCGCAAAACTGAATTTGCATAGTTGGAATCCGCTCCAACGGGTCTCCAATCCGGGCAGAGCGTGTCCGCGCCGTTGGGACCCTTCCCCCGTTGGAGATCTCCCAAATTGGGATGATCTCCAACCTCCCAACAACTATCCTATGCCTATTTAACTCTAAAACTTTTCCTTCCCCAACCCCCGGCTGAATTTTTATGTAAATCAACTCCCTATGCGCTAAAACACTTCAAATTTGCTCTTGCACTAGTCCTATATTAATTTTATTGCAGGTACACCACAGGTTTTCAGCCGAAGCCACACCTATCGCAACCGACGTAACCCGTCAAGATCGGAGGCGATCTCGTCAAATTCGGGACGATCTCGCTCCGATGCGAGACGATTTCGACCGCAGACACACATCGAGGCAATCGATGCCTCGGAGTTTGCTCTTCTTTCTCTTTTATCTCGTCATTTTATGCTATAAATTAGATTGTCTATTCAGTTTTTATACTATATTGCATCCGGAGTTCACCCATTTTGTCTAGTTTGCATATTAAGATCATATTCTCGCTATCTAAACACAGTGATTTGCATTTACTTTTGTTCTTGTATATTGTTCAATACTCATATTACTTTTTCATATAGTTTGCCCTCGTTTACAAAATAGAATTTCTTGTATTTCGCATCTGTTTGTCGTTTTGCAGGTCTCTCGATGAATTCGTCCGACGAATTCGTCGATTGCAGTACGATCCCGTCGCTTTAGACGATTTTATCAAATTGAAGGCGATTCTCGTTGAATTGCAGACGATCCAGATCGCTACAAGCTAATCGAAACTTCATCGACTTCCCGGATCGTAATCTTCATTGGCCTCCTGCAAATTCTCTCGTTTCTGCTTTCTTTCCTCGTTTGTCGTATTCATTTAAATTGCATTTTCATGTAGTTTAAGTTAGAATCATTCGGCCAAACCTAGGATGAATGTTTAAAAATAAAACGAACTCATCTAAAACTCATTCCCAAAACCTAGGCGTGGAAACCGCCGCCAAATGTTTCCCGGTGAACCCACCATCCGTCGAAAAATCACCAAAATACACCTCCCTTGAGAGGCGGGACCTTCGTGAAGTCCTCTCGTCTGAGGTACCGCACCATCCTTTTCCCATCCTCCTGGGCGTGGATCCAATAGCCTGAAGGTAGGGATGCAAAAAATTTGGAGAGATACAGTGGTTGCCTTGGAGGGGAGTGGCCAATCAAATTCGAATTGATAGTGAACCCAGGCTCAAAGAGATGATCATAGATTACAACAAACCGAATGATATCTAGTACATTGAAGCAGAATTGGGAGCATATTGTTTGGACATAGAAACACCTGAAAACACCCAAGATGAAAGGATTGGGTGCAACGTAACTGAGGGACACCAGGACATTTGGAATTTAAGATTTGATGGATCCAAGTCCAGGCAAGGAGCAAGAGCCGGTATTGAATTATCATGTTTGGACAGAGAGCCTACGTTCGCCACATACAGACTACAGTTCCCTTCCACCAACAATATGGTAGAATATGAGGCCTTGATTCTCGGACTACAATTGGCCCTTCGAAAGAAAATTAAATATATCAAGGTTCTTGGTGATTCGAAACTGGCGGTAAAGCAAGTCAAGGGACAATACGTATGTAAGGATAGGCGGCTCAGGCTTTATCGAACTAGGGTTAGAGATTTGATAGACGAGTTTCATGCTTTTAACATATCTCTGATTTCTAGGAAAGGCAATTGCCTGGCAGACTCCATAGTCATGGCTGTGAGTATGTTGAAGCCAGTGGACCATAAGAAATGCAATAAGTTCTCCATAGAGCTGGTCCCTTGTCCCTCGATACCAGATAATGTCATGAATTTCCAAGTGTTTGACAGTGACAGGCACATATTCCATTTTGTCACCAATTCGGTATATTTGAAAAGCGGGTTATAGATGAGGACGAAAGGGACCTAGAGGAGCCAGTTTTGGACGAAAAATTTACTGGGAATAAGATGCCAGATGAGATGGCTTCATTAGAAAAAACTTTCGACATTGGATACCGACCCAGAGAGGGTAAAAAGGTTCCACCCCCCAGAGAGGCCTGTGATTTAGTTAACATTGGAAGTGCAGAAAATCCTCGAGAAGTATTCATAGCAAAAGCATGTACCAAGCAGGAGAAGGATTCCATCGCCAATGCATTAAAAGAATACATAGACTGCATAGCCTGGAGTTATAAGGAGTTGAAAACCTATGATCATAATGTTATAATGCACACGATTCCATTGAATCCAGATTTCAAACCCTTCAGGCAAAGGCAAAGGCGAGTTAATCCATTATTATAACCCTTGATAGAGAAAGAGGTGAAGCAACTGTTAGAAGCTAAGATCATCTTTCCTGTTAGGCATTCCACATGGGTTGCTAACCTGGTCCCCGTGAGAAAAAAGAGTGGAGAAATAAGGTTATGTATTGATTTTAGAAATCTTAATAAAGCCTCCCAAAAGGACAACTACCCGTTACCCACTATTGATGAAATACTCCACAAGGTGAACGGGTCGGAGATGATGTCATTCCTGGATGGCTATTCAGGATATAATCAGGTCCTTATCCATCCTAGTGATAGGATGAAAACTGCTTTTACCACAAAGTGGGGCACCTTTGCATACAGGAGAATGCCCTTTGGACTATTGAACGCAGGTACCACTTTCCAGCGAGCTATGGACTTTGCTTTTAAAGGGCTCATAGGTAAGTGCATCATTGTCTATGTCGATGACATTCCTGTCTTTTCTAAGAACAGGGAAAACCACGTCAGGGATCTTAAGAAAGTTTTTCAAAGATGAGGGAACACGGTATTTCTCTCAATCCAAAGAAATGCATTTTTGGGGTAACGAAAGGAAAATTGTTGGGGCATATAATATCTAAGGATGGAATTTCCATTGAACCTGAGAGAATAAAGGCCATACAACAGATTCCTTGTCCCACTAGCAAGAAGGGGTTGAGATCATTTTTCGGGAAGATCAATTTTGTCAGAAAATTTATTGTAGATTTTGTAGAAATAGCAAAGCCTTTGAATGACATGTTAAAGAAAGAAGTCCAGATCAAGTGGACAAGTGAAAGTATAGATTCTTTTAAAAATATCAAGGACGCGATTTCTAAAGCCCCGGTTTTAGTGAGTCCCGATTATACGAAGCCTTTCTATATCTACACCTTTGCTTCAGATCACTCCTTTGCGAGTGTTTTAACTTAGAAGAGTGAAGGCAGCATTGAAAATCCCATTGCCTTCCTGAGTAGTCCTCTCAAAGATGCGAAGCTGAGATACTCTATTTTGGACAAGCAAATGTATGCTCTGGTTAAGACTATGAAAAAATTCAGGCATTACATAGTCCACAGTAGGGTCTTTGCTATCGTCCCAGATCCTGCAGTCAAAGCCATGTTCATACAGAATGAATTGGGTGAAAGATGTGGTAAGTGGGTTTCAACTTTGCAAGAGTTTGATCTTGAGATTCAGTCGATGAAGATAGTTCGGGGGCAAGGGTTGGTTAAGGCAATAGCAGAGCAGGATCTAGCAATTCCATGTCAACATTATGAAGTCTCAGATATAACCAAAGATGAGTGGTATGCAGATGTGGTGTACTATCTACTAAATGGTGAATGTCCACCGCATTTTAAGGCTACTCAATGAATAGCCTTGCGTTTGAAGTCTGCTAATTTCCTAATTAGAAACGACACATTATACAAAAAAAACCATGAAGGTATTTACCTTCGTTGCGTTGATCAAAAGGAGGCAATGCAAATCCTCAAGGAATTTCATGGTAAACATGGGACAGGGCATGGGTCCTCTAATGCCACAGCCCATCAAATCCTCAGAGCCGGTTATTATTGGCCTCGTCTGTTCAAAGATGCCCATACTCATGTGAGGTCATGCCATACATGTCAAATTGCAGCCAATAGAGACAGGAACGCTTCCATGCCTTTACAATCCATAATTGAGTCTAGACCTTTTGCATAATGGGGCTTGGACTTTTTTGGGATTATCAATCCCAATTCATCTGATTCCCACAAATACATTCTGACGGCTACGGATTATTGCACGAGGTGGACCGAAGTTATCCCCACAAAGAATGCTACTTCGGAGGTTGTTATTAAATTTTTAGAGGATAACATTGTCACTCGGTTCGGGATGCCTAACTCCATTGTAAGTGATAATGGTCCAGCTTTTTCCTCTCTAGAGTTTGCTAATTGGGCATTTGATAACAGCGTGAGTTTAAAATTCTCTTCCAATTATTACCCGCAAGGTAACGGATTGGCCGAATCATCTAACAAGAATCTGTTAAATGTCATAAAAAAATTGTTGGAAAGAAATCCGCGGGATTGGCACAACAAGCTTAAGTTGGCCCTTTGGGCTGACGAGAATCGAGTCAAAGAAGCAATAGGAACATCTCCTTACCATTTGGTTTATGGACAGGATCCCATTTTTCCTACAAATCTCAGATTACAAACACTGCATTTCATGAAAGATTATTTCGGAACTAATGATAAACTTGAGTCTAGACTAACACAATTAATGCTTCTGGATGAAAAAAGGGATGAAGCTATGCTTCATTTTAGTAAACACCAGGATGTAGTAAAAATATGGTTTGACAAAATGTCTAGAGAAAAGGCTTTTAAAATATCATATCTAGTGCTGTTATGCGATAAAAGACATGAGAAGAAAGGGGAGCATGATAAGTTTGATTACCTTTGGTTGGGTCCCTACCAGATTTCAGAAGTCCTAGGGGAAAATAGTTTTAGACTAAGAACCTTGGATGGAAAGGATTTGGCATTACCTATCAATGGGTTGCACTTGAAACACTACTTCCAGGCTTGAGGCAGCTGGGTTTGTATTATATGTAATTATGCCATGCTTTGTTTCTTTTGTGTGCAGATTTGATACTTAAGTGTGTGTTCTTGACATGTCTAGTTTTGTATTAATGTTGTGCTTGGTTTCTTTTGTGTGTAGATTTGATATTTAAGTTGGGTGTTTTGACATGTTCAGGTATTTGTATTAATGTTGTGCTTTGTTTTGTGTGTGCAGGTTGGACATTTAGGTGGTGTGTTTATTTGACATTTTTTTTCATTGTCTTATAAAAAAAAAAAAAAGGGAATAAAAGTTTGAAATGTTAAACACATGCCTAAGATTGGGAGAATATGAAGCATTGGAATTATATTGTAAAAACTCCACATGTAATAAAAACAGTTAATTAATATCGCTTGAGGCTTGTGATGCATGAAGTAGTCAGTTTTACAAATTATGGTAATACTTCAGTTGCAATTTAAAGAGCATTGCATTCATCTTACATCTCACTTTGCATATACATGCCATCTTAGTTGCATATGCATTTCAGATACAAATCATTAAAGTGTGTTAAATCCTCTTAAGGTTATACTATAACATAAATAAAGAAAAATCCTAAGGTTGGAAACTGAGCCCCAGGATATCTAGAACCAAGCACAATTTGTACACACTAAAAAATATCTTGGGCAAAATGATCAAAACCTTCCTTGGAAGAAAAGGGTCAAGCGAAAGGAATATTTCATGTCTATCCTATTATGCAACATGATCCTTAAAACAATGGTTTTTACCACTTCCATTAAGCTTAAAGCCTAAAATCAAAGTAGTAAGGATAGGGTTAAGTCCTCATCAAACTTAGGTTGAGGATCCAACTCCCCAAAGCTTTGATTTGACCCACATGGAGTAGTAAGGATAGGGCATAATTCTCATCTCGCCTAGGTTGAGAATCTGATTCCCCAAAGCTCATATGTCTCATATCAAGATAAAACTTGGATTGGAAGGATCATACTACTTGTCCTCTGGAAGGGATGGGTAGTCATCCCCAAGGTCTAAGTAATAAAATAATTTTCTTCATTTTCATCTAAGACTTGGATTGGACGGATCGTACTACTTGTCCTCTGCAAGGGATGGGTAGTCATCCCCAAGGTCTAAGTAATAAAATAATATTTTTCATTTTCATCTAAGTCTTGGATTGGAAGGATCGTACTACATGTCCCTAGCAAGGATGGGTAGTCATCCCTAAAATCCAAGAAGTAAAATTAACTTTTTCCCATCTCATCTTTATATTGGATTGAAAGGATCGTACTACTTGTCCTCTGCAAATGATGGGTAGTCATCCCCAAGGTCCAAAGAAATGAAGTTAAGTCATGGATTATGGGGTTAGGTATGCCCATGCACGATAGCATGTCTTTTCTAAAAAACAAGACCACTGACTGTTCAGAGGGTTGGACTAGCATGACTATTTCTTCCATAATTGGTTAAATCATTTTGGTCAAAGTGAAGTAATGAATTCCAAATCAGAGTAGTAAGAATAGGGTTAAACCCCCATCTAGATAAATTTGGGAGTCTGATTTCCCAAAGCTCTGATTTCACTTTCACTTACACATAGGTTCAAGATAATAGTGACTCATAACCAACTTTGGGATCTAATAAAACAATTCATTATACACATGGTTGATCCTAAGAGGGTTTGACAATCTTGAATATTTGTATATGATGTTAGAAAGTCTATGCATTTGTAGAAGCAAATCTCTAAGCATTTTTCATTAGGTTTCACAAATCATTTACAATCTCACACATGCATGCATGCAAAGCTGACAATGGAAGGTTGATCAAGTCCAAGAGATGGGGAATGAAAACAAATAGCACACACCGAGCTAATACTAATGATTCTGATGTTTCATGTACTTCTGATCTATTGGTATTTGTTTATCTTTTATGTGCTAACGCTTGTATCTAAGCTCATATATTTCAGGTTGGGTTCTCACAAAATGCTCTCGAGCATTTGACAGCAGAGTCGCCATTTGTTGTGGTTAATCCACAACACACCCCAAGATTGGGGACCCACCTTGTTGCAGGTTTTCAGAGAAAATCTCACTGACCCAGATGCCAAAAATGAAGAAAAGGGGGAAAAATGTGTAAGTGTAGAAAAGTGTCACGATATCACGACATGTCGCACCGTCGTCGCTGAAAAAATAAAAGTGTCACGATATCGCGACATGTCGCTCCGTCGCCGCTAAAAAAAGAAAAGTGTCGCGATATCGCGACGTGTCGCTCCGACGCAGAGAAAATGGTCACGATTTTGTGACGTGTTTTGACGAAGTGTACGTACGATGAAAATGGCAGTGAAATCACAACATGTTGCTCCGTCGCGGCCCAGATAGGAGAGAGAAAGGCAGAACGAAAAGCGTAGCGAAATCGCGACGTGTCGCAAAATCGCGATCAACATGGTCAACGACAGCAGGTGGGCGAAAACGTCGCGAAATCGCGATGTGTTTGATTTTCGTGGCTTGAAAGTGGATAGATGGCACAGGGTAGAAAATGGTCATGAAATCATGACAAAACTGGGATAGAGGCACATAGCTTGAAGAGGCGTCGCGAAATCGCAACATGTCGCGTTTTCGTGGCGCAAGTGGATAGAAAGGGCCGAAGGAGAAAATGGTCGCGATTTCGTGACGTGTTTTGCCAAAGTGTACGGACGGAGAAAATGGTCACGATTTCACGACGTGTTTCGGCAAAGTGTACGACTGATTAAAATGGTCGTGATTTCGCGACGTGTTTTCGCAAAGTGTACGGCACAGAGAAGATGTCGCGATATCGCAATAGAAATGAAGACCATGCCCGAAACAGAGAAAGTGGTAGCGATATCGTGACGGGTTGCGGTAAGATGGCCCAATGGGTAAAATGGTTGTGATTTCATGACGGGGTTACAGTCAAAGCGTACGGAGAATGAAAGTGTCACGATATCACGACATGTCGTGATATCGCTACGAAAGTAAAGAAGCAAGGCATCGGGCTATTTTTAGTCGAGATTTTCGGGGACCGTTACTGAGCATGTAGAGAGCGTTGAACACATGGCAAAATGCATGAGGATCAGAGTAACGCTTCGAATCGACAGTTGTTGGCTGCAGAGAAGATCAAGCGTTGCAAATGCATGCGAAGGGTTAGAACACCAAGAGGCGGGAAACTGAAACGAAGCGTCCTAGAAACTGAAACGAAGAGTCACAGAGCAGCCGAAAGCAGCGATAGAAAGTTTAAATAGCAGAAATGTAAATGGATACGGGGCTGGAGATTGTAACAAAAAGAACATTATTTGTTGAAATAAAGGAGTTATTTGGTAAAAGCGACTTTTGTGTGTAAAATCAAAAGGATATCGAAGCTAAGACTACTGTTTTCATTGTCAATCTTTCCTTTGCATCATTTTTTCTTGTATTTATTCGTTTACGCCATGATATGGGTTACGATGGGTGAATGACAGAATGATGCAGTTATGTTATTTCCTTAGAGTCTTGCATCTGATCTGATTGGATTGTGTGTTAGTATAGGTCCGCTCGGTCGGGTTGTCTTAGAACTTCATCTCTTAACTTGGGGTTTTGTAGGGAGGATATTGCTAACTAAATTAACATCCTTCTTTGGTTTTCCAACTGATTTGTATAAGAACATTTTCTATTTTAGTTCCTGATACGTTTAATCTCATATTAAAGACTAACGTTAAAATAACAGAATGATTAAACAAAGATAAAATGAACCAATTAACATTAGAATAAACCATTAATGTTAGAACATTAGAAGGATTTTTGTTGCATGATTGATTATTTTAACAAATTAGGGTTACAAAGTTGGTTGTGAATCAACAAAGGCCCCTTGTTAACAGTTACTTGCAGGATCTGAGTTATTCTAGGATATATTTGTTTATGTGCATTAAGTTGAAATCGGTTTTATGCATATAGAGATCTGTTCCACAAGAAGCTTGGAGAAATAAAAATTAATAACTTATTTCTTTGCAAGAAAGAGTTTCCTGTCAGAAACTCTAGTTGTGTGGTCATTTTGTTGTGAGACAAAATATTCACTCAACATAATTGTACATTTCAACCATGATAAGGAGGCAAGGAATGGCCACTAAGGTTTTGATGAATGGAAATATTTATCTGCATCAACCTCATCGAAGATTTTATTGGGAAACACATCAAGCCAAGTGATAACACCATTAATGTTGGTGCCATAATTGGCCAGCACATCTACCAATTTTTTTGCTTCCCTAAAAGTATGTTGGATAATGGGTTACTACAAATGCTCAATGATTTTACTGGATTCTTAAATACAACCCTTAACCTTCCATGAGACATTTTTGATGCTCCTCAAGTAATTAATGATATTGAGAGAATCCCCTTCAATAATTATCCTATTGGAACATAGCGGTAATAGTGACAACCCTCTCTAAAGAGCTCTGGCCTCGACAAAATGATTGGACTGGAAACCAATACATTAAGTAAATGACATAAGTGTTCCCATTGTGGTCTTTGAGAATGCCACTTACCCCTATAGATCCCAGATTTCCTTTGGTAGCTCCATCAAAGTTTAGCTTCATCCACCCGACTAGAGGAGGGATCCAATTGGTGTTAAGTCTGACCTTGGGGGGAGAAGAAGATAAGGCATCCTGGATGGGAACATTCAAAGAAGTTAGTAGGGAGGATTCAAATCTAGAAATGGTGGCCTTAGTGGAAGGAATAAGCTAGGTATTTTCTTTGGCACAAGCTATGATTTTTTTTTTAAAGAGGAAGGGTTCTTGCAATCATTGGAAAAAATAGTTTATGTAGGCAAAACTTCTAGATGGAATTGAGGTAGGAGTTGTAAAATGAAGAGGGCCATTGGGTGAAAATATCAATTATGGATTGGGGTTTTTCCTACAGGATCTGAAAGGACTGAAACAAATAATCAAGGATGGAAGAGGAAAAATAACAACCCAAGAAAAGATGATGAGTGGATTCCTAAGAAGAAAGTCAAAGCTGGCAATGATTGGGAATCATGATGCCTCTTTTGATTTAATTATCAGTGGTAAGAATATTTTCTTGGATGACCATCCACAAATAGAAGGAAATTTTAGGAATTAGATATTTGGGCCAAACAAGGTGATAAGGTAAAGAGGACTCAGTGGGTAATGATAGAAGATCATAGGCATAATTTATAGATAAATACCCACTTTTAGAGTGCTCCCAAATGAGGTGGTCTAATATGTTGCCAGTAGGAATAACCATAGAATTGAGGAGCAAAACAAGGGAAGCAAACTCATCAGGATAAGAGTCACAAAGGAATGATCTCTAGGATGATCTATTATGGGATCGATTAATGAATTCAGATACCTTTCATCCCAACAAGAAATCAGTAAAGTTTTTGAGTACAGAGAGAATAGGGTCTTCAATTAGCGGTTCTTCTCTAATCTATTTGTCATGCCAGAATTGTATACTATCTTCATTTCCTATTTACCATCTTCAAACTTTGTCCATTAGGGGTCTAGTGTGGATCATAGATTTCTAGAAAGCTAATCCATTGGTTGGAACCAGTTCATAAAGGAAGTTAAAATTCTGCAAGTACTTTCTCTTTACTATGGTGATCCATTATGAGTTGTCATTAGAGATGATTCTCCAAGCCTTTTTAGCCATCAAGGCAATATTTAACTTTTGTATTATTTTGAGCCCTATTCCACCATGGACTTTGGATCTACAAAATTCATCCCAGGAGATAATATGGAATCTTTCTTTGATTTCAGACCCTGACTAGAGAAACCTTTTTTGAATTTATTCAATTTTGGAATAGACAGAGAATGAGGCTTTAAAAACTGAGAGAAAGTAAACTGGGATGCTTTGAAGATAAGACATAGTGAGAGTACCTTTAGCCACATGGGATAGTAGGTTTCCTTTCCACCCTTCCAATTTCCTTTTAATCCTTTCAATCACTTTGTTCCACATTGAAATAGTAGGATTTTTCGTAAAAAAAGGGAGGCCTAAATACGTGCAAGGAAAGGAAGCTACTGCACATTCAAGGATTTGAACTATTTTGGTTTGACGCTGAGGAGGAGTATTGAGGAAGTAGACCTTGCTTTTGTGGAAATTTACCTTCTGACCAATAGCCTGTTCATAAAGGAGAAGAATGTATTTAATGACTTTAGCCTCAAAACTAGATGCTTGTGTAGCCACTAAAGTGTCATCCATCAATTGTTGGTGCATCACTGGATTAATCTGCAAAGCTATTTTGATACCTGAAATAAGACCTGTTCTATAAGCCACTTTTAAAATTCTACCTAGATATTCTGCTACAATAATGAAGAGTAAAGGAGATAAGGGATCTCCTTATCTCAAACCTCTAGTACTTTGAAAGTAGCCTGCAACAAACTCATTGACCAAGACTGAGAGCCAAGGAGTGGAAATGCATCCATTGATGAGGTTGACCCAGTCCAAATGAAATTCAAACTTTAGAAGGATGGACAAAAGGAAATACCAATTGAATCTATCATAGGCTTTGTTCATGTCTAGCTTGAGAATAAAATTAGGTTTCTTGGTTTGGGATGAAGAGTGCAAAGCTTCATGAATGGTGATTATTCCATCTGTAATGGATCTACCTTTAACAAAACTTCCTTGACACATATCGATGATACTAGGAAGAACGTCCTTTATTATAATAGCCATCACTTTTCTAAGGATTTTGTATACTACATTACAAAAGACAATAGGTTTGAAGTCAACCATATATTTAGAAATGGGTCCTTTGGGAATCAGAGCGATGAAAGTGGAATTAAACCTACAAGGGATGGACTTGGACACCTGGAACTCCTTAATGGCTAAGAAAACATCAGGGTCTACTATATCCCAAAAATATTGGAAGAATCTCGGTGGAAACCCATAGGGACCAGGAGCTTTATCAGGCTGCATGGAGAAAAGAGCTTATATGATATCATCCTCAAAAAAAGGATAGGTTAGCTTGGAATTAACATCAGGGTAAATGGAATGGGGAATGTGTTGAAGTAGGAAATATTTAGCCAGGGCTGAATAAGAACTAATATTATCTAAGAGATAACTAAAATAGGAAATAACCTATATCTGATCTCAACAATGTCCTTTGTGGATGAGCCATCGTCCTTCCAAAGTTCCTATATTATTTTTGTGCTTTTGTTATGCAAGGTAGAAACATGGAAAAAATTTGTATTGGAATATACTTCTCTAAGCCAAATGGATATGGATTTCTTAGATTTTCTTCATATGGAGTTATAAAGGAGGTTTTCTTTGTCTATGTATGGTAGTATCTCATAATTATAGTGGTGACTACTATCTAGTCTACGGAGAATCTTGTGGAGGGATATCTTTGCATAAGCAAAATTCCAATTGATGAGGGGGTTTAATTGAGACTTCATCAAAGTATGGAGGCCCACTAGAGCATATATTATGGGGGATAAATATTATTATCACTAATGTCTTATCTCCATGGCCCCTTAGCATAGCTTATGAGGGGGTGTTAGAGTGTAATATAATTTATGGCCAAGGTTGACATTGGAGATGTAATATTTTATAGGAAAATAATCATACAAATCTATTTATATATCATATATTATTTAATTATGGAATCCCTATGGGTTGCACCTAACCTTGTAATTAACCTAGATATCTCTTGTTATGTTGAATTAGGTTAAGTTTTTTATGTAATTGAGGTTTTTGTATTGGTATAAATACCCCAACTACTCCATCCATTACATCATAGTGTTGTGATTCTTATCTATGGGTAACATAGTGATCAAGGGCATCTATAATATATATTGCTTCTTTCATATTTTTCACACTTTTAGTAGAAGGTTTGACTAGATGGATTGTTTATATTTATTTCTAGAAACACATTTGAAATCTAATATAGTAGTGTTAGTTGGAAAGGTAGAAAGCGATTTCACTAGGTTAGCCTTAGGTATGGATGGGTTGGCAGAAGAGACTCTAGTATTTTGGGGGACTTTGGTCACTTCTAGAATTTAAAAAAAAAATCAAAGTGTTGGTTGGGGGAGCAATTTTGTAGAATTGATGGAGAAAATTGCTTGACAAGGTTGACCAAATGGGTGAATTACCTAATATTAGAGGATAAAATTACCCCTCAAGCACTTAGACATTTGCATTGGGTAGATATGGTATGAATCACTTGACTTGGAGTAAATTTCTACCTATAGCAACTCTTTGCAAATAATTTTAGGCAAATCAAACTAGTTGGCCAGATGGAGTATCCATAAAATAAATATTTAGATAATGTTTGATTATAGGGGACAGTGAGCTTGCTAGGGTATAATTTTAATTATTTTTATCCAAGGTGAGATTAACATATTATGGTAGAGATAGGGCTTTCTAAAAATTTTAATTTGTGATAACCACCTCTTTGACATAAAAATCTAGCAGATATAATAGCTTAGAGGCTAGTGGTAGGGTTGGCACAAGGTCTTTACAATGGTGAGGTTTTTCTTGGTATAAAAGGGGGTTTATAATAGTGATTTATTTGGAAAATGGTATGGTAATGAAGGTAAAATGGTGTTTTAACCCCTTTCATGTGGACAAGTACCATCACTATGCATTTATTTTCCTTCATTAGATATTCACTCACTTAATCAAGGTGGTTTACTTTTATTTACATGTCTTCACCAACATTGAATAACTTTTTATTACTCTATGATTTTCAAAATGATTCACTCCAATATTTGGAGTGATTTGCTCCTAAAATTAGATTGTTTCAACTAAGCATATCAGTTCCATTTTTTAACATTGGTAAAATTTCTTCAAAAAAATTTACAAGGAAAATTGTGAACAAAGAAGAGAAAAGGAAAGGATAATCGAGGTAATATTTTTTAAGGTTTTAACTTGAGATTGGGAGTTTTCTTTTATCCTTTTCTTTTTCACATTATTTTTGTATTTTTCAAATTTCTTTTTATTTTTCTTTTTGGAAAGAAATATAGAAGAATGAATAATAGCCAAGAAAAAGATAGAAAAAGTACTATATACATATTTATATTATAATTTACTTGTGGAAATTTTAGATGAGCCTTAAATGCTTCTTATTGATAAAAAAAGGTAATGATATTCCATCCAATATTACAATTTTGTATGCATTTTATCCTATTATTTAGAGGATCTAGTATAGCCCACTCTAGAGTGAAACAAAATTTCCATGGCTTCTAGGATTTTCTCTATATTCATCCCACTTGAATACCATGCCACCTTCTTTGTATTTGATCTTAGTATCCCTCTTATCAAACCATTCTTTTACTACCATATAATGTTGAATTAAACTATTAAAGGAGTTTCTCTATCTTATTGAGCTAGTAATATGTTTATCATACTTGCATTGAATTGATATGTGTATCTTCAAGCTATAATTGCTAAAATATTTGTAGAAAATGGATTTCTATATTTATCAAAAATATTGCTTCTTTTCAAAAGATAAGTTTGTAAGATGATATTCATGTGGATGTCTTAGGTGTTACTCTATTTTCCCATAATTCCTTCTTTAGCTTAGTGTACTAATCTCTTTGTGACTTACATATTTTCCTTTCAATATCCTTACTATATTTGTATTTATAGATTCATTCAAGATCTTGCCTTGAGGGTAGTAATTAGATGTTGTTTTTAATATAAAATTATATACAAGTGTAAACTTCATTATATTGAACCCTATAAAGGTAGTAGAATTATTGGTAATCACTATAGAAGGAGTCAAAGACCTTGTAATCATGCCTTCTAAGAGTTGGATAATTACCTCTTTATTTGTAGTATTTACAAGTACCTTCAATCCATCTAGTAAAATAACTAATGGAGGTTATAATCCAAACATGTCCAACACTTGATAGGGTATGATTTTCCCAATGAAATCAAGGGTCCATTGTAAAAATATTTAGTGAAAATAATGGGATTTAAGTGCATTAAAACTTTTAATTTCTCACCAATTAAAGTGCAATAAAATTTGTATTTCTTCACCCATTGAAGATAGTTAGCAAATATGGTAGACCAATAATTCCTCATCCTAAAATTTTTTTGAGTTGTAGTTGTGGAAGAATATTGTCCTCCTTCATCGTGGCACTCTTTTATTAGTTGTTTTATCTTTTCTTCCTCCATGAATCATAGCAAGAATCCATTGTATCCTTTTTAAAAAAAACATTGTCCAACCCAATGTAGTGCATTGCCTTTTCTAAATCTTGTTCTTTCTTTAGATGTTAAGCCTTTTGGAATTTATTTTAATACTAATTATATTCTAATGTCTTCCATATATCTAGATTGAGCATTATATTTGATTTCTTCTACTAATATTACCTATCCTTGGGAGTTGATATATCAATATTTTCACTCAAATATCTACCTCTAACTAGTTTGGTGGGTTTGATCTCTATGTCAAATTATTGGATTTTATTTATCTAATATACTCTCTTTTCATTCAAATTGTCATGTAACACTACAAATTTGATGATAGGATGTAATATAAAATTAGTAGTTATACTTTTATACAAGTAATACCTAAACTTAATGATATCATCATGGAAAACACCTATATTTCTATGAAAATATACCTTTATTCATAATCATATAACATTTGAATCATAAAGGAGATTATATGTTCTTCCACTATAATATTTTTGCATCAAAAGAAATGTAATACTTTTATCGATGCCAAACATATGCAACTTAAATTTTTTAAAGTAATCTAGATTAATGAGGATTACAAATTTTGTGGTCACATCCTTTATATCTTGGAAAGCATTTTTTCCTTCTTTAGTTCATACAAGGGATGCATATTGCTTTAGGATAATGGCAATCAGTCTAAGCAATTGTAAATTAATATTATTATTTTAAAAACTTGGCTACAAACTAGATTTCTCCCAGGAATGACCTACTCCCATTAATAGATGGGGGTAATTATTGCTCTTAAATATATTTTATCCTATATGTATCCATTGAAAATATATCTTTAGACACAAAATACCCCAACAAATTTCCTTCTTACACCATAAAGATATATGTTTTTGAATTCAATAAAATTCCATACTCTCTCTAGATGATCAATATGCTTATTTATTTTCTTTAAAAATGATAGTTAAATCATCTAGCTATATGAGTATGATTTTTCTATTGAACTTGAAAAATTGATATCCATATATTTTTGGAATATGGCCTCAATATTTTACAAACCAAAACGTATTCTTTGGTATGAAAAGGTTCTTCATTTGGTAGTAAAAGTTATTTTATATTGGCCATCATCCTTAATCTAAATCTAATTATATCTTGAGACTCCATGTAATAGTGATAAAATTTGAGATCCTACTACTTTTGATAAAATTTGATCTATGGATGGTAGTGGGTAGTGGTATTTGAATTATTTTCTATTCAAGTTTCTAAAATTGGCGCATAACCTAATATCACCTTTTTTATTGAATTCTAATATAAAATTACCCACCTAAGTGGAATAGCTTATGGGAAATATAATTTGGGGTTGTATAAGCTTTAGAAGTTCTTTCACTTTTGTTTCTTCATTTTTAGAATTGACCAGTCTCTACTTCTGCCAAAAGGGTTTTACACTAGGCTCTATATGTATGGTGTGTTTAATTATTCTTCTATTATATACTTCTAAATATTTATAAAGACTAGAAATAATATTTTCATACTTTCCATAGAGTTATTTTAAGGAGATAAATTTTTCTTTAATACATTCCTTACCTATCAACAAATTCTTCTTTTCTGTTACTTCAACTACATGATAGGAAGATGACTTTACCTTAATATTGGACTTCTTGTAACTATCATCAAGGTTTAATATGGTTTCTAGTATTATTATCCCCATTGGTGGCTTTTTAGTCTTCAATTAGATAACCTTGTATTGTATATCATCCCCATACTAATTTCTATCTTTATCATTTTAAGAATCTTTAATGATGAATTCTACAATTTGCTTGTCAATGTTAAATACTTGACAATAATAAGAGTTATAATGGATAGCATGTCTAGAGGCTTCCTATAGTTACTTAGGTTATCTCACATATCTAAACCAGGGTTAAAATTTTATTCCATTAAAATGATTTCATATACTTTGGAAATTAATTCTTAAGGGATTTCATTGATTTTTTAGATATTGGAACTCTCTAGTATATCCTAAATTATTTATTTATTATACTTTAGGTGTTTTTTTTCAGTTGCATAATTCAAATTAATATGGTTTATGACTAGCTCAAAATTGTCAAATACTTTAAAGTTATTTATACTTATCTATTTTAGTTTCCCTTAGATTCATGCAAAGTACTTTATATCCAACCATGTTATTAGTGCAATTGGACAATAATATATAAACATAATTATTTTGGATACCTTGAGGATCAATTAACTGAATAGCAACATATTTTTCATTTCTGGTTCTTGCACTATAAAAATGCATAACCCATGTTCGACTGGATGCTAATGCTTGTTAGCTAGTCAATGCTATAATATTGGTGGAATGTTTAGACATCAAATAACTTTTAGGCTTAGTTTATTTAAAATTTACCCTAGGTCCTCATAATCTTGAATCACACCTATGATCATGTCAATATCTATTATATGACCATCCATGAATTTGTGAAACTCATTCCAATTGACTATCATTTCATCATCAAGTTTATGCAATAAATAATTACATGGAAGTTCATTTTATATCTTGATCATTTTTCCATCTTGGGGTATCTTCATATGTGTGTAGTCCATTTCCAAGTATCTATTTCCAAATAGATTAAAAGTCCATTACCTTTAAAGTATCATTCTAAAATGAGGAGAAATATCAATAACAATGATCTCTTCAACAACCACCACCTTGAGATGTTTATGTAATTCATATTCAACTTATCATAATTCCTATGGCATATAGATTTATGACACCCATTTAGATTGGATTTATAGAAGTCTTGGTGTATGGTAGTCCCGCGTACTCATATACAACCTTTGGTATTAATATAACTACATCCCTTGAATACATAGTTTTCAACATTCAAACTCACATAGAAAGATAATGACTTTAGAATCTTTGGCTTTGGAGAATTCATCTTATTTATCACATTTACTTGGATGTGTGATGGATCTTTTGGAATCAATTTTTTTTGTTATACTAGATTAAGCTATATTTATTTTGGTTTCCCACTCTTAGCATAACTTCTTTATTTGTATTTATGGGACTCTTGGAGCAAGTCATTTTTTCTAGTAGAGATACTGTTTCCAACATGCTCACTTTGGCCAATGTATTTTTCATATAAACCAAAAATCGATGGTGTTGTTTTCACTATGTGATGTGAATTTTCAATACTACCTTATAGTAGTCCATGTTCTTCACTATAATACATGGGTATTACAAATGATATTTGGCCTCATTTTGCAAATTTCCATTTTATTTTTACTATCCTTTTATTTATTTGCTATTGTTCCTTCATGCATTCCTCTTTATTTACTAGGCTCCTTCCTAATTTTTGCATCCTTTTATTTTTTAGCTAAAGTATTATTTTACAATATCATGACCAATGTATTTGACCATTCTTTTTGTATGACATATTGATCAACTACTATAGGCCCCTTATCCTTAACATGCAATGGTGATCTTTATCTTATCGATATCATAGTACTTGAATTATTTTCAATTTACTTCTTGTATGGCTCCTAATCTTACCTTATCTTTTGTTGCTCCTACTTTCAACCCTTTTCTAGTTAGCATGTACACCACTATATTCAATAGATGGATCTTCATCTTCTTTTGTGATGCAAAATGTTACAAATAATACATTATTAGGATTTGAAAATGTAAAAAGTACTTGTTGAACTAGGGCTAGAGTTTGATAAATTAGTTTATTTATTATAGGAGTTTGATTTATTATTGATACCTTTTATCCCATGGTTATTACCTATTGATCCTAATATTGTTCATTTTACAATTCAATTTTGAGAATGTATAATAGCTACAACACATTTAGTAGGGTGATGTTCTGAATTATAGGGGAAGTGCCATAAGGTATGGAACTATGCATTTACATTCACTATGTTATTTTTCAACTGGTTGTTTGGATGCCCTACATTTTATTAAAGAACTTGATATTTTGTGAGCTAAGTGAACCTTATTTGGTAGAAATTTTTCTAGTACCAACTACTATTTGGTAACCACCTAGCTTTCCATTTCTCCGTGTTGTTTTGGTTCACCATTATTTTTATAATATCTAGAATTTCCTTCATTTGGAGTTTCCATTTGTACTGCTACTTTATGGTGGAGAAGATAATGCAAGAAATTGAGGTTAAAAGGAAATGTATGAAGGGTTGTTTTGATGTGCGAAAACATCAATGTATAGGAAAATTATTGGTGTATAAGTAGTGATGTTGGTGAATGGTTATACATTTTGAATCGGTGTAGTGATAGAATAAGATCCTAGAAAGTGAGTATTTTTGGTAACATCAACAACATAATTCATAGGTAGGGGAAGGCTAGTTTCCCTTCTCTAATGAGAATATATTATACATAATCCACATCCTTAAAATTTATAGCTAGAGTGATATTATTATAATTATAAACCATTAACACTATATCATATTATAAACCTTTTACTAATATTGTAAGCCATGCTCTTCATTAGAATGCATACTCAACAAAATAAAATATAGTCCTCATGAATATAGTATTATAATTATTAATATTTTCTTAAGAATATATTTGCATATCATTTAATTTTAAAAGAAATAAATACCTATTATGTATATTATGAAATATTCTCATAAATTTTGAGGGTAGATGCCTAAAAAAACCTAGAATGTCTCCACCAATTTTTAGATGATTTGGAGCAAAACAGATCCTAGTGCATCCCTATGTGTGAACGAGATTTTTGGTAAGTAGTTGTGCGAGGGTTTCATTTGGGTTGAGTGCAAGTAGATCCAAAGGTTTATTTTTAGGGCCTTCGGGTCCTAGTGACAAATATATTTGTGGTTTATACTCAATATTTTAGTAGGATATGTTGCAGGGGATCCAATATGGGTTAGAAATCTATCTTTCAAAAGTCATGTGAACTTGAGTGACAATGGCTTCCAATTTTTTGCACAAAATAAAAGTGAAAACCATACCTTTCCATGGTGTATAGGGCAAGGATTTAAGTGATCACGAAATATGTTTCAAGTAGCTGATCAAAAAATGGCTCAGATCTCAAGTGAATTTGGTTCTAAGGTGCACCCCCAAAATAAATCTACTATGAAAACCCCTGTCAAGGGTAAGAATTTTGAAGACTCAGCCTAAAAAATGAATTTTATGGATGCCCTCCATGGTGGAAAACCTTAGACCAATGCTAATATTAATCTTAGGGCTTCCCATAAACCTCTAATAATGCCTAATATTGATCCTAGGAAAATGGAATCTGGATGTCTTAAATCAGCTGATAGAACTCCTATTGTTAAGCTTGATATGGGTAACATTCAAACTAGCATTGAAGATCTAGAAAAAAGAGGACTAATTTGTCGGTTCATGGGTTTTCATTCGAGCCTATCTGTTTTCAAATTCTGGGCTACAAACAGCTAGAAAACTAAAGGTGAGTTACAAATCTGTATTTATCCAAATGGTTATTTTCTTGTTTTATTTTCTAATAATAAAGATAGAGAGAAAAAATTTCAAGGGGGTCCTTGGTTTTTTGGAAGGGTAGGGCTTTTCATGAAGCCCTGGCATACTAAATTTAAAGCCGAAGAAGAGATGCCTTCTACAACTCTCGTGTGGGTTAGACTATTTGGCCTCCCTATTGAATTTTGAAATCCTACTATTTTTTCTTCAATTGGAAACTCTAGGAAATTTTATGATGACTACTGATTGTACTCAAAATTTTGAACATATTATTTATGCTCGGATTTGTGTTTTAATGGATTTTGAGAAACTCCTACCTAAAAATATCACATTACAATTTGGGGAAGACACCTAGGATCAAGTAGTGGACTATGATAACATTCCTTTTCATTGTAGAATTTACCATGAATATGGTCATTTGGCTAGTGCTTGCCCAAATAAAATTCTTGATCAAAAGAAAGAATATATAAACTCAATGAGGTTTCCAAATGACTAAGAAGAAGAACACTAAAAAAAAAAAAGTTATGAAGGATCAATCAAAGTCATCTTCTACTATGTTTGAAATCCTTTCCACAAATGATGTCCCAAGTGAGGAAGGGGAAATATTGGAAAAATAAAACTTAGAAACACAATTTAAAGATGAAGGGAAGAATTCAAAGATAAACCAACAAATAAAAGGTTTTCAACAGAAAAAAAGGAAGAAAATTTACACAAGAAAAACTATCTTTTAAATGTCAAAAATTCAAATAATATAGGTCCCAATATAGACTCTGTTGAACCCTATGGTAAAATTTTGGCTGTATACGAGCATTTTTCAAGGTTAGAATCCATATCATATTCAATTGGAACAAGTCAAGAAATAGGGAAAATAAACTGAAGATGGATTCTAATCAAAAGATAGGTCACAAGATCAGTCAATATCATATGGTAAAAGAAGGTGAAAATATGGTAGAGGAAGGTAAGATTAATGCCCTTCCCAACTTTTTTAGCCCTGGTATTAATGAAGATCGTCACTTGGAATATTAGAGGACTCAAAGGTATTATTTCAAAATAAAATTAAATTAGAAGAATTATTCAGATAAATCATCCCCATCTTGTTTTCCTTCCATAAATGAAGATGTCAATAGAGGATATGGACTCAATTACTAGTAAAATTTGGCCAGCTGGAAAACCGGTTTCCCTCATTTCCCAGGGGACTTTTGGTGGCATTGCTTGTCTTTGGGACCCAAAAGAGGTAGTTATTCACCATATGGTTTGTAGTTGGGGTCTATTGGCTATAGCTATTCAAAGTAGACATTCCAACCAAATTATGCTCTGCATTACTATTTATGCTTCGACTGCTTTGGAGGAAAAAAGAAGATAGTGGAAGAATATTACTCATATTATCTCTCATTTTATTGAAGCTTGGATCTTGATCGGAGAAGATTTCAATACCATCCTCTATCTGGATGAGAAAGTAGGGGAAATAGAAATTTGGATAAAAGAACTAACCTCATGAGTGAATATATTACAAACCTCCATATTATGGGCATCCAAGTAGATAATGGCCTTATGACTTGGCCTAATAGAAGATAAGGATTAGCTTGTATAATGGAGATATTGGATAGGTTTTTGCTCTCTAAAAATTTCTTAATTCATGGTCACATTTCTAAAGTGAAGACTCTTAACAATGTTGGTTCAAATCACTGGCCGGTCATTGTGGAAATATGGAAAACCAACGTGAGTTTCTCTCATTTTCATTTTCAATTAATGTGGCTCAGAGACAGTTCCTTTAGACCTTGTGTACAACAATGGTGGAAGGAAGGTAAGCCTAGGTATGGGACTAAGATGTTCTATTTTGCCAAAAGACTACAAAACATTAAATCTAAAATCAAGACTTGGAACTGAAAGGAGTTTAGGGATGTTCATAAAACAAATATGAAGTTATTGCTCAACTTGAAAATTTGAATAGTAAAATATGTTTAGATGGCCTCATAAAGAATAGAAGTGCATATGAAACTAAACTCACAACTCAGTTAGAGGAATGGGAAAAAATAGAAGAACTCTTATGGAAGCAAAAATCTATAATTCAATGGCTCAAAGGAGATTGAAACACAAATTTCTCCCACAAATATATTCTAGCCCAAATATCTCACAACTTCATTTCTTCCTTGAATTCAGATTTTGGAGATGTTGTATATACTTGGGAGGGCATGAACTCTATTGTTTTCGATTACTTTTCCAATATTTTTGCTGCTACTCCTCTTGATTTAGCTTCTCAAAAAAATGTTCTTCAAGCAATCCCTTCTCTTATCACTTCTGAGGAGAACTCTATTTTTACTGCTCTTGTTACTATCAATGAACTTCAACAGGTAGTTTTTAAATGTATAAAAGGATAACCCTAGGTCTTGATGGTTTTCCCATTGAGTTCTACCAAGAAATCTAGGATATCCTTCATGTTGATTTATTAAAGGTGGTGGAATAATCCAAGAAAGCCAAAGAAATTTTGAAGGTTATCAATAAAACTTATAGTACTCTTGTTCCAAAAGCTCAAGAGGTTGATCATATCTCAGCTTTTAGACCGATTGCTTTATGTATTTTTCTTCTCAAAATCATTACTAAGATCATGGCAGAAAGGTTGAAGCCTCTTTTACATAATATTACTTCCCCTAAACAAGGGGGTTATGTGGAATGACATCAAATAGTAGATGAGATATTTCTTTCTCAGGAAGCCATCCATTCCATGGATATGTAAAAATATCCTTCCATGTTCATTCGGTTAGACTTATCCAAAGCTTATGATAGAGTGGATTGGCACTTCCTTATCAAAGTTTTGAGGCAATTTGGTTTCTCTAAGGATTGGATGGATTGGACTATGGGATGTATCTATTCAGTTTCCTACTTAGTTCCTATCAATTACAGGACTTCTCAGACGCTCCCAGCTTCCAGAGGTATTAGACTAGGTGACCTGCTATCCCCTTATTTATTCATAATTCTTGTTGAATGCTTTGGTAGGAGTATAACCAAAAAGAGGGAAAACAAAAACCTTGAGGGAGTTACCATTGCTCATGGATCTAGACTTATCTCTCATATTCAATTTGTTTATGACTCCACTCTTTTAGGTAAAGCTACAATTAAGGAAGCTTCTAATATTAAGAAAATCATTAGCTGTTTTTCTAAGGCTACTAGGCAGTTGATCAATGAAAACAAATCTAAAGTTATTTTCTTTCACTGATATGCCAGACAGTAATCCATGGTCTTGGATAAATTAAGATATAAGAAGACCTCCCTTCCCATCACTTATTTAGGTATTCCCATCAATATTCAAAGGTAAAAAAAAATATTGGAATTGGTTGTTGGACAAAGTCAAGAAGAAAATTGGAAATTGGACCAACATGTGGCTTTCTTCTGGGGGTAGAATCACCTTGGTAAAATCATTCCTTCAAGTTATTCCTATTTATGTTTATTTTGTGTTGAATATCCCAAAGGTTGTTCTTCAAGAACTGGATCAAATCAGTCATTGATTCCTCTAGAGTGGTACTAAGGAGAAAAGAAAATGGGCCTTGGTGAAATGGGACACTTTATGTATTCCTAAGAATGAAGGGGGGTTAGGATTCCGATCTTCTATTAATAACAACGAAACTTTAGCTGCTAAATTCTATTGGAGGATGTTGCATAACCCCAATGCTCTTTGGGCCAATAATCTTCACACTAAGTATGCTGAGAACAAAAGTCCTGAAGACCTTGTTCGCTATCAACTTCCTACTAAAGGTTCTCCCATTTTAGCAGTTCTTAAGAGTGGTGAGTATTTGATAAAGAAAAAATTATTTTGGATCATGTTGGAAATTTTTAGTTCCTACGCTAAGAGTTATCATTGATGTCAAAAGGATCTATGTAAGCTAACACTATGTTTATGTAGAAGCAAAGGTTTTGATCAAATGTTCAAGAAGGTATGCATGGCATTTTTTTATAAAATGAGCTTCAAGGGAAGCTTAGCAAAAGGTTTTTATTTAAAACCATGGATGGCATATTTGAAATGAGTTTTTCTTAAAACCCAAGTTGGCTTTTCGTTTCATCAAAAAAGGTGCCCCGATAATGAAGAAATTGAATTTCAAAGGTTTTATTTAAAACCATGGAAGGCAGATTTGAAATGGGTTTTTCTTAAAACCCAATTTGACTTTTCGTTTCATCGAAAAATGTGCCTTGGTGATGAAGATATTTAATTTTAAAGATTTAGTTTAAATTTTAATTTATTTAAAATTAAAATTAAAATTTTAAAATTAAATTAAAAGAATATTTGCCGATGTCATAAAGGAAGGTTCAAAAGCACCAATGTTTCCAAGCTAAGGGAAGGCATATATATATATATATATATATATATATATATATATATATATATATATATATATATGCCATTAAATTTTTTGAAATAAATCATCCTTGCTCGATTGAGATTTACGATTTGCTTTTGCGAAGGAAGAGCTCATGTTATTTTTGTTTTGTAAAGCAGTGAATATTGAAGATGAACCGCATCCATTTTCCAAAGCATGTTGGGCAGTGTGGCCTAGTGGTAGCTTGGTTTGTGCAAATATGTTGGTGGCAGGAAGGTTAAGCGTTTGATTCCTGCAAGCGTCATTTTGGCTTTGTTGAGGCACTCAAGGCAAATTTATTTATCGCTTGGTGGAAGGAGTGAAGAATAAGAAGCGAGTGGTGCTTATTTATTCACAATGAGCCCATAGCTCATGTGACAACTTGACTATGGCTAGGGCGTTCGCATTGGACAGAATGGGGGTTCGATTCCCCTTAAGGCAGGTATTGAGGTTTTTATTAATTTTGTTATTGCCTAAGGTGGAGTGATAAGAAGTAAAGGTGATTTGATATTTGATGTATTGAATAACATTAGGAATAAGGTTATAGTGGATGTTTGAGTTGTGGAGTTAAATTTTTAATTGTGATTTTCTAAATTATTAGGAGTAATAAGGATTTTTGATAAAGTTCTTTTCGTGAAAGTTATTTTTGAAATAAGGGTTTTCTTTAAAAAGAACTTTGGTGGATGTTAAAATAAAGTAGGAGTAATAAGGTGTTATTTGGAAATTATTTTATTGTTGTGTTATTACTCAAGATCTCTAACCCTTGTTGAGATTATAAAAGGAAAAGTGTTGAGTGTGACATATTTAGTGGACACCTCATAAGGCATCAAAAAGGTATGAGTAACACTCTCCATTGATTTTATTTGGGTGGTTGATTTCTGAAATATCATTGGAGTAAAAAGGATTGATTGTGGTTTCCTATTAGAAAATGATTGGTTTAATGCTTCAAGGTTTTCTAGTTTGAAAGTTGTGATTAAAATCTTGTTTTATAAGCATTGTTTTTGGATTGAAGTTGTTGTGCAAAGAACTTGAACTTGAGCTGAAAATAACATGAGTATCATTGTTATGAAGAGTTGTTGTTGAGTATTTTTGAAGATATTTTGAGTTGTTTGATTCATGCTTGGACTAGGGTTTGTGAGAAAGAGTTGTTCCTTGTGGTTATTGGTTGAGTAGAGTTGTTTGAGCCTAGTCAAGTGATTGTGTGAAGTGGTTGTTCAAGTTCCATAAAACAAACTATTCTATATTATGATTTGAGTTGAGTTGAGAAAGAAATTGGATTTGAGTATAGAACATATTGAGTCTCTAACAATTCTCTTTATGCTTCTATGATATTGTTGAGTTGAGATTGATTTGAGTTGAGATTGGGATTTGAGTATAGAACATATTGAGTCTCTAACAATTCTATTTATGCTTCTATGATATTGTTGAGTTGAGATTGATTTGATTTGAGATTGGTATTTGAGTATAGAACATATTAGGTCTCTAAAAATTCTCTTTATGCTTCTATGAGATTGAGTTGATATTTTGTTGAGCTGGTTTGAGGTAAGTCTTTGAGAAGGGTTGTAGACTGATTTTGAGTAAGTTTTTGTGAAATATTGCTATGCAGATTTGAGCAAGTCTTAGAGAGGACTTGTTGAGCAGATTTGGACAAGTTCTGAGTGATCTTATTGAGTAGATTTGGACAAGTTCTGAGTGATCTTGTTGAGTATATTTGAGCAGGTTTTGAGTGAGCCTATTGAGTAGATTTGAGCAGGTTCTAAGTGAGCCTATTAAGTAGATTTAAGCAAGTTCTAAGTGAGCCTATTGAGAATATTTGAAGAGGTTCTAAATGAACCTATTGACAGAGCTTTGGAGGTGATAGAGTATAGAGGATAGGGTCTCAGTGGATAGAGATCCATTAGCTAGGACAATTGAAGACAAATCTAAGTGAGGAGTCTTCAAGAGGGGAGAGATCCATAAGTCAGTGCAATAGAGAGACAGAGTCTTCTAGAAGATCACTAGCCAGAGCAGAAGGGGAAAGAGTTCTCCTATGGAAGAGATCCAAGAACTTGAGATTTAGGGGATCAACATCTCCTTTGGACAGAGGTCCATAAACATTGTAATTGGGAAGTATTCCCAAGAGATTGATTGAGAAAGTTTTAGCAAAATATTTTCTCCGTGGAGTAGCTCGCATTGGGTGAACTATGTAAATTTTTGTGTCACTTTTGTGGATGGTGTTTTGTGCATTGATTTTATTATTGCTATTGATACTGCTATCTATAAATTGCATAATATTGAAGTGAAAAGAAAAGTAAAAAGTGGTCTTATACTATTCACCCCCTCTCAATATAAGCTTGTGTTTTTCAATTGGTATCAAAGCGAGTTCCTTCAAAAGAGTTTGACAACTTGAAGGAAAAGCGGTCTAAGAATACAATGGATCACAAGGATCAAAATTATGGGTCATTCAATAATGTAGTACTAGTATTTGATGGAAGGGACTTCTTGTATTGGTGTATGCTGATGAGATTTTACCTGATGGTACTTGGAAATGAAGTTTGGGATGCAGTGGAACTTGGATATGATTCAACAGTCAATCCTCCTATAGATAAGGAAGGTAATCTTCTAATGCATGCAAATTCAAGAGCTATGAATGTAATTATAAATTTTTTTGGTAGATCAGAATCTATGAAGGTTATGGATTGTAAAATAGCAAAAGATATGTGGGATATACTGCATGACATATATGAGAGTGATAAAGGTGTCAGGAAAGCTAAGATCAAAAATATCAAAGGAGAATTTGAGAACTTAAGAATGAGAGATGATTAAAATATTTGTTATTATCTCAATAAGATTTATGAGCTTGTACATGAGATGAGAGGTATTGAAATGAAGGTTGATAAATCTGATGCTTGTGATAAGATCTTGAGAACTCTTCCAAAAAGGTATAGTGAAAAGGTTTCTGCTATAAAAACATCAATTGATAGTGATTCTTTGACAAGGAATTCTTTGCTTGGCATGTTTACTACTTTTGAGATAAGAACAAAAGATCCTATTCCTCCGAAAGAAGCTGCATTCAAAGTAGACAAAAAGAAAAAGGGTAAAAAGATAGAATCAAGCAGTGAGTCATATAGTGATGAAGAAGTTAACTATGGTAGAAGAGATAATGGTTCCAAAAGATCCATAGATATAAGATCTATTAAGTTATTCAATTGTGGAAAGTATGGACACTATGCAACAGAGTGCAAAGAGCCAAAGTACAACAATGATGAAGAAAAATAGGATCATAGGTATAGGGAATAAAAAATACATAGGTACCGAAATAAATGCAAGGATGGACAAAACACACAAGGAAATAAGTTCTTCCAAAGGTAAAATAAAAGCTACTATGTAGATAATGCAAGTAAGTACTCAATTGATAGTGATGCTATTTTTTCAGACAATGATAGAGATGAAGTCCTATTTATTGTTAGAGAGAAAAGGACTCTAGTTATTCTCAAATTTTTTATGTGGTAAATTTGGACATCTTGAAGATGATTGCACTAGGGATGACTATAGTTTCAGTGATGATGGTTTTGAAGATGCACTTGAAAGACCAGATGAGAATATTATAATGGCTCTATAATATGAAGTAAGTGATCCTATAGAAGACAAGCCAAAAGGAATTAATGATAAGTACAAAGGCAAACAAATAGAGGATTACTCAATATAGAATGGTTATGATCTCAAGGGATAACTTATTCATGCTCTTGACACAGTAAATAAGGTAAGAAATCAACACTCTAAGCTTGAAATTCAGTTTCTGTTAGAATATTATTATTGTTATAATGTGCACTATGCCTATAATTGACATGTTGACATTTGTCTTCTGCCACTTGTCCCTGTCTTCAGTTTGAGTTGGAGTGGTGTCTTCTGAAAGACACTTGGAGTGGAGCTTATGACACTTGTCATATCTCCATCCTAAGTTTGATGCTTATATATTGTAAGATAACTTGTAAATAAGATGTGCCTTATTTTTCAGTCCTTTCATTTGGTATCAAAGCGGTGAGATCCGCCTGAGGGACCTTAGGGTTTAGGAGTCTGGTTTATGGAGTTAGGGAGTATGCTCTCCACTCGTTGAGTGGATCAGAAACTAGAAGCTCCCTATTTGTTCCCTATTTGTTTTCTATTTTTTTAGTTTCCCTATTTTAGAGGACAATCCTCGCCATCCGAGGACAAGCCTCAATTTTTTTTTTTAGTGTTGATGTGCTATACTACCTTCTGAGTATAGCACAATCCCAGATCAAATAAGATTTTTTTTACTAGTCCATATGCCCAACATCCAGAAATCATGATGCAATGTCAGCTTCAGGCACTAAAATATAACAATGAGCCAACGTCGTAATCAGGGTAGAAGTGGGGGTCGAAGCAGAAACAAAGTAGAAAGTGAATTTGATTAGGTGACTAGCTATGAGATTTGGCAAGAAATGGATTCCACAGGAGAAATTTTGAAAATGTTTTGTTCTTCTGTGCCTTGTTGTGCTTGCAGATTCTTCTTTTTCAATCTGCTGGAGATGCCTACGCAATATGAAGTAGAAACTCGAACACCTTTGGTCCAAAAATAGATATATGGACTTGTTTCCTATTACCTTGGCCGTTGTTCTTCACCTTTGCTACCACTAAGTATCTGTTTCTTTTTAGTGGACAAATGGAGTAGCATGGTGCTGAGAATGATGTTTTGCCATCAGAACATGACTAATTTTATTGCTCCAGTATTTCTTGTCACCCGTGGATCTGTGCATGCTCCCATTACATTTATTTAGTGGTCGAAGGTGATTGTTTCGACAAAAAAGACACCCGTGAAGAGGTTTTTTGTTTGTGGATCTGAATTAAGCTTGTCACGGTGGTTAATTTGATAGGCTTTTGCAATCTCGCCGTTGGAAATTTCATCGACTTTGTACCTAAATTTGAAACTTGTCGTTAAATCCATTTTTTTTGGAGGCCTTTTGCAAATTCTCACGCTAGAAGATGTGTGTAATCCCTGTTTTGAAGTTGGGCGTTCAAAATTTTATCGATTTTGAGTGCTAACTCAAAACTTGTCATTAGATCCGATTTTCAGAGCCCTTAAGCTGGTTTTCCCACCGAGGAACATCGAAAAATGTGTAGAGTTCAAGATTAGATAGCTTTGTTTCGTCTCTTTTCAAGAAATTTATCGTTGGACCAGGCATTCGACGACTCCAAATGGTTTTTCGAGAAGGAAAAATGGCTTGCCAAGAGACTTACCAGAGTTCCTAGGTGGCTATTTGACCGGAAAGCCTCAAGCATGTCGAGGTTGGACGGTCTATTTTAAGACCTCGAAAGAAATTTTGTTTTGGTTGCGTTTTCTGGAGATGGAACATTCATAATGTTGCTTGGCTCACCATCTGAAGAACCCACCGAAGTAAAAGGAGTACCAGAAGCTACAGGGACTTTACAAGATATATCCTTTGCATGTCCTTCTCAGAGGCTGTGTCTTTCTTAGAGGCTGGCATTTTCATTTGTTTTGTATTCAAGAATCGATGGAGGAATTTAAATGTGATATTGATTCTTAAGTAGAATTTTCCTAATCCATTCATTTTCTTTGTGGGTGCACTGTGATCTGAAAATTGATTTTTCCCTTTTAGTGGAAATTCAGGGATGCCTGCAATTGGTCTGGAGCAGTTCATCTGAGCGTGTGATATAATCTTTGTGATGGCAGCAGCGGCGACGGAATGTCTGGCAGTCTCAGTGATATCAGTGATAAGCCATGGAAACCTCTAACAAGGAAGCTTAAAATTCCTGCTGTAATTATTAGTCCTTACAGGTTTCTTATTTTTTTCCATTCTCTCCACTGTCGCGTCCAAAAATTTCTACGTGCCATCTCTCAAAATTTTTGGGAGTGCTTGAGTTGGAGAGCACGCCGAAAAAGTGGCCCCACATCATAGGCTCCATTTGTGGCACAGTCCACGGGGATCATCCATATGAACACTCATGTTTTTTAAAACATATTTGTTTATTCCAAGTACTATGTTATGAGGCTCAGATGCGAAGGTATATTGGAGTCATAAGGAGTTTGTCGTTTCTATGTATTGATTGTAAAAGAATTACAAGTTACTTACAAGGGGAGTTTGTCTTTTCTATTTATTGATTGTAAGGGGGTTATAAGGAATCTTATGTTTAGGTGGGCCCAATAACTACAATTTTGTAAAAACTCCAAAATTAAGCAATACATTCGAGAGTAGCACTTGGATGGGTGGTTATTTGGGAAGTTCCGGAGCCACACACATTTAGAAGGTCTTTGTTTATTACCTTCTTAAAGCATCAAATTATACCCGACTATAGGCTTATTTATAGTCGTTGGAAAGAGAATTTCGAGAGGGATCCATTGGTATAAATATTTTTCAGTTTTAAGACCTTTCACTCAGCTGAATTTTAACTTGAAGTTGATATTGTAAAACATAGTGCATTTTCGGTTGCATCCGACACTCTAGGTTCATAATTTGGTAAAATTGTGAAGGATCAATTTCTAAGTCTTTAGGAAGGACATTATGCCAAGTCATATATTGAATTTGGGGGCAATCTTGTAAAATGAAGCATTCACTCACTTTTGGAGGCACATTTCGGGCTAATTTGTTTTAGCCAAGTTTTTTCAATTCAAATCATCAACTTAAGGGGTGATTTAGGGCCCCTTGTCCCTTGTCGGTGGATTCATTTTGTGGCACTCTCTTGGCCACTAGGTGTGTTTGTTGCTTGCATCTTCTATTTGGGCTTTGTCCACATTTTATGCATGCTATTACCCTTGCAGACTTTGGGTTTTATAATTGTAATCAAGTGTAATTCCATTTCATACACACTTGACACTAAGCCATATACAAGCAAGCAAACACATACAGACAAATTCTTATATAGCAATAATACATTGGCACATCTATTGTAACAATTCTACAAAAACTAGGCATCACATTTTTATAACCACCTATGTTCCACGTATCAACTGCTCAAATACTTATAGTCTCCCTCACGTAAGGGCGGGTATATTGAGTAGTTTGGTATAAAGGTCTAGCAGGTTATCCCCTTTCAGAATCACCTATGTTCCACGTATCAACTCCTCAAATACTTATAGTCTCCCTCACGTAAGGGCGGGTATATTGAGAAGTTTGGTATAAAGGTCTAGCAAAATTCTAATTCTTACTCTCTTTGGATAGAAAAAGGCACTTATGTTCAACTTAACCCTCCCACTATTGGAATCTCTTGAAGATTCAGAGTGGAAAAACTAGGCGAACCCTCCTCTGGATCTTCAACGGTGTACCCTAGATTTTTTTGAGGGCTCTAATTTGGCATTTTTCGTTCTTACTTCATCCTTTGTTGAGCTCCCTTTTTCTTTTGATCCTTTTCTAAATCATGGCTACTACAAATCTATTAAGTGGACTTACAAAGAAACTTGAAGGAGCACAGACTTTTGCAAATTGGAAGTATGAGATGGAATCAATATTAATGATGAATGACATGTGGGACTTTGTGAGAGATAGGTAGGCTAATGAAGACCCACTCACTGCACCTACAGACCCTAAAGAAAAAGCACAATTTGAGAAGAATTCCAACATAGCTTTAAGTTTAATCAAGCTAGCTACAAGAATTCAATGCAGAGAAATTGTAAGGGCTGCAAAAACACCTAAACAAGCATGGGATGCTCTCAATAGATTGTTTGATAGGCCAAGTCAAGATAATATTTTGTATCTCAAACAAAAATTACACAATCTATGTATGAAAGGCTCACTTACCGATTATCTTATGGAAGTGAAGTCTATTAAAAATTATTTCTTAGTTGTTGGTAAAACCCTAGATGATAATGAGTTAATTCCAATTATGTTGCATGGTCTTCCTTCAAAGTTTCACTCCTATGCTACCATGTTAGACTTGAGTGGTAAAACAATGAATTCAACACTTGAGGATATTGAGATCCTACTTAAGAAGCATGAGCAAGCCCTAATCAAAGATGAAGAAATTGAAGCCACATCAGCAACTTTTGCCACCAAGGCAACTTTACAGCCTAAACAAAACAAGGGTCAAAATCAACATAATCAGAATCAAAGGGGTAGACAACATCAAAGATACACACAGTACCAGCAGTAGCCAAATCAACAATACCAACAACAACCACGTTAGCAATAGTACCAACAACAACCAAATTAGCAGCCACAACAGTAGCAGTACCAGCAGTAACAAAGATGGCAAACAAGACCTCAAGGGGGTCAAAACAACAATCAACAAGGGTGTGAATATTGTGGAAAATGGAATCATAATGTTGCTAATTGCTATAAAAGGCAAAGAGAACAGGGAGAACCACAAAATAATAATATGAACACATTGTATGCAGCCAACCAAGTTAATGTTGAAGATAAATAATGTTGGTATATTGATTCTGGAGCAACAAAGCACATGATAGGAAGGCAATATTGGTTGACCAAGGTTCAACCTACATCAAATAAATTCATTACTTTTGGTGATGAAAGTGCTCTACCCATTGAAGGTATTGGGGAGGCACCATTAACTTTGCATGATGGTAATAATGTTCCTGCAATAGATGTTTTGTATGTGCCTGGTCTTAAAAGGAGTCTTCTTTCTATTGGACAGCTTACAGATAAGGGCTATAATGTCTATTTTGAAAAAGACAAATGCTACATTAAGGAACCCAATGGCAATGTCAAGGCCATGGGAGTGAAAAAGGATGGTGTTTACTACCTCCTTACAAAATATGTAACACAAACATCTTTGCATACAACAACTTTCTCTTTGGAGTACATGTGGCATGAAATATTGGGACATTTAAATTTTAATAATCTTCAAATGATGGCTACAAAAGGATTAGTTAAAGGACTCCCACATCTTAAGGAGTCAAAATGTTTTTGTGAGCCATGTGTAATAGCCAAACACCATAGGCAACCATTTGAAATAGGAAATGCATGGAGAGCCAATAGACCTTTGCAATTGATTCATTCAGACATTTGTGGGCCAATGTTTGTTCAATCTTATACTGGGGAAAAATACTACATCACTTTCATTGATGATTACAGCAGAAAGGTATGGATCTACCTAATTCAATATAAATGGCAAGCCCTTGATAAGTTCAAAGAATTCAT
Organism: Wollemia nobilis; assembly: GCA_028583015.1. Lineage (NCBI taxonomy): Eukaryota > Viridiplantae > Streptophyta > Pinopsida > Araucariales > Araucariaceae > Wollemia > Wollemia nobilis. The sequence goes on along the minus strand of JAQPPZ010001296.1, from coordinate 442,911 downwards.
CGTACTTGTTGAAAGAGAAAGTGGCTATCAAATCTCCACCTTAAGATCAGATAATGGTGGAGAATATGTCTCCAATGAATTCTTTAATTTTTGTAAGTATCATGGGATAAGGAGGCAATTCACAACCCCTTATACCCCACAACAAAATGGAGTTACTGAGAGGATGAATCAAACAATCACAAATAGGGCAAAATCAATGTTACATGTTGCTATATTACCTAACTCATTTTGGGGAGAAGTTGTTCTTATTGCTGCATACTTGACTAATAGGTCATACACAAAGGCCTTACATGAAATAACACCTGAAGAAGCATGGAGTGGAAGGACGCCCTATGTGGGCCATTTAAGAATATTTGGATGTGATGCCTATGCTCATATTCCTCATAAGAAAAGGAAGAAGTTTGATGATAAGAGCCAAAAATGCATCTTTGTTGGCTATAGTGATAGTGCCAATGCATATAAATTATATGAGCCTATTGCCAAGAAAATCATTTTATCTAGGGATGTTACCTTTCATGAGTATCCCCCATCTAATCCTCCTAAAGCCCCCACTTTAGAAATAACTAATGAAATAGTTGCTCCATTCATGCTATACAATATCATCTAGTCCTTCTCCTTCACTCATAAATCAAGAAATTCATCCACAAGAAGAACTTCCTACAAATGATCCATGTCCTCCATCTCCTCCTCCTAATGATCAAGTAACATCATCCAATCCTTTACCCAAGTGGGTTCAAGCCACAATAGATGAAGCCCAAAATCATTTGCCCACCTATATAGGTAAAAGGCCTTCAGCCCTAAGACACCAAGTGAATTATGCCCTAATGGCCAAAGTCCTTAGCCAACCTGAACCTTCTAATGTCAAAGAAGCACTTGGTGATCCTAAATGGGTTCATGCCATGGATCAAGAATTGGATTCCATTGAAAGGAATCACACTTGGGAGTTAGTTGATTTACCCAAAGGAAAATATACCATAGGCACAAAATGGGTATACAAAGCTAAATATAAAGCGAGATGGCTCACTAGATCGCTACAAGGCTCGCCTAGTAGCTCAAGGCTATAAGCAACAAGAGGGAATTGATTATGAGGAGACCTTTGCTCCTGTGGCTAAGATGACTACAATCAGGACAGTTATTGCTATGGCAACTCAAAAACATTGGCCAATATATCAAATGGATGTCAAAAGTGCCTTTCTCAATGGTCATTTGAAGGAGGAAGTGTATGTGAAACAACCACCAAGGTACACAGTTGAAGGCCAAAACAACAAAGTCCTAAAATTAAAGAAAGCTCTATATGGGTTGAAGCAAGCACCCCGAGCTTGGTATGCAAAGATTGACTCCTATTTCCTCAACCTTGGTTTCACTAGATCTACAGCAGAATCTACTCTCTATGTGAAACATTGGAGGAACCGCATCATTTTGATTACATTGTATGTGGATGATCTTCTCATTACAGGTGATGACATAGAAGGAATAAGGTTGCTCAAAGAGGACTTATGCAAGAACTTTGAGATGACAAATTTAGGCCTCCTCCACTATTGCTTAGGAATAGAGGTATGGCAACAACCTGGTAAGATTTTTATCTCACAAGTCTAAGTACATTCAGTCTATTTTGGAGAGGTTTCGCATGGAGGAGTGTAAGCCCTCTCTAACTCCCATGGAAACTAGATTGAAATTGCTAAATAATGATGAAGAAGAAAGGGTTGATGGTACACTTTACAGGAAACTAGTTGGAAGTTTGATCTACTTAACTTCAACTAGACCAGATATTTGCTATTCAGTTGGCCTTATTTCCATATTCATGCAGGATCCTAAGAAGAGCCATTGGATAGCAGCTAAGAGGATTGTGAGATTCCTAAAGGCCACACCCAATCATGGCCTTATGTATAAATCAAGTGATAATTTTTCTTTGATTGGATACATAGATTCAGATTGGGCCAGTTGTCCTAAAACCAGAAGATCTACATCAGGTTATTGCTTTCAATTAGGCCAAGGCTCTATTTCATGGAGCATAAAAAAATTGAACATAGTTTCACTATCTTCAGCAGAAGCAGAATATAGAGCAGCAGTTGAGGCAACTAAGGAGGCAATATGGTTGAGGCAATTAATTCAGGATATTGGGCTATTCATACATGGTCCAACATATATATATTGTGACAATCAAAGTACCATCAAGATGACCAAGAATCCAGTTTTCCATGCTAGAACAAAACACATTGAGATCCATCATCACTTCATTAGAGAAATGGTCCAAGAAGACATTATACATATGAAGTATGTACCAACTCAATATCAAGTAGCAGACATCTTCACCAAGTCCCTTGGGAAAGACAAGTTTTCTCAGTTTAGCAATTTGCTATATCTATGTAAAAGAAGTCAAAATTAAGGGGGAATGTTATCTAATGTTGACTTATCCTTTTAGGATAGTGCACATTAAGGGGGAATGTTAGAATATTATTATTGTTATAATGTGCACTATGCCTATAATTGACAGGTTGACATTTGTCTTCTATCACTTGTCCCTGTCTTTAGTTTGAGTTGGAGTGGTGTCTTCTGAAAGACACTTGGAGTGGATCTTATGACACTTGTCATATCTCCCTCCTAAGCTTGATGCTTATATATTGTAAGATAACTTGTAAATAAGATGTGCCTTATTTTTCAGTCCTATCAGTTTCAATAATGTGATGAAGAAATATTATTGCTCATAGAGGACTTAGAGAAGTCAAAGGCTAAGGTAAGTAAGTTCAAGGACAAGTTAGAAGCAAATATTTTGAAGTGTGAAAAATTAACACAAGAAGTGGCACTACTAAATGAAGATTTAGAGGATTCCAAGAAAAAGTTGTACAAGTATGTAAACAGTGCAAAGAGTGTAGATAAAATAATTAAGATACAAATAGGAGCAACAAAAAAGATAGGTGTTGGTTCCAAACAGGTTCAAAAAAAATGGGAAGAAAATTCTACTTCAAGTCTTGAAGAAGAAGGAACTTCGGAAGAAGATACTTCAGAATATGATAGTGTAAGTAGGAATGAGACATCAAAGTATAAATTGGACAATATAGAGTTCAATAAAGATAGGAACAATGCACGAAGAAGATACAGATGGAACATCAATCAGAATAGGAGACCAATGAGATATAGACAAGGAAGCTTCAATGGGAGATGTTTCTCATGTCACAGGTTTGGACACATGGCTTCATAGTGCAGGTCATATGAAAGACAGGAATATGGGAAATGATAGCCTTTCCATGGGTATTGCTCTCATGCAATGAATATGGTCATAAAGTAATGAATTGCAGGGTTCATGGCAGAAGAGGATATGGCTTCACTAGGAGGTATCCTAAGATATTTGCACCTCCAAGGAATAATAACATTAAGTGTTATAAGTGCAATAATGATGGACACACATAAATATGGTGTAGAGCAAATATTCCAGAAGCAGGTATGATTAGGAACATGAACATGGATGAGAAGAGGAATAGGAACAAGAACAGGAACAAGAACATGAACAAGAACATGAACATGAACATGGATGAGAACAGGAACATAAATAGAAATGATAACAGAAACAGGGATGATGGCTTGGAAAGAAACAATGAGAGGATTCAGAAAACTTAGAAAGAAAGAGAGAAATATACATGTAAAGAGCAGTGCTTTAGGGGAGTAGAAATACTCCCACCCTAGAATTAACCACCTCATGAGGAGGTGGGGGAGGGGCTAAGCTAAGAGGCTCATTCTTAGCCCCGAGCTCCAAAGGTGACCCTTTGCAGTTGATGACAAAGAGGGAGAGATTTATGTATATTGAGGAAAGTTTTGATATGGGGAGAGATTTGATATTTGAGAAAGTTTTGAGCCAGGGGGAGCAAAGTCCTAGGGGGAGTAGAAAAGAAGGTCAGATTTTAGTAAAAGGATATGGGTTGCCATCAATGACAAAGGGGGATATTTTTGGACATTTTGAGTTCCTAAGCTAAGAGTTGTCATTGATGTCAAAAGGATCTATGTAAGCTAACACTATGTTTGTGTAGAAGCAAAGTTTTTGATCAAAGGTTCAAGAAGGGATGCATGGCATTTGGTTATAAAAGGAGCTTCAAGGGAAGCTTAGCAAAAGGTTTTTATTTAAAACCATGGATGGCATATTTGAAATGGGTTTTTCTTAAAACCCAAGTTGGCTTTTCATTTCATCGAAAAAGGTGCCCCGATGATGAAGAAATTAAATTTCAAAGGTTTTATTTAAAACCATGGAAGACAGATTTGAAATGGGTTTTTCTTAAAACCCAAGTTGGATTTTTGTTTCATCGAAAAATGTGCCCCGATGATGAAGATATTTAATTTTAAATATTTATTTTAAATTTTAATTTATTTAAAATTAAAATTAAAATTTTAAAATTAAATTAAAATAATATTCACCGATGTCATAAAGGAAGGTTCAAAAGCATCGACATTTCCAAGCTAAGGGAAGGCATATATATATGCCATTAAATTTTTTGAAATAAATCATCCTTGCTCGATTGAGATTTACGATTTGCTTTTGTGAAGGAAGAGCTCGTGTCATTTTTGTTTTGTAAAGCAGTGAATATTGAAAGTGAACCTCATCCATTTTCCAAAGTGTGTTGGGTAGTGTGGCCTAGTGGTAGCTTGGTTTGTGCAAAGGTGTTGGTGGGAGGAATGTTAAGCGTTCAATTCTTGCAAGCGTCGTTTTGTCTTTGTTGAGGTGCTCAAGGCACAATTCTTTTTTGATTGGTGGAAGGAGTGAAGAACAAGAAGCGAGTGGTGCTTCTTTCTTCACAATGAGCCCATAGCTCATGCGAAATCTTGACTGCGGCTAGGGCGTTCGTGTTGGACAGGACGGGGGTTCGATTTCCCTCGAGGCAGGTATTGAGGTTTTTATTAATTTTTTTATTGCCTAAGGTGGAGTGATAAGGGGTAAAGGTGATTTGATAGTTGATGTATTGAATAACCTTAGAAATAAGGTTATAGTGGCTGTTTGAGTTGTGAAGTTAAATTTTTAATTTTTATTTTTGAAATTATTAGGAGTAATAAGGGTTTTTGATAAAGTTCTTTTAGTGAAAGTTATTTTTGAAGTAAGGGTTTTCTTTAAAAATAACTTTGGTGGATGTTAAAATAAAGGAGTAATAAGGTGTTATTTGGACATTATTTTATTGTTGTGTTATTACTCAAGATCTCTAACCCTTGTTGAGATTATAAAAGGAAAAGTGTTGAGTGTGACAAATTTAGTGGACAACTCATAAGGCATCAAAAAGGTATGAGTAACATTCTCCATTGATTTTATTTGGGTGGTTGATTTCTAAAATATCTCTGGAGTAAAAAGGTTTGATTGTGATTTCCTATTCAAAAATGATTGGTTTAATGCTTCAAGGTTTTCTGGCTTGAAAGTTGTGATTAAAATCTTGTTTTATAAGCATTGTTTTTGGAGTGAAGTTGTTGTGCAAAGAACTTGAAATTGAGCTGAAAAAAGCATGAGTATCATTGTTATGAAGAGTTGTTGTTGAGTATTGTTGAAGACATTTTGAGTTGGTTGATTCATGCTTGGACTATGGTTTGTGAGAAAGAGTTGTTCCTTGTGGTTATTGTTTGAGTAGAGTTGTTTGAGCCTAGTCAAGTGACTGTGTGAAGTGGTTGTTAAAGTTCCATAAAACAAACTATTCTATATTCTAATTTGAGTTGAGTTGAGAAAGAAATTGGATTTGAGTATAGAACATATTGAGTCTCTAAAAAATCTCTTTATGCTTCTATGAGATTGCTGAGTTGAGATTTATTTGAGTTGAGATTGGGATTTGAGTATAGAACATATTGAGTCTCTAACAATTCTCTTTATACTTCTATGAGATTACTGAGTTGATATTGATTTGAGTTGAGATTGAGAATTTGAGTATAGAACATATTGAGCCTCTAACAATTCTCTTTATGCTTCTATGAGATTGAGTTAAGATTTTGTTGGCAATTTTGGGTTTGAGATCCTAGCTTCTTGTCTATGAGTTGTCATTGATGTCAAAAGGAACTGGCATTAATGTCAAGAGGATTTATTGGCTTCAAAGGTTGAAGATTCCAAAGAATCTTTTCTAGAAGATTTCGGAGAGATTCCATGTGGCAGATGAAAAGGTTTTTATCAAAACCATGGTAGGTTTAAGGGTTTTTATTAAAACCAGGTGGATGCATTAAGGGTTTTTCTCAAAACCACTCTTAGCTTAATGCAAAGGTTGGAGACACTTATTAATTAAATAACTTAATTAATAAAACCTTTTTAAGGTTTTTTTAATTAATTATTTATTTGATTTAGTGATTAAATTATTTTAAATGGGTTCTCCACCTAAGGTCTAAGGTCTAAAAGACCTTTGATTATTTTTTAAATAATCAAAAGGGTTTCATAAACCCTAAAGTTGTTTCGAAGGCGCAAAAATAATATTAATTCGAAAAGTTCGAATTATCCTCTCACCGACGTTGTGCATAGCATGGAAGTTTGGCTATATAAGCCATAACCTATAGTCCAAAGCAATGGTGTGAAAGAAATTCGAATTGCACAAAATTTGGGAAGTAAAAGCTACGACTATCATTTTTTTGCCACGTTTATCCGCCGCCAAAGGGTTAAGGAGAAGGAGACTCTTGCTAGCCTTCAAGCTAGCGCCATTGGCCTAGTGGCAATGACTGTTCTGCAAAGGCGCTTGAAGGGAGGTCAAGCATTTGACTCCCACCGTGGAGTGTGAGAAGAGTTTTTGCGCTCCGATTTTTTCGGAGGCACTGTTGACCCACGATTTTTGGAAGCATTTTTTTTGGTAAGGTTTTTTAAATAAAATCTGCATTTTGTTAAAGAAGAAGTGGTTGGGCAGATTTATTTAAAATTATTTTTAAGGTTAAATGCTTCTTTGGAGATATAAGGTTGATAGTGTGTGGTTGAGATTTTTGGCTTGATTGTTGAGTGAGATTTGCTTAGAAGCTATTATTCCTCGAGCATGGTTTAATTAATTTGGATAAATAAGGTGTAAAAGGATATATTGTTTGTATGCTTTATATTTTTTGGTAGTTGACTTCTAAGGATTGGAGTCATAAGGTGTTTTATGGAATAAATATTTTTGTGGTTACTTTTATGATCTAACCCTAACTTGGTGGCAAAGTTGAGGGTGGTGTTGGTAACAAGTTGAAGAACTATTCTCTTCTTCCTCAAAAAAAGGTATGGGCAACTTCTTCCATGTATATTGTTGATGGTGTATTTTCTGAAATTGAGTTTGGAGTGAAAAGGTTGTCTACTAGGTATTCTTGTTGGTGTAAATCCCATTTTCTGGATATTGAAGATTGTTTATGCATTAAAATCATTGATGAGTTTTTTGGGTGAATGCATAATTCTGGTTGAGGAAGAGGAAGCATTTTTGCACTAGGGTTTATGTTAGTAAGTCTTGCTACTTGCATTGAGATGGTGAAACCCTTAGTTGGCTGTTTTGAGATTGATGGTTGAGTTGCTTCCATAGAGGTTGTTTTGATCAAGTTAATGCTTTACTTGATTCATGTTTTGGGCTTACTCCATTGAGATTGATTTGAGCAAGTTATTCTTTGCATTGGTGATTTATGTTGGTGGCTATTTTGTTCAAATATATTTGGATGGAAAAGGATGTCTACTAGTTTCCTTTTCATGTAGTGATTGGTTGAATGCTTCAAGGTTAATGTTGAGTTGAATGATGTTGGTTAAACCTTGTCTATAAGCATTGTTGTTAAAGCCCTAATTGGTAGTGAAAAGATATTGGTTGTGGAAAGAACATGAGTATCATTGATATATGGGTTATTGCATGGTTGGCAATTGTTGGGTTGTGTTTCATGTTCTTGAGAAAAGCATACTACATCTATCTTATTCTTTTGAGATTGGGAGTTAAGTATAGAACATATTGAGTCTCTAACAATTATCTTTATGTTTCTATGAGATTTGAGATTGATATTGGGAGTTAAGTATAGAACATATTGAGTCTCTAACAATTCTCTTTATGCTTCTATGAGGTTGATGAATCACATTGGGTCTCTAACAATTCTCTTTGTGGGTTCATGCTAAGAAAGTTTTTCTTGATGAACTTGTGAGCTGATTTGGACAGGTTCTAGTGAAGACTTGTGAGCTGATTTGGACAGGTTCTAGTGAGGACTTGTGAGCTGATTTGGACAGGTTCTAGTGAAGACTTGTGAGCTGATTTGGATAGGTTCTAGTGAGGACTTGTGAGCTGATTTGGACAGGTTCTAGTGAGGACTTGTGAGCTGATTTGGACAAGTTCTAGGGAGGACTTGTGAGCTGATTTGGACAGGTCCTAGAAGAGGACTTGAGGACAGAGTTGAAGTGGTTCTTTGAGAAGAACCTGAGGATAGTTTTGACAAGTCTTTGACAAGGATTGTGTGCAGCAGAGATTGATTTGTTCAAGCTTTATGAGTTGAGCTTGGGACAAATCTGACAGAGTGAGGAAGACTTGTGCTGGATCGACTGACTGTGTTTAGTACAAGTTGATGAGTTGCTGTGGAGGTGATCAGTGAGGACAGAGGTCTCTTGAGGCTGAGAATTAAGGATAGGAGGTCTTCTGTGGAAATGAGTTCCACGTGCTAGTGGAATAAGAGGCAGGTGATCTTCTGAAGTATCATTTCCAGAGCTGAGGGGAAGGATTCTCCTTTGGGCAGGAGGCTCATAAATTCATGAGGATGGGAAGGATTCTCCTTTGGGCAGGAGGCTCATAAATTTGTGAGGAGGGGAAGGATTCTCCTTTGGGCAGAGGCTCATAAATACTTGAGTAGGGGAAGGTTTCTCCTTTGGGCTGAGGCTCATAAACATTGTAATTGGGAAGGATTCCCAAAGAACTTTGAGAAAGCTTTTTAGAGAAAAGTTTTGTGGATGTAGCCCATGTTGGGTGAACCACGTTAAAATTAGTGTCTCATTGTGTGTTGCTTTATGCATTGCTTTTATATTGCTATTTGTTCATTGCTTTGCAAAGTTGAAGTTAAATAGAGAAAGTAAAAAGAGGTCTTATACTGTTCACCCCCCCTCTCAGTATAAGCTTGTGTTCTTTAGATTTTGTTGAGCTGATTTGAGGCAAGTATTTAAGAAGGCTTGTAGATTGATTTTGAGTAAGCTTTTGTGAAAGCTTGCTATGTAGATTTGAGCAAGTCCTAGAGAGGACTTGTTAAGTAGATTTGGAAAATTTTTGAGTGAGCTTTTTTAGCATATTTGGACAAGTTCTGAGTGAGATTATTGAGTAGATTTGAGCAGATTCTGAGTGAGCCTATTGAGCAGATTTGAGCAGGTTCTGAGTGATCCTATTGAGTAGATTTGAAATGTTCTGAGTGAGCCTATTGAGCAGTTTTGAGTGGTGTTTTCACCCAATTGTGAAAGCACACTCTCCGGTAGGATCTGAGTCCCAAAATCCTCTGCTTGCAAAGAAAGTAATTTCTCCAAGGTTCCTCTTATGTTGATTCTAAAACACCAATGATGCTGCTCACCGTAAATGCAGGGAATACCTTAGGGTTGCAAGTGGATGTTAACAAGGGGCACTGTAGTTCACTTTAATTTGGATTTGCAATGGACTCTGAGCTTTGATGGGTTTTCAATTATTTATTTAAATGACTGTAATTAAAATACAAAAAATAAATACGGGTTTAAAAATAAAAATAAATGCAAATGAATATGCAACTAAGCTACGTCCAGAGTACTACCATCTTGATTGATAAAACCGAAGACAATGAGGTTTTTGCATGCAACCCAACCTATTGAACCTGCAAATTCGCACAATTCAGATAAGCCAGGTGCGGGTTTCTAGGGTTTCTACTGTAGTTTCAGATTTAGGCATTCGCATGAAGCAACCAAGAACACTTGCATTCAACTTCACCTATAAGCCTAGAAATCTGAAAGGGAAAGATAACACATTGAATCATGCATGCAAAAATGACTCCTTCTTTCTCATCAATGAAATGCCAACTCTCCGTATTTCTGCATTAAAATGATGTATCAATTACAGTTACGTGAATGTTCCAGGTTTTACAAATCCAGAACAAATGAAGGAAATTGCCCAAGTGCAGGCCCGGAATGGCATGAAGCCCTTGTCTCCGCAACTCGCAAGCAGCAATTTCCAACCCTCGTATCAATCCGTGCTTCAGATTTTATACTAACTGAAACGTCTCTTCGGTTCTCCCTGTGTCGCTTCGTTTCACCTTCCAGCATGTGACCTTTCAAATTCCTGCCTTTTCGATGCTTTTGTTCCATGTTCGATTCTGAAACGTTCGAAATCTGCCGCTGCATGTAACGCCTCTGTAGCTCCGACACCTGTACACCACGTGTCTCACGCCTTCTGCGCCTTCTGTAACGTCTTCCTATGAAAATCATGACAAAAATAGCATGCAGCCTGTTCACCTTCCCGACCGCGAAAATGCGACATGTCACGAAATCGCGACGCTTTTCTACTCCTTGCCTCTCTCCAAAAAGCGACATGTCGCGAAATCGCGACATGTCGAAATCATGACACTTTTCACTTTCGTACCCTCTCGTTGTACTTGTCGCGAAATCGCGACCATTTTCTTTCGTACTTTGCGAATCGCGATTTTCGCTTCTGTACACTTCGCCGCATTGTCGGAATCATGACCATTTTCTCTTCGTGCTTCACGTCGCGATTTTGGTACCATTTTTTTGGGCCTTCTGTCGCGATTTCGCGACCATTTTCTCTTCATCATCCTTTTGCTGATTTGATTCGCTACGCCTTTGTACAAGGCTCGTTTGTCGCGATATCGCGACATTTTTTTTACCTTGGACCTCTTTGCCGCTTTCTGTCGTGAAATCGCTACCACTTTTGTTCCGTACGCCTTTGGCTGTTTGGAGTCGCGAAAATGCGACATGTCGCGATATCATGACGATTTCTCATTTCATGCCTTCCCCCTGCAATCTGTCATGATTTCATGACATTTTTCACTCGGCACCTCTTTGGCTTCAATCTGTCGCGATATCGCGACGTTTTTTCGATTTGTGTCGTTTGACCAGTTTGACCCACGATTTTGCGACGCGTCGCGATATCGCTACGCCTTTCCATTTGCCTTTCTCTCTCCTCTTTCGGGCCGCGACGGAGCAACATGTCACGATTTCGTGACACTTTTTCATTCTGGCAGCGACGGAGCGACATGTCGCGATATCGCGACGTTTTCTATGGACAGTCGCGATTTCGCGACATGTCGCGATTTCGCGACACTTTCAACACTTGTGCATTTTTTTGCCTCTTTTCTTCATTTTTAGTATCTGGGTCACTAAGATTTTCTCTGCAATCCTGCAAAAAAGGTGGGCCCCCAATTTTGGGGTGTGTTGTGGATCAGCCACAACAAATGGCGACTCTGCTGTCAAATGCTCTTGAGCATTTTTAGTAAGAACCCAACCTGAAACATATCGCAAACTCGAAAACATGTGTTAGCACATAAGCAATATAACAAATGCCCAAAGATCAAAAGTACATGAATCATCAGAATCATCAAGTATTAGCTCAGTGTGTGCAATGAATTTCTTTCCCTATCATTTGAAATTGATCCACACTCCATTATCAGTTTTGCATGAATGCATATGTGAGATGGTGAATGATTTGTGTACCCTAATGAATGTGCTAGGAGATTTTGCTTTCATAAAAAGGCGTGGTCATTCTTCTGGTATTATGTACAAGCATTCAAGATTGCCAAACCCTCTTAGGATCCACTAATTAATTACCTTATTGTATCCCAAAGTTGGTTATGAGTCCCTACTATCTTGAACCCATGTGCAAGTGAATGTGAAATCAGAACTTTGGGGAATCAGACTCCCAACCAACCGAGATGAGAGTTTAACCCTATCCTTACTATTCTGATTTAAAGTTCATTACCTCACTTTGAGCAAAATAATTAAACCAATTATGGAAGAAATGGTCATGCTAGTCTAACCCTTTAGACAATCGGTGGTCTTGTTTTTTAGACAAGACATGATGCCATGCATGGGTATATCTAACCCCACAATCCAAAACTTATCTTCATTTCTTTGGATCTTGGGGATGACTACCCATCCTTTGCAGAGGACAAGTAGTACGATCCTTACAATCCACTATAAATATGAGATGGGAAAAATTTATTTTTTACTTCTTGGACCTTTGGGATGACTACCCATCCTTGCTAGGGACATGTAGTACGATCCTTCCAATCCAAACTTTAGATGTAGATGGAAAATATTAATTTTGTTGCTTAGACCTTGGGGATGACTACCCATCCTTTGCAGGAGGACAAATAGTACGATCCTTACAATCCAAGATTTATTGTGAAATGAGACATAAGAGCTTTGGGGAATTGGATCCTCAACCTAAGCGAGATGAGAATTTATGCCCTATCCTTACTACTCCATGTAGGTCAAATCAAAGCTTTGGGGAATTGGATCCTCAACCTAAGTTCGATGAGGATTTAACCCTATCCTTACTACTCTGATTTTAGGCTTTAAGCTCTATGGAAGTGGTCAAAACCACTGTTTTAAGGATCATGTTGCATAATAGGATAGACATGAAAAACCTCTTTCGCCCAACCTTTTCTTCCAAGTTAGGTCATGATCATTTTGCTCAAGATCCTTTTTAATGTATGAGACGTGCTTGGTTCTAGATATCTCAAGACTCAGTTCCCAACCTTAGGATGCCTCTTACATTTATGTTATAACACAACCCTAAGAGGGATTGACATACTTAAATGATATGTACCTAAGATGCATATGCAACTAAGATGAAATGTATGTAAAGTGAGATGGAACATGAATGCATTATCTCTTGAATTGCAAATGAAAATGATTTGTCATGCAAAACTGACTCTTTCATGCATCACAAAATCAAACAATATAACTTAAGATGCTTGTGGTACTTGTGGAGCTTTTACAGGATAATTCCAATATTTCATATTCTCCTAACCTTAAGCATAAGTTGACATCTCATTTTATTATTATTATTATTATTTTTTTTATTTTATTTTTTTTTTTTTTTTTATTATTATTATTATTTTTTTTTTTATCAGAATAAACAAAACATGTCAATTGAAATCAAATCCACAACCAAAATCCTAGCTAAACTAACAATCCTAAACAATAAAAACAAAAACTGAAAACTCCCACCAAAACCGAAAGAATAATATCAAAAATCTCACAACCTAAGGGCTAAAATAATGCTTTAAAATCTGCCCATTAACCGGTAGCATAAAATCTCTCCCTTCTAAAGTTTTTAGCCCGAAGGTATTCTTCCCAAGAATCTCTGAAATCTGATATGGGCCTAACCAAAGACAATCAAACTTTTGATGATTCCCTTTTTCCTCATGTCTTTTGTCCCATAGTAATACCAAATCTGAAATTCTGAATGATTTAACTTTGGCCCTTCTGTCAAACCATCTTTTGATAACTTCCTGGTGTTTATTCATGTGATTCATGGCCTCTTCTCTCTTTTCATCAAGGTGCAGCAAATGACTTGACCTAGGCTTCAACTTGATCATCTCGTCCCCAAGTACTCTTGTATGAAATGTAAGGTCTGCAACTTCAAATTTGCAGGAAATATTGGGTCTTGCCCATAGACCAAATGATAGGGAGTATTCCCTATGGACTCTTTCACTCTGGTCCTATCCGCCCAAAGGGCAAACTTCAATTGGCTGTGCCAATCCCGAGGGTTCTTTTCCAGCAACTTCTTAATGGTATTCAACAAATTCTTATTTGAAGATTCGGCCAACCCATTTCCTTGAGGATAATAATTGGATGCAAACTTTAAGCTCACTTTGTTATCATATGCCCAATCTGCAAATTGCGTAGAAATAAACGCTTTACCATTGTCACTGACAATAGAATTGGGCATTCCAAATCTTGTTATAATATGGTCCTCAAGGAATTTAATTACAACGTCTGTGGTGGCATGTTTAGTAGGAATCGCTTCTGTCCACCTTGTACAGTAGTCTGTAGTCGTCAATATGAATTTATGAGAATCAGAAGAATTTGGGTTAATAACCCCAATGAAATCTAGTCCCCACTGTGCAAATGGTCTCATTTCAACTACAGGTTGTAACGGCATGGCTGCATTTCTTTCTCTACTGGCAGCCACTTGACAGATATGACAAGATCGTACATGGGCATGTGCATCTTTGAAAATATGGGGCCGTAGTATCCTGCTCTCGGGATTTGATGTGCTGTAGCGTTGGCCGCACCGTGACCAGCTCCATGTTTCCCGTGAAATTCCTGCAACACCCCGGCGGCTTCTTCTTTGTTCAAGCACCTCGGTAGATACCTTCATGATTCTTCCTGTAAAGCACACCAGATTTCATCGGATAATTGATAGACTTAAGCCTTAAAGCTCTTCTCTCGTGTTGAATTCAGATTAGAAGGACACTTACCAGCCAATAAAAATTGCACAATATCAACATACCAGTCATCCTTAGCAATGTATTCTGTATTCGAGCATTGGCCTCGTTATTTGCGGATTATTTTCTCGCGATCGCCTTCGCCGATCCCTCGTCCTCGAACTAGTTTCATAGGTTGGATTTCGAGATCAAATTCTTGGATGGTGGAAATCCATTTCCCTCTTTTCTCACCTAGTTCATTTTGTAAAAACATGGTCTTGAAAGCAGAGTCGGGCACGATAGCAATAACTCTGCCGTGTACAATGTAGTGCCTAAATTTTTTCACCGTTTTAAAAAGTGCGTACATTTGCTTATCAAGGATCGAATACCTTAATTGAGCATCTTTCAGGGGGGCACTTAAAAATGCTATGGGTTTTTCGGCACTATCCTCGCCTTTTTGGGTTAAGACACTCGCGAAGGAGTGTTCTGATGCAAAAGCATAAATATAGAAAGGCTTGGAGTAGTCTGGACTTATAAGGACAGGGGCTCTGGAAATGGCATCTTTGATGTTCTGGAAGGCCACTCTACTTTCCTCGTTCCATTTTACATCCACATCTTTCTTGAGCATCTTGTTCAGAGGTTTGGCTATCTCAACAAAGCTAGAGATAAACTTCCTCACAAAATTAACCTGCCCAAAGAAAGATCTCAATTCTTTTTTACTACTCGGGAGAGGTAGGTTTTGGATAGCTTGTATCCTTTCTGGGTCGATGGATATGCCCTCTTTTGAAATAATGTGACCCAACAATTTTCCTTCTGTTACTCCGAAAATGCACTTTTTGGGATTTAAGGAAATTCCATGTTCTCTGCATCTTTGAAGCACTTTCTTTAAATCTTTGACATGGTCCTCTCTCTTCTTCGAGAAAACTGGGATATCATCCACATACACGATGATGCATTTGCCTATGAGCCCCTTGAATGCATAATCCATGGCGCGTTGAAAAGTTGCACCAGCATTTAACAATCCGAATGACATTCTCTTATATGCAAATGTCCCCCACTTGGTAGTGAAGGCTATTTTCATCCTGTCATCTGGATGTATAAGAATCTTGTTGTACCCGGAATACCCATCGAGAAAGGACATCATTTCAGATCCATTTACCATTTGTAGAATTTCATCGATTGATGGAAGTGGATAATTATCTTTTTGAGAGGCTTTATTAAGATTTCAAAAATCTATGCACAGCCTAATCTCTCCACTCTTTTTCTCACTGGAACGAGGTTAGCCACCCAGGTTGAGTGCCTAACAGGAAAAATGATTTTCGCTTCCAATAATATTTTAACCTCCTTTTCGATCAAAGGCTCCAATAGCGGGTTAACAACTCGCTGTCTTTGCCTAAAAGGCTTGGAGTCTGGCTTCAAAGGGATGGTATGTGTGATAATGTTTTGGTTGTATGTCTTCAGCTCATTGTAGTTCCAAGCAATACAATCTATGTAATGCTTCAATGCCTGCATTATATTGCTCCTTTCTTCATCTCGTACATGCCTTTGCAATGTACACCTCCTTTGGATTGTCTGCACTCCCTAGATTAATTGAATCACATGCATCTTTGGGGAGTGGGACTCTTTTTCCTTTCTTGGTCTTGCATCCCATGTCGAACATCTTTTCCAATGAAACCACGTCTTTAGGAATTTTGTTGGATTGATACGCAGTTTCAATTTCATCTTCTGTTTCATCCAGCCACCTTTGCTCCTCATCAATCACCTGATTTTCAAAAATACCCGAGTTCGTGACAAATTTGAAAATGTGTCTGTCACTTTCAAAAACCTGGAAATTCTTTACATTATCGGGTATTGATGGACAAGGAACCAGTTCAATAGAAAACTTTTTACATCTTTTTATATCAACCGGGTTTAACATGCCCGCGACGACTGCAAGAGAGTCTGCTATTCGATTTCCTTTCCTAGAAATAAGGGCTATATTGAATGCGTCGAATTCCTCAATGAGGTCCATAACCCTAGTTCTATAAAGGCTCAGTCTTCTGTCACGGCATGTATACTGTCCTTTGATTTGCTTGACTACCAACTCAGAATCTCCCAAAACCTTCAAGCATTTAACATGTTTGCTCAATGCTAGACGTAAACCAAAGATCAATGCTTCGTATTCTGCCACATTGTTCGTGCAAGGAAATTGCAGTCCTGTAAGCGGCTAATAATGGTTTACCTCCTGGACCAGTGAGCTCGACTCCAGCTCTTGCTCCCTGTCTAGATTTTGATCCATCGAACCTGAGCAACCACGTGTAATCATTTTCATCAGAAGAGCTACCATGACATGCCTCCTCTTTAGGTTCTTCAGCAGCTTCCTCAACATCAAGTGCATAAACTCCTAGTTCTGGCTCAAAAAACTGAACTTCATTCGGCTTGTTAAAATCTGTTATAATCTCCTTAAGCCTCGGTTCATTTTCCACTCTGATTTGGTTTGCAATTCCCTTCCATGGTAGCCACATATGTGAGCAGTCTGTTGAAAAATAGCCATTTAGAGTTTTCATCCAATCCCTCGCAAGCAACATTCCATACCTACTTGGGATATTAACCACCAGAATGTCCACAACCTGCTGAACCCTGGGTTCAGAATTCAATTGAATCTTGACATCATATAGAGTCCCCACTACATTTACCTCTGATCTGTCCAGTTGCAGGACTGTACATTTGGATGAAACAGGTTGCAGACCTAGCATTTTACATATTTCTGCAGGCATGAGGTTGCTCGTGGCACCTGTGTCCACCAAACAGTTATGCAAATTCTTACCCGCAATTCTCAGAGTCAGCAAGAATGGCGGGACATCCCTTCTCTCCTTTCGCAAAATGAGATGGGATTCAACTCCTTTTCCTTTCCACGTTTGATCAGGTGAGTTCAAAGCTTTTATCAATGCCTCCTTTTGGCTCGGCAATCTAGCTGCGTCCAAGAACGAAAGGCTAGATTTGGACTTCTTTAGATCCTCCACTATGTCATAGTTTGGCTTTTCGAATTTGACTGTCTTCTCGCACATCATTAGACATTTCTCTTCCGAGTGGAGGGGGAGGATTATTATTTGCCTTAGTATCGGGAGGAAGAATAGAGTTGTTTGGAGGTGTTGATGAGGTTTTAGGGGTTTTAGATTTACTTCTCAAATGGTATCCATGATTCCCCTTCCTAAAATCTCGAAAAGCTTGCACCTCCTGTTCCAAAATTTCATCTTCTTCTTCCTCACTCTCACCTTCTTGATGATATACGCTTTCCATCACCATAATATTATCATCTTGATGTTGTGATGGACCCTCATTTGATACCAGTTCCAAATCATCAACTTGTGCCTGAAGACAATGAGTGTATCTAGCGATCTCAGGACAATTTCTCTCATTGTGTTCTTTTGTGTTGTGCAACCTGCACCCCCTTTCCCACGCCAAATCTGAAAGATTCAAAAGGGAATTGGATTGACTAGGTCCTGTAGAAGTATCTAGTTGATTAGCAATGGGAGCGGGAACTCCCCCATTGTTTGGCTTGGTGTTCCAGTGCCTCCCTCTATTGTTAAAATTTTGATTTGGGTGAGGGGCATGGGACTCATACTTCTGCTGTTGAACCCTGTCATTGCTCAGTTTATGAACTAATTTCTTGAGCTCTTCGACTTCTGAATAAATCTCCTTCGGTGGAATCATATTGTTGTTAACCCCCATTGGATTCGCATAATTGATGGGGTCTTGATTCAAAACTTGGGTCGGGTGCTGAGGAATTTGATTCCCGTATGGATTGACACTTTGAATCGGGGTTGGATTTGGAAAAGGAACTATGGCTTGAGGATTGACTTGGCTAGTTCCTTGCATAGTTGATTGACTGTTCTGCAAAAATGCAGGGACAGGTGGAATGGATGTGATTGGTTGGATTGGAATGGGTGCATATGCCGGTGCTGGTGGATACGGCTGCTGATATGGGAAGGCGTTCATGCTTGGCATTTGTGGTGCCATGAGCTGATTTGCCAAGGGAGCTTGACCATATGGAGCATACTGTCCCATCATAGGCATCTGGGTAAACCCGTAGCCTTGTGGTGTCATTTGCTGCTCGATAGTCATGGCTTCGTTATAGGCTAAAGCCAGCGTGGTGACCTGAGGATTGCGTCTTGCAAACATGGCTGTCATGGGGTCCAATGCCCCAAAATATATCTGTAAAGCCACTACGGGATCGATGGCAAAATGCCTAATTGCTCTATTATAGCACTTTTGGAATCTCTGATTAAACATTCTGATCGGTTCCCCTTGGCCCCTTTTGCATGTAATAAACTGATTGTAAATAGTTGCGGGATCCAAGGGTGACCTAAATTGATTAACAAAGGCATTTTCCATTTGTGTCCAAGAAGTAATTGAACCAGTAGGCAAGCATATATACCATTCATATGCTATTGGATCTAAGCTCATGGGGAAAAGTCTGCAGGCCACATCTTCATATTGAACTTGCAGCCTAATTAAAACATCCCTATAGGCTTGGATATGTTCTTCTGCTATTCTTAGGCCATCTGGTTTGTATTTAGGCAAAAATATTTCAATGTTCTTGGGGATTTCATGGATATCCCCAGCAATGTTCAAAGGAGTATTATTAGCTCCATACCAAGGAGCTACTGGAGCTTGAGCCATTTGACTCAAAATCGATGAAGACAAACCTACAATAGCAGTAGAGATATTACTGACTATAGGCACACTAGGGGCAACTGATATTACTGGCGTAAATCCACTCGATGTTCCTGGAGAAAACAGGTCTTTCGTGACTGGTGAACTTACGACTTGCTTGGCTTTACTCTTGGGAGTACCAGTAAGGTCATGAAAAATGGTTTCCCCGGTTGTTTGGGACCTGGTTGCAATACGACGCGGTGGGTCCAACCTACCCTGATGAAACCCCCGATTATTTCAACGAAAACCTGCAACAAAAGAAAGCAAAAGCTGCAGTTTAGCCGTTTGTGAGCTTTAAGAAAATATTTCAAAATTAAATTAAACGATATTATTCATGTATGAAAACCAAAATAAAGTAAACCGATTCGGGCCCTCCTTCTAGCGCCAATCTGTTGAGTGGTGTTTTCACCCAATTGTGAAAGCACACTCTCCGGTAGGATCTGAGTCCCAAAATCCTCTGCTTGCAAAGAAAGTAATTTCTCCAAGGTTCCTCTTATGTTGATTCTAAAACACCAATGATGCTGCTCACCGTAAATGCAGGGAATACCTTAGGGTTGCAAGTGGATGTTAACAAGGGGCACTGTAGTTCACTTTAATTTGGATTTGCAATGGACTCTGAGCTTTGATGGGTTTTCAATTATTTATTTAAATGACTGTAATTAAAATACAAAAAATAAATACGGGTTTAAAAATAAAAATAAATGCAAATGAATATGCAACTAAGCTACGTCCAGAGTACTACCATCTTGATTGATAAAACCGAAGACAATGAGGTTTCTGCATGCAACCCAACCTATTGAACCTGCAAATTCGCACAATTCAGATAAGCCAGGTGCGGGTTTCTAGGGTTTCTACTGTAGTTTCAGATTTAGGCATTCGCATGAAGCAACCAAGAACACTTGCATTCAACTTCACCTATAAGCCTAGAAATCTGAAAGGGAAAGATAACACATTGAATCATGCATGCAAAAATGACTCCTTTCTCATCAATGAAATGCCAACTCTCTGTATTTCTGCATTAAAATGATGTATCAATTACAATTACAGAATGTTCCAGGTTTTACAAATCCGGAACAAATGAAGGAAATTGCCCAAGTGTAGGCCCGGAATGGCATGAAGCCCTTGTCTCTGCAACTCCGCAAGCAGCAATTTCCAACCCTCGTATCAATCCGTGCTTCAGATTTTATACTAACTGAAACGTCTCTTCGGTTCTCCCTGTGTCGCTTCGTTTCACCTTCCAGCATGTGACCTTTCAAATTCTTGCCTTTTCGATGCTTTTGTTCCATGTTCGATTCTGAAACGTTCAAAATCTGCCACTGCATGTAACGCCTCTGTAGCTCCGACACCTGTACACCACGTGTCTCACGCCTTCTGTGCCTTCTGTAACGTCTTCCTGTGAAAATCATGACAAAAATAGCATGCAGCCTGTTCACCTTCCCGACCGCGAAAATGCGACATGTCACGAAATCGCGACGCTTTTCCCAACAACTCCTTGCCCTCCTGCCCAGCGAAAATGCGACATGTCACGATATCGTGACGTTTTCCCATTTTCGTCGTGAAATCGTGACAATTTTCACTTTCGATACCCTTCTCTATTGTCGCGATTTCGACCTTTTCTTTTTCTCGGACATTCTCTTCCTTTTGATTTCTGAATCTACGCTTTCGCTTCTTCGCATGTTTGTCGCGATTTCGTGACCATTTTTTCGGCCTTCTCGCATTCGTCACGATTTCGTGACCATTTTCTCTTCATCATGCCCTTTGCTGATTTTCATGATTTCGCTACGCCTTCTATTCCGTACAACTGGCTCGTTCGTCGCGATATCGCGACGTTTTTTACCTTGGACCTCTTTGCCGCTTTCTGTCGCGAAATCGCTACCACTTTTGTTCCGTACGCCTTTGGCTGTTTGGAGTCGCGAAAATGCGACATGTCGCGATATCGCGACGATTTCTCGTTTCATGCCTTCCCCCTGCAATCTGTCGTGATTTCGTGACATTTTTCACTCGGCACCTCTTTGGCTTCAATCTGTCGCGATATCGCGACGTTTTTCCGATTTGTGTCGTTTGACCAGTTTGACCCACGATTTTGCGACGCGTCGCGATATCGCTACGCCTTTCCATTTGCCTTTCTCTCTCCTCTTTCGGGCCGCGACGGAGCAACATGTCACGATTTCGTGACACTTTTTCATTCTGGTAGCGACGGAGCGACATGTCGCGATATCGCGACGTTTTTCTGTTTTCGACAGCGATGGCGCGACAGGTCACGATTTCGCGACATGTCGCGATTTCGCGACACTTTCAACACTTGTGCATTTTTTTGCCTCTTTTCTTCATTTTTAGTATCTGGGTCACTAAGATTTTCTCTGCAATCCTGCAAAAAAGGTGGGCCCCCAATTTTGGGGTGTGTTGTGGATCAGCCACAACAAGCAGATTTGAAGAGGTTCTAAGTGAACCTATTGAAAAATATTTGGAAGTGATAGAGGAAAGAGTCTTAGTGGATAGATATCCAGCATCCAGACCAATTGAAGACAAATCTGAGTGAGGAGTCTTCAAGTGGAGAGAGATCCACAAGTCAGTCCAATAGAGAGACAAAGTCTTCTAGAAGATCACTAGCCAGAGCAGAAGGGGAAAGAGTTCTCCTGTGGAATAGATCCATGAACTTGAGATTTAGGGGATCAACATCTCATTTGGACAGAGGTCCATAAACATTGTAATTAGGAAGGATTCCCAAGAGATTGATTGAAAAAAATTTAGCAAAATATTTTCTTCGTGGAGTAGCCCGCATTGGGTGAACCACGTAAATTGTTGTCTCACTTTTGTGGATGGTGTTTTATGCATTGCTTTTATTATTGCTATTGATACTGCTATCTATACACTGCATAATATTGAAGTGAAAATAAAAGTAAAAAGTGGTCTTATACTGTTCACCCCCTCTCAGTATAAGCTTGTGTTCTTTAGATCATTCATAATGGTCAACAAGCAAATTTTTGGATAGATTCTTGGGATGGTCACAAGCCTTTAATAACTCAGTTTCTCGATTGGAGGCCTTGGATAGAGGAGCTTCATCGATCTAACTAGATAAAGGTGGCTAATTACTATCGGTACCATACTGGTAATTCAAATATTGATAGATATTGGATCCCTATTGAATACTAGCCTATTCAAACCCCGAAAGGCAAAGATAAGATATCCAAGGCATCCTTCATATGAGATCTCTCTTTATCTCATGAAAAATATTGTTTTGGATGGAACAACACTACTAAGGGTGAGTATTCAGTTGCTCAAGTTTATTTGACCTTATGCCATAATAATCCCAACCAATATTATTACATATTTTCTTAGTTGTGGTATCAAAAGCTCTGGCCTAAGGTGAAGTTATTTACTTGGTTGTTATTGCATCGTAGGGTGCTTACTGGTGAGCAACTTATGAAGCATGGTTTTCATAGCCCTTTTAGATGTGAAATATGTGGAAAGAATGTAGAAAATATTAGCCATATTTTTATTGAGTGTACTTTAGCCTTTAAGCTATGGAGGAGAATGGCCACTTTACTTGGCTTACAATGGTCCAATTTTTTTACTTTTGAACAAATTTGGAGGGATTGACCTAAACAAGAGGGTGTTGATAACTTTATTAGGCAATTAGTTTGGATGGGTTCTACCATTCTTCTTTGGAATATCTAGAATGAAAGGAACAACTAAATTTTTAATCTAGATATGAAGGATATTCAATATATTTGGCAAAAGACCATAGCCAACTTAGTTTAATGAGTCCATCAACTCCTTAATCACCCTCAAAACTCCCACCAAATATGGGATCAAGTGATGCAAAGATTGAAGATTAAATATTCTAAGGGAAACCAACTTAAAGGGAATATGAGTATTTGTAAGATGGATAGGACAAGAAATTGGCAACCTCCTCCTAAGGATTTTGGAAAATTCAATACTGATGGAGCCTCTAAAGGGAACCCTGGGAAAGCTAGTGTGGAGGAATTGGTAGACTTTCAGATGGCTCCCTAGTTTTTACTTTTGCTAAGAATTTGGGTATTCCTTCCAATAAACTTGTTGAGGGGTATGGTGTCCTTAGAGGCCTTCAAGAGGCTACTAAGGTTGGATGGGAAAAGGTGTTAGTTGAGTCTGACTCTTAACTCATGATTAATATTTTGAAGACTCCTAAGAATAATAAGGTTGATTGGAGAATAAAAATAATTATTGAGAAGATTCAATTAATATAGATGGGATTTTTGAAAGTTAATTACAATCATGTGGTTAAATATCAAAACAAGATTGCTTATGCTTTAGCTAATTGGGATTTGGACAAAGGTGACCTTACTTGTTTTGGCCACCCTTCTAGATGGTGGGCTTCGTAAATAAGGGAATCTCTTATTTCTATCATTTCTTTGGATGGCTCCAGTTATGAAGGTACCTAGTTTCTTCTTGATTTAGTTTTGCTTCTATTTAGTTCGGTTAGGGTATTTTAGTTCCCTAGCTCAAACTATTCTTTCTTTTGTTTCCTCTGTTGATTCTTTCCTTAAAAGTATTTTTTTCTAGAAAGGTATTTCTTATGTTCAATTTTTTTTCTTTTTCCTTTTTTTTTTTTGTTTAGTTTTTTGAGGTGTGTGTTTTTTTGTTTTGTTTTGTTTTTGTGTTCTTTGTGGTGTTTTTTGTTCTTGTATTTTTGTTGTTTTGTGTTTTTTTTTGTGTTTTTTGTTATTGTTCTTGTGTTTTTGTTGTTCTTTTTCTTGTATTTGTGTATGTTTGTGTTAATTCACATTTTTGTGTGTGAGTGTTTTCAATGTTTTTTATTTTTATTAATTGGTTATTGTTGGTTGTTTTTTTATTTTTATTTTTATTTTTTTTTAGGTTTTGGTTGTTTTTGTTTTTATGTTTTTGTTGGTTATGTCTTTGTAGTGTTCTATTATTTTTGTTATGTTTGTATTTTGTTTTGTTGTTATTGTTTTCTCTATGTTGTTCGTGTTGTGTTTTTTTTTTATCTTATTGTGTGTGTGTGTTTGGCTATGCTTTATATTTTTGACATTTAAGGAGCATGTTTTTTATTTTATTTTACTATTTTTATTTTTATTTATTTATTTATTTAATCTTATTGTATGTTTGTTTGCTCCTTGAGTATGTCAAATATGATAGGCCAGGTTCGGGTCCTGGGCGATTTTTGTGGAATGGATACCCTTGCCTCCTTGGGTCTTACCCGAAAGTGGCATCCCTTATGGGATGTTTTCCACAAAAAAAAATATTCTCATAAATTTTCTACAATTGATGCTTAATTAGTGATAAAATTAATAGGCAATTTTCTATACCATAGTGTAAATTTATCCTTTATTAAGTAAATAAGCAAATACATTATGATATATTCCTATTTGATGCAATGATTTATTTTAGCATGGATATCTCATTCAAATTATCCATTGTTGTTTTTTCCATTTCCATCAAAGACTAGTAAGGATTTCATGGTAGTAACTACATTTGATGAATAAGCTCTTAGATTTAAGAGGCCTTGGTATGTATAGTTCAAAAGTTAATTTTGAGTTTTTAGTAGCACAAACACTTGGTTTTACTGTGGAAATTTCCCATACTATATTCATATAGGGTAAATCATGTACCATTGAAATAGAGCTACATATGTATACTATATTGGGATATTTATTGTATAAAACCTTAATAATTTTGTTGCCTAACATAATCTTATGACAATAATAGAGGGTTTGGATTCTACATCAGAGCTAGAATTGAATAAAATTGGTTTTAATTATTTTTAACTTGTATATTTTAAATAAGTGAAGGTTTACAATCCTTGGTAAGGTATTTTAGGGTTACGAGGAGGTATATATTTTTGTATATTATTCAATGGCTAACTAGTTGGGGTGGTGTTTTATTAAAGGGGTTTTCTCAAAATCCTTGCATATCCATTTGATCAGTTTACACTTTTGAAATATAATCTATGACTTGGATTAAAACTAGGACATTTATTTTACTTAAGATATTATTCATATTTTTAAGGGATAAATCCCTTACAAGTATGAATAATTCCTTAAGGAAGATAAATATTTTAATGCAACTTGTAAGGGATAAATCCCTAACAAGTTGCATTAAGGGATTAGGACATTGGGTGGACTTGATTGTACAAGAAGCACAAATTTGTTTGATAGAGTTTCCATACTTGAAACATGGGTTTATTGGCTAGAACTAGGAAATGATTGGGTTAGGATAGTTCTAGCTAGGATATTATTTTGAATGTTAGATGTTGGAATTTGGCTCACTCTAACTAATTGCTTTACAATTTCAAGGTTTATTATTTAGAAAATTAGGTACATGTGTTAAAATACTATTATCTTATTTAATAATATATAGTTTCTCCTAGGTAGATTAGTTTATTTTTCCTAGGTTAGATATTCATTAAATATTCTATTTAACGAATATTATATTGTTAGTATTTTATTAGTATATTAGCACTTTATTTGCTTAACATGTTATAGTTAGCATTGATTAAGGGGGGAAATTATTCCTTCCTATTTGGACTATTATTAGCCTCAGTATTGTATTATATATTTCATCAATTTATCAATGCTATGTAGTTGTTTTCCAACTCTAATATGGTATCAGAGTGGGTTACTCGCTCTGCTCCATTGGAATTATTGTTGCTCTGACAAAATTATTTCTTAGACAGGAGCTGGTTGGACGAAGCAGATCTGGCCTTGGGTGGATTACACTAGTAGTATGTAGATCTAAACTACAAAAGAGGTATCATATTTTTGTTGCCCATGAAGATCTGATTTAGATCTTTAAGATGTAGACACTGTGCTGGACTGGTACCACTTGAATATGTAGATATGTGATCGAGGTATGACACCTAGTGGGCTGAGGAAGGCCAACCATATTGGACATAATGAGTAATTGGACATAATGAGTAATAGATCTAGAATTACTGAGGCCAATATGACGTTGGATGTGAAAATCACAACCTACCTAGACATAGTAGACCTGACATGACCTATTAACAGGATCTAATGGCAATAACTGTAGATCATAACACTAAGCAATGGATCTGACATGAAGGACATCAAGGCGATTATGACAAGGTGGAAACTAGACTAGATCACATGACACAGGGAGGACAAAGTTAAGCATGACAATGTGGAAGGCTAAGCGGATGCACAATAGAGGAAACAAACTTCCATGAGGAAGTCATAAGCCTTATAGGTTTTTTTTGTTTTTAAACACCCTATATCACCTACGTGCACTGCATGTGGGATATAATTTTTCCATGCACTATAGTTTGCTGCACGTTTCTTCCACAAGGGTAGATGGCAATTATTTTTAGGTATCTCTTTTCTTCAAATACAAATTCTATTGTGTAGGGAGAACGTTCGTCGCTACACTGATCTATTATTTGCTTATGCATATGCCTTCAATTTTTGTACCTTGTAAAAATAGAAAACTGAGGCCATATTATAGAGCACTATACTTCTTTGTATCCTCCCTCTGACGCAAAGTTTCCAAACTATCCATTGGACTTCAATTCCATTTTTAGGAGAAAAGTCATAGCTAGTTTGGGTTCTCAGTGGGTTTCGATTGTAAGAATGAATTCATTATTGCTCATACTTGACGACGGAGCATTCATGACTTATAGGTGAACAAAGGCATGCAGAGGTCATTCAAAGGAACAAATATTTTCTATTGGTTTATTTTTTTAGGTTTACAGTAATCATCATCGAGTGCTCATGGTAGGATATGCCTCCTTAGATAGAGGAACAAGCTAATTTCTTAGATCAACAGAGAACTACCAAAAGGTGTTTTTTAGAATTCTAGTGGTATTATGAGAAAAAACACTTTTATATCAATTTTGATCAATGATTAAAGATAGTGTTAGCAATTCTAAATAAATATAGAGTTGGTGATTCATTTGTAGATCTGTTGTGCTTGTACCAGCTTGCACTGTAGAGGAGGAGAGTCATTATCGACAAAAATACTCGTAAACCATTTTCAACTTGTGCAGATGTTTGAGGAAGATCATTGGGGCATGATTAATTCATAGAAGGGATATCTACCAAATCAAACCATCATCGAATTTTGGTCATTAAACCCACTCACAGGTGAGAATACATTGATGCACAGTCACAACTCTCTGATCGTAACTGAAAACATGCACTATATCTCATAAAAGCAACATTGTCTGGTCAAATTGCATAGCAAAAGAAAAATTATTGCAAAAATTAATCGAAGAGCCTCATTGCACATCGATGAAGAGATCACAACATCCCTAAGTTGTAGACATATTCCTTCACCCAGTGCATGAGAAATGATATAGAAGATGCTAACGATGGTGATGATAGTAGCAAATTTGGTTTTCTCCAGCGTTGCTGAGAGGCCATCACTCTACCATTATTACCACTAATTTGATTCATGTAGATGCAAATAAACTGAAGATGCATGCCCAAGTGCCAATGTTTCCAGTGAAGGACCAATCAAATACAAAATTTTGTTATTTTAGTTTCATCAAGTTTATTAGCTTAGACGGTCTATGAAACTGTTGGTAAAGTTTGCTAAGTAGGAAGATTTGCAATTTAAATCTAGGCGGCGACAATTGGGGCTAAGGTAAAAAGTTGCTGCTAATTTTTGCTTCAAAATTTGCTTTTGCAACTTTAAAATTTTGCTGCATTTTTTTACTAAAAAATTTTCTCATTTTTTTTGTTAAAAATTGTTGCAACATTTTATTTGCAAAACAAAAATTGTTAAAAATTGTTGCCACATTTTTTGTAAAAATAAACTTCACAATTTACCTAAGAGGCACAATTTTTAACACAAAATCCCCATATGCTTCATACATTGCAATTTTTTCACTTAGGGGGGATACAAATTTATTTCCTCCCTCACATAATATTTTGCTAAAAAAGGACTTAAAAAAGGTGCATTTTCAGTAGTGACCGACACCTTAGTCAAAGTTCTTGCAACATTATGTCAAAGAATATTTTGCAAAAATGGGAGAACATGTCGTAAAGGTGTATTTTTGACAGTGACCGACACCTTAGAAACCTTAATCATTTATTTTGTACAAATTCCTTTGTAATAGATGCATTTTCAATAGAGACCAACACCTTTAAAAATGGGTAAATCAAAGAAAAAGAATGCCCCAAAAAAAACTGATGCATGTACAAAATCAGTTAAAACTCCTTACTTTCTAGTAGATATGGAAGGACTAGATTTTTAAAAGGATGGCACATTTCTCACACTACGCAATGATGTAGATCCCATACTCGATGATTTTTTGTCTTGTGAATACATTCAGACAAATGACGTTCTAATCCCTATTGGTATTATAAGGGTAGTATACATGTAATTGGTTTCACTTGACATTGCCTAAATTAAAACCAAAAGGGACATTAGTGAGGAAACAAAGGTCAAAATTCTAATGGTCGATGCTTTTTGTGACACAAGCGACCTTCATCCCTGTTGAGTGGATATTTTGCCCTATAACAAAATGATCATGCAACTAGAGTCTCTGACAGGAAACTCTCTCTTGCAAAGAAATTAGCTATTTCTCCAAGGTTCTTATGAACAAACATTCATATGCATAAATAATAATATTCAATTTAAATGCTTGGAACACCTTAGTGATTGCAAGTAACTGTAAACAAGGGGCAATGTTGATTTATTTCACCATGAAACTTTAGTGATTGTTCATTGTTTTTTTTTTTAGATTTTGATATTTTTTAGATGTTTATAATTTTAACGATCGCAAATTAAAATAAAGTAACAACTTCTGGAAAAGTAAAGTGCAGAAAAAATAAAAATAAAATGCCTTCAGTATGATGCTATCCTATTTCGACAAAACCGAAGATATGAGGTTTCCATGCATGCAACCTAACCTATTGGACCTACAAAACATGCACAATCCTGATAAGCTAAGTGTTGGCTCCTAAGGATTTGAATGAGGTTTTCAGATTTAAGCATTCGCATGCAGCAACCAAGAAAAACTTGTATCAACTACATTTACAAGCCTAAAATCTGAAAAGGGAAAATAGACATTTAATCTTGCATGCAAAAAATGACTCCTTCTTTCTTGCCCATAAGATGCAAATTTTTGAAATATTATCTGCATTAAATATTTGTCATTTTACAATAGCAGAATATCCGGTTTTCCAAAACCAAAAAAAGTGGAAGAAAAGCACTCCAAAGCAGGCCCAGAATGGCTCATCACCCTCAGCTCTGCAACCCTGCTCCCAGCGGTTTTCGACCCCCGTATCTGCCTTTGGCTTCTACTTTTAAACCCTCTGGTATGGTTCTCTGTTCCGCCCTGTGACGCTTCGCTTCATATCCCAGGTCTCTTCGTTTCATCTTCCCGCCTCTTTGCATTATTTTTGGCTTTTGTTCGAGCGTCGAAACGTTTGATCTTCTTGCTAACTGTAACTGTTCTGTAACCCTTACACCCTTATGCCATGTGTTCAGTGCTTCCCTGCATGTTCCATAATGGCCCCCTATAAATCGCGACCAAAAATAGCATGTCACGATATCGCGACGTTTTTATGTATGTAGCTTTGCTCCTCTACCTGTATCGCGAAAATGAGACATGTCGCGATATCGTGACATTTTTTTGTCAGCAGCCTTGTTTGTCATCATGCATCGCGAAAATGATACATGTCGCGATATCGCGACATTTTTTTGCTTCGGACCGCGTGGATGCAACCTGTCGTGAAATCATGACGTTTTTCTCCTTCACTGTGTTTTGTTGCACTTAGCCACGAAAACGTGACATGTCGCGAAATCGTGACACTTTTTCATTTCGTACCATCTTGCTGCTTTTTGTCGCAAAATCACGATGCTTTTCTCTTTTATATTGTCTCACTGCTTTCAGTCATGAAATCGTGACGCTTTTCTCTTTCGTACCATCTCGCTGCTTTCTGTCATGAAATCGTGACGCTTTTCTCTTTTGGGCTGTCTCGTTGCTTTCTATCATGAAATCATGACATTTTTCTGTTTCGGCACGTGAAGATGCAACTTGTCACGAAATCGCGACGTTTTTCTATTTCGGGCTGTGAAGATGCAACTTGTCGCGAAATCGTGACATTTTTCTATTTCGGTCTCGCTGCACTTGGAACGTGACATGTCACGAAATCATGACAATTTCTTTCATCTGCTCCTTCCTCACTTTCTTGCCATGAAAACGTGACATGTCACGATATCGCGACCTTTTTCCATTTTAGCCGCGAGACCGAAACATGTCGCGATATCGCGACACTTTTCCATTTTGGTGCATCCTGCTGATCTGGGCCGCGAAAACGTGACATGTCATGATATCATGACAATTTCTGAACTTTGCCCTATTTGACTGCTTTGACCATGATTTCATGACATGTCGCGATATCGCGACGTTTTTCACTTTGTCTTTCTCTCTCCTCTATGAACCGCGATTTCATGACATGTCGTGATATCATGACGTTTTTCACTTTGTCTACCGCGATGGAGCAACATGTCGCGATATCGCGACAACTTTTCATTTCTAGTCGCGATGGAGCAACATGTCGTGATATCGTGACAAATTTTCATTTCTAGCCGCGATGGAGCAACATGTCGCGATATCGTGACAACTTTTCATTTCTAGCCGCGACGGAGCAACATGTCGCGATATCGCGACACTTCTTCTCTTTTGTGAAATTTTGCTTTTTTCCTTGATTTTTTTAGCATCTGGGTCACTGCGGTCTTCTTTGAAAACATGCAAAAAATGTGGGTCCCCAATTTTGGGGTGTGTTGTGGATCAGCCACAACAAATGGCGACTCTGCTGTCAAATGCTCTTGAGCATTTTGGTGAGAACCCAACCTGAAATATACAAGCTTAGATACAGGCGTCAGCACATAAAAGATAAACCAATACCGATAGATCAAAAATACATGAAACATCAGAATCATTAAGTATCAGCTCGGTGTGTGCAATGTGTTTTCATTCCCTATCGCTTGAACTGGATCAGCATTCCATTGTTAGTTTCACTTATGATTTGTATGCAAGGCTATGAATGATTTGTGTAGGATTTGATGCATGATGAAGATACTAGAGATATAACAACCTGCTTTACAAAGGCTCAAATCTTCTAATATCATGAACAAACATATTAAAACTGTCAAACCCTCTTAGGACCAAATATATGTATACTGAATTAATTTACTAGACCCCAAAGTTGGTTATGTGTCACTACCATCTTGAACCCATGTGCAGGTGTAAGTGAGATCGGAGCTTTGGGGAATTGGATTCCCAACCTAAGCTAGATGGGAATTTAACCCTATCCTTACTACTCTGATCTGGAATTCATTACCTCATCTTGAACAAAATGATTTAACCTCGTTATGGATGAAATTGTCGAGCTAGCCTGTCTGTTTGAGCAATCAGTGGTCTTGCTTTTAGACAAGACATGTTGCCACGCATGAGCATACTTAACCCCATAATCCATGATTTGGCTTCATTCATTCTCTTCTTTTTTATTTTTATTTCTTGGACCTTGGGGATGACTACCCATCCTTTGCGGAGGACATATAGTACGATCCTTCCAATCCAATATGATAAAATGAAAGATGGAAAATATTAATTTTATTTTTGTTTCTTGGACTTTTGGGATGACTACCCATCCTTTGTAGAGGACATGTAGTACGATCCTTCCCATCCAAGTTTTATGATAAAATGAAAGATGGAAGCTTTGGGGAATCGGATTCTCAACCTAGGTGAGATGAGAATTATGCCCTATCCTTACTACTCCATGAAGGTCAAATCAGAGCTTTGGGGAATTGGATCCTCAACCTAAGTGAGATGAGGATTTAATCCTATCCTTACTACTCTGATTTTAGGCTTTAAGCATTATGGGAGTGGTGAAAACCACTGTTTTAAGGATTATGTTGCATGATAGGACAGACATGAAATATTCTTTCGCCTCACCTTTTCTTCCAAGTATGGTTTTGACCATTTTGCTCAAGATTCTCTTTAATATGCGTAGAACGTGCTTAGTTCAAGATAGTTCGGGCATCTATTCCCAACCTTAGGATCCTTTTAATATATGTTATGTAATAACCCTAAGAGGATTCAACACCTTCTCAATGATTGCACATGAAATGAAAATGTAACCGAGATGACATGTATATGCAATGCGGAATGTGACATGAGATATGAATGCACTGCTTCTTTTGAAATGTGGATGGAGTATTGCCATAAAAAAATATAAAACTGACTACTTCATGCATCACAAGTTTCAAACGATATTATTAAACTGTTTGTGTTTCTTGTGGAGCTTTCTACAACATAATTCCAATGTTTCATATTTTCCTGATCTTAGGCATGAGTTGACATCTCAAATTTTTATTCATTTTTTTATTTTTATTTTTTTATTTTTAGACAAACCAAACATGTCCAGAGGACTAACACACAAAACTTAAAACCAAACCCAAAAAGCAACTTCAAAAACAAACTTGAAAACACAAACCAAAACCCAAAAACCAAAATCTATATACAAATGTACAATATAATACAAGATGATGCAAAGCTTGGACTATCACTTTCCTGGATCCCAAACATGATTAGAACACTTCAACAAAAATATAATGTGATATGCATGCCAAGTGTTGTAGGAATCCAACAAAAACAATATTAGACCACACCATGCACCAACTTTTAACTTCCCTTGCTCACCCCACCAATTAGATTTAATTCCATTAGTACTCTCATAGGTGAGCGTTAAAATACTAAAATGATTAGACAATAAATGATATTCAATTTTATCTTGTCTATTCTTGAAAGTATCCATTTCATAGTTCGATTCATGATTTAGAACTAGGCTCTCTTTATCCAAAATGAGACTTTGTAAGCAAGAGCCTATTTCTAAAAATTTTAAAGCCAAATCATTTTCCAAATTTGTAGGCCAATCAAATTTGTGTAAAAGTTTGCAAGCATCTAGGATATTTACCAAATTGAGATCATTAGGAGTTTTTATCCTAGGTTCAAGAATTAATTGTTGATGAATTTGATTTAGCAATTTAAATGCATCAAGCTCCTTTTCATTCATTAAAGTAATGTTATCAAAGGTGTGGTTAGAAATTAATCCTTGTTCTACATTCACCTTCAATGGCATTTCATCATAATGCAACACTTGTTCTTTCTCCATGATTTGTTTATCAAAGGCACCAAACTTAGGTACCCAATTGAACACGTGTCCATCCCTTTCAAACCATAAGTCTTGTCTATCTAGGGGTGGGTTAACTAACATATTTCCATGATCAATCACTTGGGTTGTTTTGGATAACGTGGGATTTTCAATTGGATCATCAATGATATCAAACCCAAATGATTTAGGTTTTGTAATTTTCTCATTTTGAAATGGCATAATCATTGTAGCACAAGTAAGTGGATCAAGATTTTCAACTTCTTTTCCTTCAAAGGAATCTAAAGCAAGTGACTCTCTTTCTTGATTCATGATTGTAGAATCCTTATCATGCTCCAAAATTTGATGAGATTCAAATTTCTCTTCCAAAACTTTCTCAAATTGTATAGGATTTATAGTATCCTCATGTGAGGAAGCAATTGAGTTATCTTGCATATTAATTGACACAACAAGTTTGTTAGAAGATTTAGATTGATAATATTCTTCCCATTTCTTCCACGAATCATAGTAATCATCTTCCAAGTTCAAGTTGTGACGTTCAAGTATTTCTTCTTCATCTTCTGATTCATCAACTTGTTTCTCATCCAATTCATCTTCACCTTCCTTAGATGGTCCCGTTATTTCCAAAAGTGGGTTATTTCTTGAATTCAAATTGGTAAAGCTATCATAATCCAAATTTGTAACCCATGATTCAATTTTATCACAATTTGGAAGGTGTGGATCCTCTTGGTCATCACTTTCGAGAGCATCATCCAAAGTGTCTTTCGAGAACAAGTGGTGAAATTCGATTATGTCTTCAACTTCATTTGTTGATTTTATTTCAAATTCATTTTCAGCCACTTGTGATGACTTAGGAGCTTCTACAATGGGATCAATTTTTGAATTTCGTGTCATATAGTTGCTCCAATCCTTTGCAAGTACATCTGCCCAAATCATATCCACATAAGTTTGTTCATCCAAATACTCCTTTTTGGGTAATGATTCTGGATATTTATTTTCCAAAACAAGATGGTGATTATTTGATTCCAACTTCTTGTTACCCATCCATAGAATTTCTTCTCCAAAATCTTCATGCTCTTCAAGACATTTCGAATAGGTATTCACTTCAACGTGAGTCACCTCAAAATTTCTTGTATCATTTGAAGAAGCATAACATGAAATATCATTAAGATCGGCATTATGAATTTTCTTCCTAGGATGATTTGGATGCATACATTGATGTGCTCGTTTTTGCGGTGGAACATGCCTACATACCTTCTTAACCACTTTCTTTTGCTCTTTTACTTTCGATACGAACTCTTTGGGTTGAGTGGTAGAAGTAGTAGGATTAGTTGGATTGATATCCACGGACAATGCTTGAACATTTGTTGCAATGGTTCCATGAGTGACCACATGATTCTCTAACTGAGGCATAGTTGGATGGATGGAAGCACTTGTATAAGCACACGTGGGAGCATAAGTTGGTCTGGTAGGATAAAGTTGATTGTAGGGAAAAACATTTGATATCAAATTTTGTTGTGTCCACACTTGATTTACCATCGAGGTTTGATTGCAAGCCCCTAGTTGTCCTACCATAGTTGATTGTTCCATTCCATAACCTTGTGGCCTCAATTGTTGATCTACAATCATAGCTTCCGTGTAGGCCGATGCAAGATCAGTAACCAAGGGATTCATCCTGACAAATATGGCAAACAATGGATCCAATGCTCGAAAGTATATTTGAAGAGCACCACTTTCCTCAATAGTATAGGGAGAAATTAATCTCGCATAAAGCTTTCGAAACCTCACGTTGAAACTTCTCACCGGCTCATTAGGTTCTCTTTTGCAAGAAGCAAATTGTTGAAATATCGTGAGAGGATCAATGAACAACCTAAATTGATTGATAAATTCATCTTTCAATTGAGTCCAAGATGTAATAGAACCAGTGGGTAAATTGATGTACCAATCATATGCCACCTCATCTAGGGTTCCAGGAAACATTCTACATGCCACATCCTCATGTTCGACATTCCATCTAACTAGGATATCCACATAGGCTTGAATATGCTCCTCGGCTAATGTTGGATCATTGTGTTTAAACTTGGGCAAATGCTTTTCTACGTTCTTGGGTAAATCATGAAAATCTCCACTAATGTTCAAAGGATTAGCATGTATCCCATACCACGTTCCTGCAGTTGTAGCCATTAATGAAACTCAGAGAATAATTTCAAAACCAATTTGTTAGTCATGAATAAAAGAAGGAACCATGACAAAGCAATATTCTAAAAATGTAAATTAGTTTTTGATTCACCAGATCGCATATGCGCAGGTGAAGAGCATACTCCTAGTGTTGTAGGCTTTCTGATTCACAAGATCGCATTACACGCAAGTGAAGAGCATAATACCGACAACCAATACATTTTAGACAAAATAATTCCTTACAAGTGAGCATGAAATGACTAGCAAATATCAATCATGTTAGCATCAACCAAGCAATGTATCCATTAAAATCAAATGAAAGTAATTGCATGGAGACAACCTCGTTAGTCAAGAATTTTTTTTTTTTAAATCCAATCAAGACACATTATTCCCGTATGAACAATCAAAAAACGTTAGAACAATGCATAGCAATTCATGTCCTCCTTTTAACAGTACAATGTTGTATTGTTAAAAGAGGGCTAAAGATAATAACCAATAGGGCATGAAATATTCAAAATTTAAATACCTATAGCATTTAAATCACACTGAAATAAACCGGTTCAGGCCCTCCTTCTAGCGCCAAAATGTTGAGTGGATATTTTGCCCTATAACAAAATGATCATGCAACTAGAGTCTCTGACAGGAAACTCTCTCTTGCAAAGAAATTAGCTATTTCTCCAAGGTTCTTATGAACAACATTCATATGCATAAATAATAATATTCAATTTAAATGCTTGGAACACCTTAGTGATTGCAAGTAACTGTAAACAAGGGGCCATGTTGATTTATTTCACCATGAAACTTTAGTGATTGTTCATTGTTTTTTTTTTTAGATTTTGATATTTTTTAGATGTTTATAATTTTAACGACTGCAAATTAAAATAAAGTAACAACTTCTAGAAAAGTAAAGTGCAGAAAAATAAAAATAAAATGCCTTCAGTATGATGCTATCCTATTTCGACAAAACCGAAGATATGAGGTTTCCATGCATGCAACCTAACCTATTGGACCTGCAAAACATGCACAATCTTGATAAGCTAAGTGCTGGCTCCTAAGGATTTGAATGAGGTTTTCAGATTTAAGCATTCGCATGCAAGCAACCAAGAAAAACTTGTATCAACTACATTTACAAGCCTAAAATCTGAAAAGGGAAAATAGACATTTAATCTTGCATGCAGAAAATGACTCCTTCTTTCTTGCCCATAAGATGCAAATTTTTGAAATGTTATCTGCATTAAATATTTGTCATTTTACAATAGCAGACATCTGGTTTTCCAAAACCAAAAAAAGTGGAAGAAAAGCACTCCAAAGCAGGCCCAGAATGGCTCATCACCCTCAGCTCTACAACCCTGCTCCCAGCGGTTTTCGACCCCCGTATCTGCCTTTGGCTTCTACTTTTAAACCCTCTGGTACGGTTCTCTGTTCTGCCCTATGACGCTTCGCTTCATATCCCAGGTCTCTTCGTTTCATCTTCCCGCCTCTTTGCATTATTTTTGGCTTTTGTTCAAGCATCGAAACGTTTGATCTTCTTGCTAACTATAACTATTTTGTAACCCTTACACCCTTATGCCACGTGTTCAGTGCTTCCCTGCATGTTCCATAATGGCCCCTTGTAAATCATGACCAAAAATAGCATGTCGCGATATCGCGACGTTTTTATGTATGTAGCTTTGCTCCTCTACCTGTATCGCGAAAATGAGACATGTCGCGATATCGCGACATTTTTCTATCAGTAGCCTTGTTTGTCATCATGCATCACGAAAATGATACATGTCACGATATCGCGATATTTTTTCTGCTTCGGACCGCGTGGATGCAACCTGTCACGAAATCGTGACGTTTTTCTCCTTCGTTGTGTTTTGTTGCACTTAGCCGCGAAAACGTGACATGTCGCGAAATCGTGACACTTTTTCATTCCGTACCATCTTGTTGCTTTTTGTCATGAAATCGTGACACTTTTCTCTTTCGGGTTCTTCTTTCCTGAATCTGCGCTTTTCTCTTTCGTACCATCTCTTGCTTTCTATCGCGAAATCGCGACGCTTTTCTCTTTCGGTTGTCTCGCTGCTTTCTGTCGTGAAATCATGACGTTTTTCTATTTCGGCACGTGAAGATGCAACTTGTCGTGAAATCGCGACGTTTTTCTATTTCGGGCTATGAAGATGCAACTTGTCGCGAAATTTTCATTGGAAATCGTGACAATTTCTTTCATCTGCTCCTTCCTCACTTTCTTGTCGTGAAAACGTGACATGTCGCGATATCGTGACCTTTTCCATGCTCTTTCATCTGCTCCTTCCTCACTTTCTTGCCGCGAAAATGCGACATGTCGCGATATCGCGACCTTTTTCCATTTTAGCCGCGAGACCGAAACATGTCGCGATATCGCGACACTTTTCCATTTTGGTGCATCCTGCTGATCTGGGCCGCAAAAATGTGACATGTCGCGATATCGCGACAATTTCTGAACTTTGCCCTGTTTGACTGCTTTGACCGTGATTTCATGACATGTCGTGATATCGCGACGTTTTTCACTTTGTCTTTCTCTCTCCTCTGTGAACCGCGATTTCATGACATGTCACGATATCGCGACGTTTTTCACTTTGTCTGTCGCGATGGAGCAACATGTCGCGATATCGCGACACTTTTTCATTTTTTGCCGCGATGGTGCAACATGTCGCGATATCGCGACAACTTTTCATTTCTAGCCGCGACGGAGCAACATGTCGCGATATCGCGACAACTTTTCATTTCTAGCCGCGACGGAGCAACATGTCGCGATATCATGATAACTTTTCATTTCTAGCCGCGACGGAGCAACATGTCGCGATATCGCGACACTTCTTCTCTTTTGTGAAATTTTGCTTTTTTCCTTGATTCTTTTAGCATCTGGGTCACTGCGGTCTTCTTTGAAAACATGCAAAAAAGGTGGGTCCCCAATTTTGGGGTGTGTTGTGGATCAGCCACAACAAGCCCATGGTGATAGATGCTTGTTGTGACACACGTGACCTTGAGACCACTATGGCCAATGCTTGTTGCGATACATGTGACCTCATACCTTGACGAGGACGGGAAAATTGACACCTTACAAATTCCACTTTTTCATTAAAATCTTCTCGAAATATTTACATGCATCCCAAAATAAAACAGCCCGCAGGCTTACAATAACCAGAGCTTGTCTATATTTTTTTTTTTTTCACACAGCACACTCTCTGTTTCCACGATATTCTCGTCCACCCTCCCTTTCATTACAAATTTTTGGGTTTTTATCGAGGCCCCGTTCCTCCAGGCAATCAATGCCTCCACCTAACAAAATTCAAAATTGATTTTCCCTCTCGGTCAAGTTTTCAAAACTTTCTGTCATAAATGGCCATCTGCCCGATCTGCCATGGGGCTCGTATTAATGGCCTCTCTCTGACCTGCAATGGCCGCTTTGTTCTGACCGTCCTCTGCACTATTGTCTCCTTCATGAAGCCCATACCCTGCAACAGCTGTTTTGCCAGACGTATTAAAAGAATGCGTGGCCGACACCTCCCTTGTCAATCTGCGCGACCCTCATCTTTGTGTTCATTCACGTAGCTTATTGCATGGAAATCCGTCCATGCCTTCTCCTTGTCGAAATATAACTGTTACACGTGCCCTTCGCGACTTCCATGATACACGTGGCAGTCCACGTGTCTAAATTGGCCTTGCCCGGTCGACCGCGTGTTCTCTTGGTTTGCTTTCTCTTCGGCCGCGATATCATGACATGTCATGATATCGTGACCCAACTTACTATTTTGCCTCAGACTGCTGAACCGTCACGATATCACGACATCGCGATATCGCGACGTCACGATATCGCGACGTCACGATATCGCGACCCAAACTGCCTCTGCTCCTTGCTTTTTCAATAAGTCATAATATCATGACATCGCGATATCGCGACCAACTGCCTCCGTGCCTTTGACTTTTGTACTAACGTCGCGATACCGCGACGTCATGATATCACAACGTCGCTATATCGTGACGTCGCGATATCACGACGAAAACTCCTCTTGCTTTGGCTAACGAACTGACGTCGCAATATCGCGACGAAAAACTTCCCTCCGCTCCAGCTGCAACAATTGTCGCAATATCGCGACGTCGCGATATCGTGACCAAACCGGCCCCTGCCCAAGTCGAAGCCTTTGAGGTCGCGATTTCGCGACCCCAACCCAACTTTTGTCCAAGCTTTTCGAACTTCCCCCTTCTGCTCCGCAAAACTTCCCCCCCCGGGAAAGAACTAAAATAACTCAAAATACAAGTACTTAAAGAAAATTTTGAAGGATGCAAGATTGCCCATACTGTCACCGGATGCTCCTGCATCAGACACCCGGGGTAACAAGAGAAGTGACCTTCACTTCTTGGTTGTTCGGTCCGCGTCCTTTGTAATATCTCCGAACACTCATCAACCTTCACAATCTGCTCAAATCCCGTTTCTTGGAAAAAAAATTTGCCCTCTACCAGACAAATTCTAGCATTACTGCACACTTTCTCATCTTCGGTCTGCAATGGCTTCAACTTGTTCTGCACTCCATCTTTCATCAAAGTGTAAGTATTTGCACGACCATCATGCACTGCACTCCGATCAAACTGCCATGGCCTTCCTAACAGCAAATGGCAAGCATCCATGGGGAAAACATCACACAGGACTTCATCCTGGTATCTCCCAATTTGGAACGTGACTAAACACTGTTCACGGACCCATGCTCTGTGGTCCTTCCGCAACCACGCAATCCAGTATGGATGCGGGTGCCTCCTCTCCAGCTGCAACTTAGAAACCATCTCCTCGGAAAGTAGGTTGTCTGTACTACCATTGTCTATAATAACATTACAGACCTTGCCTACACTTTTGCATCAGGTGCAGAACAGGCTTCTCCTCTGTTCAGATTTGTCTTCCTCAGTCAGCATGGTTCTCCTTACTATCATTGCTTCTCCTTTTTTAGCTTCTTTCGAATGTTCTGAGTTAGCATCTTCAACTGCCACAACTGCTCTGGTAGGACCCACTTGTTTCTTGTTTACTCTCTCGGGGTGCTGGGGACACTCATATGCCCGATGCCCCTCTTCTCCGTAGTGGAAACATGTTCCTCAGAACACTCCCCTTCCATACCCGCGTCCAGATCTACCTCTTCCTCTTGGGTAGCCATTGTTCTGAACTTGCGATTTGGGTTCTTCATCTTCTTCTTTCTGACCTCGGCTACTGCTCACCTCTTCTTTCTTCTCTTCCTTTCCTTCCTCTTTCTTTCCACCGTTCTTTCCTCCAGGTCCTTTTACTCTTTGCTTGCTTTCAAACCTTCTGTTCAGTTTTTCTTCAACCTTCAAAGCAAACTGGTAAGCATCTTCAATGGTGCTTACCCGAACCAAGCTTAGCTCTTCCTGTACACTGGGTCTCAATCCATTAATATAACGAGCCACCTTTTCCTTGCTTCTAAATGCCCGATTCTGATGGAGATTTTATAAAACTCCTCCGTATATTCCTGGATAGTTTTATTCATCTGTCTCAAACTCTGCATTTTACGTAGCAGGTCCAGTTCATAATCTACGAGGATGAATTGTCTTTTTAATTTTTCTACCATTCTGTCCCATCTTGTTATCCGCTCTTTTCCTCTTCGGTTCCGTTCCAGCTGTACTCCCTTCCACCATATGCTGGCATGACCTTTTAATTTAGTTTTGGCAAATCTGACCCGCTCGGGATCTTCAACCTCTTCGTATTCAAAATATTCCTCTAGGTCATTCACATAGTCTATCAAATCCTCTGGATTCAAGTTCTTGGAATACGTGGGAACTTCTATCTTTGGCCTCTTCCCGATCTGGGATATGGCCTTGCACAGTCTGGCTTGTGCCGGATCTACATCTTCTTCCTCTTCTTCAAACTAATTCTCCTCTTCATCAACTTCATCTTCACTGTCTGCATCTCTTCTCGGCTCATGTCCTCTGCGTAGTTCTTCTTGCAGGGCCTGAACTTGCCGCTGCAAAGCCCAAAAATCTTCTGCTGCCATGCCTCTTCCACCCACAGGGTTTCTCCTTGGAGGCATCTTCTCACACTCTCACGAGCCTTCCCACAAGTCCTGGTACAACTGCCTCTCCTTCGGTGGTCTGCTGTACGCTCAAGAACCACTGGCTTTGATACCACTAACGGGGACGGGAAAATTGACACCTTACAAATTCAACTTTTTCATTAAAATCTTCCCAAAATATTTACATGCATCCCAAAATAAAACAGCCCGCAGGCTTACAATAACCAGAGCTTGTCCGTATTTTTTTTTTTCACACAGCACACTCTCTGTTTCCACAATCTTCCCGTCCACCCTCCCTTTCATTACAAATTTTTGGGTTTTTATCGAGGCCCCGTTCCTCCAGGCAATCAATGCCTCCACCTAACAAAATTCAAAATTGATTTTCCCTCTCGGTCGAGTTTTCAAAACTTTCTGTCATAAATGGCCATCTGCCCGATCTGCCATGGGGCTCGTATTAATGGCCTCTCTCTGACCTGCAACATCCGCTTTGTTCTGACCGTCCTCTGCACTATTGTCTCCTTCATGAAGCCCATACCCTGCAACAGCTATTTTGCCAGACGTATTAAAAGAATGCGTGGCTGACACATCCCTTGTCAATTTGCATGACCCTCATCTTTGTGTTCATTCACGTAGCTTATTGCATGGAAATCCGTCCATGCCTTCTCCTTGTCGAAATATAACTATTACACGTGCCCTTCGCAACTTCCATGATACACGTGGCAGTCCACGTGTCTAAATTGGCCTTGCCCGACCGACCGCGTGTTCTCTTGGTTTGCTTTCTCTTTAACCGTGATATCGCGACCCAACTTACTGTTTTGCCTTAGACTGCTAAATCGTCACGATATTGCGACGTCACGATATCGTGACATTGCGATATCATGACGTCGCGATATCGCGACCCAAACTGCCTCCGCTCCTTGCTTTTTCAATAAGTCATGATATCGCGACGTCACGATATCGTGACCAACTGCCTCCACGCCTTTGAATTTTGTACTAACGTCGTGATATCGCGACGTCACGATATCGTGACGTCGTGATATCGCGATGGAAACTCCTCTTGCTTTGGCTAACGAACTGACGTCGCGATATCGCGACGAAAAACTTCCCTCCGCTCCAGCTGCAACAATTGTCGCGATATCGCGACGTCGCGATATCGTGACCAAACCGGCCCCTGCCCAAGTCGAAGCCTTTGAGGTCACGATTTCGTGACCC
This sequence comes from Wollemia nobilis, assembly GCA_028583015.1. Taxonomy (NCBI): domain Eukaryota; kingdom Viridiplantae; phylum Streptophyta; class Pinopsida; order Araucariales; family Araucariaceae; genus Wollemia; species Wollemia nobilis. The sequence goes on along the minus strand of JAQPPZ010001296.1, from coordinate 400,331 downwards.
CAACCCAACTTTTGTCCAAGCTTTTCGAACTTCCCCCTTCTGCTCCGCAAAACTTCCCCCCCCGGGAAAGAACTAAAATAACTCAAAATACAAGTACTTAAAGAAAATTTTGAAGGATGCAAGATTGCCCATACTGTCACCGGATGCTCCTGCATCATACCTTCAATGGTAGATATCAGTTGTAGCACAGGTGATCTCGTCACAACAGTAGATTTTGCTTGTGATACTAGTGACTTAAAAATTGAACCTCCTAAAAATGAGCTTCATAATCTCATAAATAGTGACAAATGCCATATTGTTAAAAGCATTGATGAAGATGAATAAATAGGGTGTTTTGAAAAACACACAAAAGAATTTGGATCCAAACTGATGAAGAAAATGGTAGTCAATGGTGAGAACTTAGGTAAACATGAAAAAGGTATTAAAACTCTAATAATGCTAAATATCAGGTCAAATAATGAAGGCCTTGGCTATTCTGGACAAGCAAGTACCAGTAAAACCATGTTTGTAAAACCTAAATCTCCTACAACTCCTACAAAGCATTATTGCAGTCATTGTGGTTGAACATGACATGTAGCAGCTAGGTGTTGGAAATTACATCCTTGTTACTCATGTGGATGTGCAAATTACTCCTCTTCAAGTTGTTAGTACAAAGTGAGAATGGCCAAGAAGGTTCATATAGATTGTGTATGTACAGATCTCACACAATGGACCATGATGAAAGAAATTTTGTATGGTTTCTACATGAAAATTAAAACCTATGGTAGATCCAGAGGTAGATTTTGTGACAGATCGATTGGCAAAGCTAGAGGCAATGATCCAAAGACAGACCTAAAGACAAACCTAGTGATAAAGATCCAAAGGCAGATCTACAGGCAGATCTAGAGGCAATGATCCAAAGGCAGATTCACATGCAAATCCAGAGATAGATCCAAAGTTACAAATATAGAGGTACACTTAGAGCCAAAGCTAGAGCCATGAGCCAAAGCCTGAGTGAGAGCAAAAGACAACATTCTTTCAGTTCTCTTATTCTTCACTGTATTTGGGCAGTTATATATATTACCCACATAATGCAATAAGGGAGGATTTTAGAATATTATTACCTCATTTGGTAATATGTAGTTTCTCCTGGGTAGATTAGTTTATTTTTCCTGGGTTAGATATTCATTAAATCTTCTATTTAATGAATATTATATTGTTAGTAAATTTTTAGTAGGTTAGCACTTTATTTGCTTAACGTGTTATAGTTAGTGTTTATTAAGGGGGGTATTATTCCTTCCTATCTGAGCTATTATTAGCCTTAGCATTGTATTATATATTTCATTAATTTATCAATGCTATGTAGTTATTTTCCAACTCTAATAACATGATCTAGAGATGGCCCAACTTAACTTGTGGATGATGAACAAATTATCAAAGCTTAGGTTGTTTGAAGTATCCCACATAATAGATTTTTAATCACATGGGTAATCATAGGACCAATGGATTCCTATGTTTGATTTGGAATGGGAAATGCTTAATTAGATATTGGAGGTGACCAATGATATTTAATTCTTCTAAATAAAAGAGGTATAGACATCATATTTTGGCCTTGACTAGATCATTTTACCATTGGAAGTTTTCATTTTGATGGAAATGGACTTGGAGTTGGATCAACTTTTGGCTCATCATCTTCTTATAGCCATGCAGAAATTTGTTTATTCTTCTCGTAACAATTTGATAGGACAAAATCCTTTGCTTGATCATTGCATCTTACAATGCATATTCATAAGCTCATATCCTCTAAAGTACATACCTATATAGATAAATGTTTATGATAAAAAATTAAATTTGCTTAAGGGACCAAATAGCTCCACCAAGTAGAGCAAATTGCTTCCAATTTGAAACCTTAGAATTTTTTTGATAAAAATGGTCCAAATGAATCAATCTAAATTAAATATCTCCTTTAGTAGGACTTAGAAATTTTTATTTTCCAAATAAAACACTCCAAATGGGGTGAAATTCTCCTTCAATAAATACTTTAAAAAAATTATTCTAAACTCAACAAATCATTTTTAGTAGTGATAAAATGTAACTCTGTGCCAAATTTGAAGAGATATGTTGATTTTTTAGTACTCTTACTCCTACACAAACAATTTAGAAAATTGTTGAGACTTGAAATGGAGTTGCTATCAAGCAAAAATGAAAGATATACAAAGTTACTTTTCAAAAAATATCTTGGTTCACGGAAATTAAGCATTTGGTCCTCGTAATAATACCAATAATTGTTTCATTATTAAATATTCTAACATTTTATATGCCCAAAATTATGTTTCAACATGTAAAACAAGGTATCTCATGCCCCCTTAAACATATGGATTTAGGACAAGTCTCATTATTCTTTATATTTTAAAACCAATTTAAATTTAATTATAAAAAATAAGTACAAAAATTAAATACATAAAATAAAATTTATAATTTTAGGATGCAAGAGACCAAATTAAATATGATCAATGTTGTAGCAAGGAGATTGGATGATCAATAAACACATGAGAAAATTGAATAACAATAATGCATCCCATACATATGAAATATAACTAACAAGGAATTAGAATAGGATGAAAGGGTAATACCACAATTGTCACACGTTCCACAACCCAAAATATCAATGCCACAATTAGAAAGTAAAATGTATTGCACAATATGTTTTGTTTATCTAAATCCCAAAAAATATTTACAAGGGAGCCCATGGATCCTATTTATAGAAACAAATCATCCCTAAGTTACTTTGGATTAAAAATTTCTACTTCTATTACAAGTAGTTATCTATGTGTATCTATAGCAAAATGATGCTCCTCCAAATGTTACATACCTCTATATACACTCCTAAATGTCTTAGGAGCCTTGTAAAATGGTTAGTTGTGTTATTACATGATAAATTCACTTTTAAAAACTTTTTCTCATGATTTATATGCTTCTTTATTTACTAATTAGGTTATCAATAAGGGATTCACTCTTGGGTGGAATGCAATTTAATATTATTTGGGAGTGATTCACTCTCATTGGACCAATCACACTTCTTAAATAAAATTACACCTTTATTCTTGACTTTGCAAAATTGGCTTCCTAGAGGCTTCAATTAATCAATATTTTAATTTTGTGCATCTCCAAAATATTGGGGATCCCATGGTTTTAATTGAGTTACTAAAGCTCCACATGGGCCTCCCAATTCTATGTTAACCAATAAATAGAAAATTTTAATTTCATTAATCCCCCTACCCCATTTTTATTAGAAATCAAATAAAAATTTCATTGTAAACTAACCACCCTACTTATGATTTCACCAAATAGCCCTAAAATTAAATTAAACTCATCATACCATCTAAGATATCTAGTTAAGATATCCCCAAGTTAAAATAGACCCCTAAATTAAATTGAAGCACTCTCTTATATTTTTAGAAATAGTCTAAGTTTATTTGACTCTATTAAGTGTCTTCATGTTTGTCTTAGAAAATATGATACCATTTCTAAGTCAAAGTGTTTTACATTAGATAAAAAGGATTAATTTATACATTTATCTATATTTTTTTATTGGAAAACAATTGGATCAAAAGATACATTTATGGAATTGTAAATCAATTTGAGTTTTAGGTTGCATTTGAAGGTGTTCATAAATGGAAATTATATTGTAAATATTTGAAATGTATGATTTATTTAGAATAGAGATAAGACAATAAATATTGACATGTAATTTTGTATTGAAAATATCACCTATTCTAATATCCTATATAAAGGATAAATATAGCCAATATTAGTTCAAGATTTCTTTCACTTTATTTTTCTTGAAACAACACTTACTAATAAAAATATGGTTTATTCAAAACATGGTAATAGTGATATTGAAAATTAAAGGAGCCCATGAAATATTATTTTTCAAAGATATTATTTATTTTCAAGTTGAACAAATTGCTATTGGTTTGAGATCAATTCTATCATTATTTTCTATAGAATGGAAATACACATATAAATAGACTGATTATAAGGAAGCTAATCTTTATTCATGCTCCCTAGCTTACATTATTTAAAGAGAGAAAGAGGCAAATTAAATGGTTTAATTTATTTTATAGATAGCATGGAGAGATTTAAAATCCTAGAATAACAAACTTTCACTTATTTTCCATCTTTCCCTTGATTTAGACATTTTGAATACTTCAATTTTTACACTACTGTATCAAAAATTTTGGGCTCTACTTTGACCTTTAACTCTATCATATTTGGATATGAAATTGGTTTTCAAAGAGTTATATTGACTAAGGTATAGTAAATTTGAAACTCAATTTGCATATGAGACCTTATTACATAAGATAAAAAACTCTAGTTACTAATATTATCCATTGATGCTATTTTCTATTTTGATGATGTAAAGAAGATAAATTTCTAAAGGAAATAGAAGTTATTTATATGATGTCACCATTGCTCTCCAATTATGGGGTCTATTGCATGGAGTCATACCTAACACTTTCACCAAAATATGGGGTATATTTTTTCATTCATTTATTCATGTTTGGTAAAAATGTTAGTAGATATATATTATTTATTTACTCATAATAACCAACATAAATTAATTATATAGTACATCAAATAAAATCATCCATCATGTTAATCAATTCATGATACAACTAGTAAAGTAATATCTATATTATTTTTTTTGCAGGAACATAAATATATTAGGAATCAGTGAGCTGAGGTTTAGCGGGTGTGGCGGGAGTGAGGGTTTGAATTTTTTGGGCAGGAATCTCAGCCAAGGTGGTAGAGGTAGAGCAGGTACGGAAGGGGTAGGTGAGAACATCGAGCATGGATAAATCGAGGATCCAGAGGAAAGCGGTCAGGCTATAGTAGATTTGGAGGCGAGCATCACGCGGGGGCTCGACCCTCCTAAGAAAGACCCTGATAAGAAAGATACGAAGGACAATGCGGGGCCCAAGAAGTGGCTGTATTTTGCTAAGACTCTTAGAGGAAAAATAAAGGAGGTTATCTCTCTTCCAATAGCCCCAGAAAGGTTAAAGGAGGTTCTCATAAATAATAAAATTTTGGCCTCGGCAAGTTCCATGAGCCCTTTTCTTTCAATGGAATAATTCTCCCTGGTAGGCAAGTTTTTGGGAGGTAGGCCGAACATGGAGACTATCAGGGCTTGGGCAATGGGTAAATGGTGATCGATAGGCAACTTGGAGTTGGTAGCTCTAACTCGAGGGTTCTTCATTATCCATTTTAACAATATGGAGGATGCTAACCACATTTTAATAGGAGGTCCTTGGTTTCTGTCCAAAAGGAGCTTTTTTTCTCAGACGATGGGGTGAATATTTTGACCCTAAAAAGCAAAATATTAACATTGCTCCTATTTGGGTTTGTCTCCCAAGTCTACCTGCCCATTTCTTCAATGAATATGGCTGCAGGGCATAGCCAGAACTATAGGGGACATGATCTCCATTGACCATGAGACCTTAGCTAGGACAAAGATGACTCATGCACAAATTTGCGTAAATGCTAATTTGGATAATGAATTGCCAAGGTTTGTGGAGCTATAGTATGGAGAATACTATAAAAAATAACTGGTAGAATACAAGAACAGACTGGCATTCTATGTAGAATGCAAAAATCAAGGACATCTATGCAATCAATGCCCTCACCTGGCAATGAATAGAGAAAAACAGAAGCAGGGAATGCTAAACAGAGGAAATTTGAGGAGTTTCCCTGGCAGAGGAAATTTCAATCAGGCAAACTATGTCTACCAAAAAAATAAAAGAGAGGGTGAAGGGTCCTAGAAAGACACTGGAAAAAAATAGGTTGTTTTTAACCAAAATACTTAGGTAAGTTCCAATCCTCTAGTTTCAAATAAATTTTCAATTTTATCCAATATGGGAGTAGGAGGATTATCGAAAGACATGGAAGCCCAAAACCTTCAGGCTAACCTTTCCGACTCTCTAGAATCCCCATCCAAGTCAGGATCCTCAAACCCTAATGCTAAAATTACTGTAAGCCCCGTGGGCATCACAAAGCCAAACCCTAATGCCCGATCTCTAGAATCCCCATCCAAGTTGGAATCCTTAAACCCCAATGCTAAAAATACTTCAAAACTAGTGGGCATCCCAAAGCCAAACCCTAATGCTGAAGAACTTAGGAAGAAAATTGACGTATTGGAAAATAAAAAATCTCATCTCTCTAACATCATCACTATGAGTCAGGTGAATCCTACTGAGGGGCCATCCCGTATACCAGGGGAATACAAGAAAAAAGGAGAAGATTTGGATGTAGGGGTGGAGATATGTGAAACTCTTCAGACTAAGGAATATGGCAGTCTGGTTCTACAACAAATTGCCTCCCCCCAGTTTAGTCCTAAACAAACCAGGAGCACTGTGAAGTCTCCTATATATTTTGGTAGTGAAAAAAGAATATGGAGAATATCAAATGCTGAGCATCAAAAAATTAGAACTGATAATGACATTGCCAATGGAAAACATAGAACCTTGTTTCAACAGGTTATTCTGGGTTTTGAAGATAACAAATTAGGAAAACCCCCTTAAGGGAGAAGGAGAGGAATAAATCCTAAACAATCTAAATGAAGTTCCTCTCATGGAACTTGAGAGGCCTCAATGGCCTACCCAAAAATAAGGAAGTCAGTGCAATAAGAAATTAAGTGAATCCAACTATTATCATGTTGCAAGAAACAAAAACTGGTGAGATTCAGTCAAAAAAGTAGAAAAAAAAATCCAGAATCAAGGGGAGATGGTTTGCAAATCATCCAGCGGAGCGTCTGGAGGCCTTACGACTTTATGGGATACCCGGATAGTAGAAGGCACCATTATTCAAAAATATAACAAGGTTTTTAGTATTTTATTTAAGTAAATAAATAGCAACAGGTCGTGGATCCTTTCAAATATTTATGTCCTGACTTCAATTCAAGGGAGAGTTATACTGTGGGAGTACTTAGGCAATCTAAATGAAATCTTCTATAATATCCTGTGGATTCTAGATGGGGATTTTAATACTCCTCTTTACCCTTAAAACAAAATGGATGGAAATGGAACACCTATTAGGAGCATGGATGAGTTCAATGAATTTGTGAACTCCAACATGTTGATGGATGTAAAACTTAGAGGAGCAAATTATACCTGGAGCAATCGGTGGATAGGGTGTCATCTCATTCAAGAAAATCTTGACAGATTATTTCTATCAGAGGAGGCTACAACTCTATTCGATGATTCTACCCTGCAAGCCCTTCCTAAAATTACCTCTAATCATAATCCCATTTTGTTGGATATCCCTAACTCTCTGTCCTTCAAGAAACCTTTCATATTTCAATCTATGTGGATCAAACATTCTAGTTTCAGAGATAACTTAATTTAGTGGTGGCAGCAGCCTATTAGGGGTAGTGCAACTTTTAAACTTGCTGGAAAATTAAAGTTTGTTAAGGAAAAGCTTCGAACTTGGAATAAAGAGGTCTTTGGGAACCTCTTTGAAAATAAAAAATAGGTTGTTGAAATTTTGAAGATAATTGATCAGAGTATTCAACATGGTGATGCTGATGAAACTACTAGGCAGGAGGAACGTATAAAAATAGAAGAGTTTCATAACATTTTGGCTTGTGAGGAAATCTATTGGAGGCAAAAATCAAAGGCTCTTTGGTTGAAATACAGAGATTCAAATTCCAAGTTTTTTCACGTCACCATGCTTAGAAACAGAAGCAATAACAAGATAATTTTTTTAAAAAAAGTAGATGGTTCTATTACTCAAGACTTAACAGAAATTAGAAAAGAGGTAGTAACTTATTTCAATTCTATCCTTGGTCAGGAATCGCAGTACAATTAGGAGGCCAAATATATTCTCTTGAAATCCATTCCTAGCATAATAAATAAGAATATAAACCTTAAGCTTATATCTCACTTTTTTTATGAGGAAATTAAGGAAGCCTTTTTTAGCATGGAGCCAGACAAAGCCCCGGGACCCGACGACTTTCCCCCTCGTTTCTATCAAGATTTTTGGGACATTGTAAGTGAGGATGTAATTTTTGCTATCAGAGAATTCCAAGCAAGAAATCATATCCCAAAAGGTCTCAAATCTACTTTTATTTCTCTAATTCCTAAGAAGCAAACCCTTGAATCTATGGTTGACTTCAAGCCAATCAGTCTATGCAATATTTCTTACAAGATCCTAACTAAAGCCATTGCAAATAGAATGAGAGATGTTCTGCCCTGCACCATAGATCCATTCCAGGGAAGCTCTATCCAGGGTAGGTAAATCTTGGATGGAGTTATCACATTTCATGAAGCTCTACACTCTGCTCATAATACTAACATGTCTATTTTTTCCCTCAATCTTGATATGAACAAAGCATTTGACAGGCTAAATTGGGACTTTCTGATTGTTGTCATCCTTAAGTGTGGTTTTCACCACCAATGGGTTAATTTGATCAAATAATGCATTTTAAAGCATGGTTATCAATTCTGGTTAATGGAAAAACTACTGGTTACTTTTCAAGTCATAGAGGAATTCGGAAGGGGGACCCTATCAGCCCCATGTTATTCATCATTGTGGTAGAAGCTTTAGGTAGAACCATAAAAAATGCTTGCAGTTCAAGGCTAATTTTGGGAATCAAGGAAACATATCTCACTAGGGTTTTTTCTCACCAACAATTCATCGATGATACCCTTATATTGAGTAAGGCATCGGTGGTTGAGACCAAAATAATTAAATACATCTTGCAACTCTACGAGGACACTGTTGGTCAGAAAGTTGATTTCAGTAAAAGCAAGTTATATTTCTTGAACACCCCCATTCAGAGGTAAGGAAGGATTGTGGAAATTTTAGGGTGTGATATAGCAAACCTCCCCACTTCGTATCTTGGTCTCCCTCTTTTCCTTGGTTCTCCGAGAGAGTCAATGTGGGACAGGGTTATTGAAAAAATTCAAAAAAAACTTACTGGATGGAAAGGTCATCTTCTATCTCAAGCAGGAAAGCTAACCCTCACTAAGGCCTCTCTTCAAAGCATTCCAGTATATTTCCTCTCCGTTTTCAAAGCCCTTGTGAAGGTTTTCCAAAAAATTGAGAAACTCCAAAAAGAATTTTTATGGACTGGATCAGAGGAGAAAAAAATGATACACCTTGTATGATGGACCAAAGTGTGCAGACCCAAGGAAAATGGGGGCTTAGGTCTGAGGAGAATTGCTCATATGAATTTAGCTTTACTAGATAAGCAGGCATGGCACCTCATTTCTGGTGAAGAAAATGAATGGAAAACTATCATAAAATGAAAGTATCTTCAAAATATGGAATTCCTAAGTGACTCAGTTCCAATCAGAGGTTCTGCTTTTTGGAAAGCAATTCTCAATTGTAAAGAAATCATCAAAAAAGGTTTAATATGGGTTTTAGGCAATGGTGAGAGGATCAATTTTTGGAATGACAGGTGGGCTAAGGATGAACCACTGATGCAATATATTAACTTAGCCCAAATTAGATATATCACAAAAGAACTCATTGGTATAAAAGTCTTCGATTATATGGTTGAGGACAGAGGAAGAATGAACTAGAAACAAATAAGGATTTAGGGATTTCAAGCAGAATCAAATAATTTTCGTAACATTATCGGGAAATAGTTTATCCCCATGAGACCCAAGGAAGATCAAGTGACCTAGGCTCCTACGAAAAATGGGTAGTTCACTGTTAAATCAGCTTACAAGCTTCTGCTTGATGATGAGGATTTTGTCCTCCAAAAGGACTTGGTTTGGATAAAAAATTTAATTCCAAAAATTGTAGTCTTTTCATGGCTGGTTATCCAAGGAATAATTCTAACCATTAATAATATGATGCATAAAGGTATTTGTCTCACTAATCGTTGTTAGCTATGCAGGGCTAATTGGGAGACCATTTATCACATTTTCCTTGAGTGCCCTTTTTCCTTGACTATCCTAAGTGGGTTTTTTTAGGCCTTTAATATTTCTTGGGTTAAACCAACCACTGTACTTGATTTTTTCATCCAGTGACCTTGCCCCTTTTCAAGCCAAAGACTTAGATACATGTGGAAAATTTGTCTCAATCACTATCTTTGGTAGGTGTGGTTATAAAGGAACCATAGAGTCTTTAATGAGTCTATTCATGATCATAAAACTATCATTGCCAGGATCCTATCATTTATCAACGAGAATGTGAACCTTATCCCTTTTGATAGCCGTAAACCTCATTTGTAGGAGACCATGATTGCTCAATATTTAATCTTAACCTTGTTAGATGAGTATGTGCCTAGGGTAGTCAACCCCAGAGCCAATTTTAAGTGGTCCCCACCTCCTACGGGTTGGTTTAAGCTTAATTTTGATGGAGCGGCTAAGGACAATCCTGGAAGAGCAGGCACTGGCAACATTTTGCAAGATCATAATGGGAATATGATGCTTGCATTTTCTAAATATTTGGGAACAAGGATGAACAATGAAGTTGAAGCTAGAGCTATGTGGAGAGGCCTTCAAATGACTCAATACTTAGAAGGCAATTGTATCATAGAAGGAGACTCTATGCATGTTATAATCCTCAATAATTGGAAAACACCTCCTTGGAGGATTAAAACAATTTTTTAAGAGGCTAGGATCCTTTTCCAGGGAAGACAAGATAGAAAATCCCAACTTGTCTTTCGAGAAGCTAACAAAATTGTTGATAAGCTGGTAAATTTGGGTGTCAATGGTGATGAACTTTTCAAATGGGAACACGGTGTCTCGAGTGAAGTAGAGGATCTTATTCAACAAGAATTCCAAGAATGATAGTCGAATTTACCAATAGGGAAGGCACTATAAGTTCGAAGGCTAGGAGTATTCCCGCCTCTTTTTTGAAATGGACTCACAATAAAAATTATTTGAGTTGTTAGTCTTCGTGGATGCTGCTTGGAAATACCACAAAGACTAATGGGGATAGTCACATGTCAGATAACATGGCTCCTAGTCATATTAGTAATTTGAGATTGGTTGATAATCATAAGGCAAGAAAGAAATGACAATATAAGACTTTGAACCATAGCCACGTGGACCACCAGATAGCCACCGCCATAACTCTAGCCAACAAGTTCACTTCTCCAAGGTTGATTGGCCAAGACGGGATGTGGTCCCAAAGCATGTCATATACGAAAGAAAGAAATTACCAAAGAATTATTAAGAGTAACTCTCAATACAGAGCTTGTGGGAGTTTTTTTTAGTACTCTGCTATGTGTGTCTGCAGCTTTTTGTTTCTCCACTGTTTCAAGGAAGGGATTTGTGTCTTTTTCTTTTTTTGTAATTATGATGCAGGTGTGTTTTCTCGGGGTATACCCAAAATGTTGTATGGGAATTTTCTTTTTGATAACAGACTATGTGCCTTACCGGATGTAATGGCTTTTGCGGCATGTAGATTTTACATATATAGGATCCTTAGTAAGGACATGTTCGTCAACAACCCTGGGCTGATTTTTGTAAAAGGTTTTGGGTTAACCTGTAAAACCCAATATTAATGCTATAGTATCTTATCTACCAAAACAAAAATCTACATTTATCAATATAAATACATTAATACATTATTTTGATCACAAAATATTATAATTACAACTAGAGTATTTCTTCAAATAACTATATTTTTCTTCAAACATGCTAAGAGGTCATCATTTGTTTTTTATTCATAGCTAATGTTACCTAAATATAGAACAAAAAATTTTAAAATTGATATAAAATTAAATTATAACCATTTCATATATTCAAATACACATTTCTCAATGGGTATCACATAATCATTAATAGCCAAATTATATCACCGATATTGATGTGTTCCACCTTATGATCGATTAATGAACATACAATTGCCTATGTTGTAGAAAATAATTGATAAGAATAATATTCTAAAGCACAATATCACCTCTTCTATTCCCTTATGTCATACAAGTGCCAAATGGCTTCATAGATGATAAGAGGTCATGTACACAAAGAAGAGTGAAAAAGAATCACCTTAACACCCTTTCAAATATAGAAATAAACCATTACATTTTCTTCTTCTTCTAATATGACATTGAACCATCTAATAAATGTTTAATTGCTAAAGTGATAAGTTATCTAATCACTTGTTTACCAATACTTTGATTTGTGAAATTTAATTACATTATATACCAAGTTTTTATCATAGTTTTAGTGGAATATAGTCCACTTATTAATTTTAAATATGCAAGTAGATGGACTATATTTGTATTCAATAGTTCTATCACCCCTTCAATTATAATGCATGAGATAAATACCATCTAGGTCAATATTATACTAAGGGTTATTTAGAGTTATAAATATATGATTGATATGTTTTAATATAGGTTTTAATATTAGTTTGGTTTATTATGGACCTACATAATTTTAAATATACAAGTAGATGGTATTTAGAGTTCTAAATGATACCTCTCTTAATAGTTGGATCATAATGCATGAGGTCAACACCATCTAGGCTGTCTGCATAACTAATTGTTATTTGAGAGTCATAAGCATTTTATTAATATGTTCATTTTATTATGATTGCATCACCATATCCTCTCAATCTATAAAATATAATGATATTGTTTTATATGTGGATCAACTCTTCTCATTGTTAACTTTTTTTTTTTTAAATAATATCTAGTGAAAATTGATCAACCATTGTCACAACCATGTATGGTTATATTGTGTAAACACATTATACTTAGTAGAGTGAAATTAAAAATTTTAATTTTAAAAATATTTTTACATCTATTAAAATTTTCAATACTTATTAAATATGGTTAAACACATTGGAATCTATATGATGTTATGGAATTTGCAAGTTGACTATTTGGTCAGTTTTGAAAAAGTGTCAAGTAAAATGTTCCACATCATAGATCAAAGTTCCAACATTATGTATGAGTCTAAAAAATAGCCAAATAGAAATATTTCAATTGGTTACATAAATCAAATTTCAAGGAGACTCATATTTTAATCTTTCCAAGCAATATATGCATAATTGACATAATATTATTGTAATATTACTATGTGGATTGTTGAAATACGATGGTAAGATATATATGATGTAATACATGTTTATCCCATTTTAATCCCATTAAACTAACAAAAAACTATATAGATATATAGAACTAAAAGTTTCTAGAATATGTACAAGGATTATATTGGAAGATACAATTGTAAAGAATATTTTTTTACAGGTGGACCAAACATTGTTGCTAGGATATAATTGAGTAGAAAGATAACAACAATGATTATTACAAGGGGAGCCAAGTATAAGTTGATTTGGGAGTTGAATATCTCAGGCGAATACACAAAAATAAGTGGATATAATTGAAAGCACCAAACAACTAGGAATATTGTAAGAATATGTAGAGATATTTGGAGTAACTCAAGCATTCCAAAAGTCAAAATGTTTGTATGGCTAGTAGGTCATAGGAAATTTTTATCATGGTATAAACTAATTAAAAGGAGTTTTCATGGCCCCTCACAATGTATTCTATGTAAAAAGTAGGATAGTATAGATCATCTCTTGGGACACTATTTAATAGTCTAGAAACTATGGCAATGGATTCTTAATATGTTGGATGAATTCATGGTGATGAATGATAAAAATTAAGAATGGTTAAATCAATGGCAAAGGAATTTTAAAAATGAGGTACTAGAGACAATCTAGGATATATCAAAATATATAATACTTTGGACTATGTGGATAGAAAGGAACAAAAGAATATATAAATAAAAGGAAAGCAACTTAGAGGTAATGAAAAGAAAGGATTTTTTTAGCAATAGATAATTCTAAACCATCCCTATCAACTTACTCAATCCCTAATATTGAATTAGAGATCTTTGATAGATGGATTCAAGCCATCAAGTTGAATTATGAAGTTGGATACAAGAGAAACAAAAGGAAGGAAAATAATCTAAAGTAGAAACCAATGAAAGTAGAGTTGATAAAATTAAATTTTGATAGATCATCTAAAGGAAATCTTGGATCAGTAAGAGGAGGATGAATAATTAGAAATAATAGGGGTAAGATTTTATCACATTATGCTTTCAATAGTGGATTTAAGACAAAAAATTAAATTGAAGTTTGTATGACTTTGGAAGGATTAAAATATATAGAAAAATAAAATGGAACAAAGTATGGATGGAAGAAGATTCATCAATAGTAATAATTTTTTTTGAGGAATACAAATGCTCCAAGGAACTATAGACACCAAATTATAGTCATTCATATTTCACTATATATATATATATATTTTATATATTTATATTTATATTTATATATATTTATATGAATAAATATGTCATCCATCAAATTTCCATATTAACATGCCATGTGGCAATCCTTGCTGCTTATTAATTGTAATCTTATCCGCTCATCAAGATATAATCTTAGCCGCTCATTGTCATCGCCAAAACCCTAATATTTACTAAAGGGATTATAAAATACTATTCACTATAGTGAATAAGAGAACACATGAGTTATCAAGAGCCTAAACATTTGCACGATATTTTGCACAAACCCTAACCACCACTACATTCATTGCTCGATCACTATCACTTCTACAAACTAGATCTAGATGCTATAGAGCATCCATCACAGTCTGTAGATGCCTCTAGATGTTTACCAGATGTTGCAAGGTATTCATCACAATCTATAGATGCTTCAGGGCATCCATAAGACATCAAATTGCATCCAACGAGCCCTCAAACATTTTTTGGTATCTACGCAACAACATTTCAAATCCTCAAGAGCACATATCACAATCAAGTATTGACAAGGCAACTATTTTATTTGATTCATGTTTTTTGTATTTTGTTTCATATTTTGCAAACATTCCAACTAGGGTTTGTAGATTTACATTTTATATTTAAGAGGGCCTCACAAGTGGGGTACCTACATGTTCTATTGATATATTTTCTATGGTTTACTTTTTATGTAGGTACAACTAATTATTTATTGGATAGCTATTGCAAATGGAGTGTCCCTACAGAGGATACACAAGCCCACTCAACAACTTGTTTCTAGTAGAGAAGATTTGAAAACATCACATTTGTTTGGTCAAGCAAAAGATTTTTACCCTTTTAATTATTGTATCATTAAAACAAGCATATTTTTTAACCCCTTACAATTTGGGGCATATTAATATTGTAAAAGAGGAGATCAAGGTTCCATAAATCAATATAAAAATATTATCTTATTGCGCATGTTGCTTGTTTTGATTTGTTATTGTTTTAGTGTTAATATTTATACTTACAAAATGACAATCATGATGGGACCCCCAAAGGGTTAATTTTTTTTATCCACCTTGCCATATTTTAATTTATTAATCTATGTTTTTTTTATTTTTTGCAGGTTTTAAGAGCCCGATTGCATAAAAGTCATAAATTCAAACTTAGGGTTTCTAAAGTATGTTAGGGTTTATTTTGTCCTTGCGCAGATGCAAAACTACATTTTGGGGCTAGATAAAACACTCAATTGCATTTGGGAGATGCCACACCATATCTAGGAGTTAGATCAAACACAATATTGCATCTAAGAAGCTAGGGAAAGAAAATGTAAGGCTTCTAGTTAAATTATTTTTCAAAAACCCTAGCCATATTTTTGATTTTTTAAATAAAAATAAGAAAATAAAATATCTATATTTTTGTGTTTTAAAAGGTAGTAAATTAAGCATTCTATAGGTATTTTAGACATTTTTGTAGAAATAAAAATAAAAATTGCATTTTAGGGTATTGATTATCTAATTACAAAAATTCATATAGATTGCATTTAGGGATAGATTTGCATTTGAAAACGCATTTTAGATTTCATTAGGGTTCCAAATTTATCATATTTATTTTTGGACCTATGTATTAAAAATATTCCAGGGTTTATTTGGAACTCATTTCCTGCATTTGGCTCAGTTTTCCTTCTATTTTGGGGTTTTGTTTTCTATTTTTTGTGCCTTTGTATGTTTTTGCTTACACTTATAGGAAACAAATATGAATTGCATAGTAGTTGCATTATAGGATATTTTTTTTTGCGCTTTATTGTTAAAAAGCTCTAGAAAATAGAACCTTAAAAAGAACACCACACACCTGCATGTATCACATAAACATTGGTAAGGTTGGATTTCATCACCAACAGCCAATCGAGATCGATGATGTTGGAATTCATATCCTTCCACCGGCTTGCCTCCTATACACTATAGTAGCCCCAAGTAAGTGTCTTTCTAGATTTCATCATCGAATATTCCTCTAATTTTTGGTGCGCACAAAGTGGGAAGGATTAGCAAGCCCTTTTACCATGGGGCTTTTCAAATAATTAGTGGATGCAACTATCATTCTTGTTCACACCCTAAACGCATGGGTTAAGTGAAAGTATGGGTATGCTGATAGCATAACATTAAATAGCATGGTCCCTTTCAGGGTTTATTTGTTTCCATAGGTTTACCTTGAGCCAATCATTCCCTAGAAAGCTATTTTTAGTCATTTATGATTCATCCTTCATCAGAATGGTGGGTTTGAAAACACATTTTTAGTTGCATTCCATCATACACCTTGTTTATATTTTATAGAATTAGGTTTTTACATCAAAATATACATGAAATAAAATCATAAAAAAAAATTACAAATACATAGAAAACACTTGTTTGATTGAGTCATTTGTGTGTTCATTTTCATTACCACTTCATTTTTCACATATGCACCCTTTCATTTGCCATACCAATTTGTCTCTAGATTATGGTATTGACTCGTAATCAAGCCATAACTATGAGTTAGACACCCTTTAATCAACCACCATCATCGATGGAAAATTCCATTCCTACCCTAACTACTTTTGTGGTTAACCCAACCACTGTGTCGTAAATAATGCATCTTGAACTATCCAATGGATCCTCACACATAAAATCTAATTTGAATATAGATATGATGTAGAGGGAAATCCACAGCTTCATCCTCAAAACCAAACTATCCACACCCTCTGACCACTGCATCACCTTTATAGATTCTGATGTTGTTAGAGCCTATATGAGCTCAACCAATATGGTTTTGCAACCTCTTACCATTCCACCCTTATCTATTCCTATGTTTTAGTAGGAAACCTCGCACTCATACCAATTTATCACCAACCCTCTATTTGAGGTCACATATGCACCTCTACATCAAACTCTTCCATTATCATTTAGCCAATGTACTTCTCTCCCATATAACTATACCACCATTCATTCCAACCCACTCTATGAAGCATAAGTTAATGTTGCTTCATAAATACCACCAACCAATCCATTCACACCATATGGCTTTGTTGATTCAACCTAGCATAACAACCCTCATTTGGTTGTGATTCCCTTCACAACTTACCCTCTTTCAACTTCAATCCATGTTGCTAAAACTCACAACATACCAACCTTTGCCTCTCATAAAACCTTTCAACTAGAATCTGAAACTACTATACAACAAGTATGGTAATATTTAAACCAATTGCTTATTGGTAATACCAATAAAAATGCATATCCTTTCTTGCAATAGAAGTTGTAGATGGTGGATTTCAATCATCAACCCATTTCTATCCAAAACATATTTTTCACTCTTGATTAATATTAGGTATCATGACTGCCTATGGCCACTATACCTAAACTTTCATTCAACTACATAAATGTCATCACAACTACCTAAAACACTTAAATTCCCCAAAATCCACCTCTACCTCCTCAACGTCAATAATTTCATAATCAATTCCAACAGAAAATCCAACACCATCACATACCCATTACTATCAACCTGTTAGCCAATTAGAATATGATTTTATATCAGCACTTCATAATACAACACACACCACCCACCTATACTCATAATGTAAACCAAATATTCCAAACATAAGTGGAAGATCCCAAAATTCAATATTTGAAAAAACAAATTGACAACTTGATTATGTACACACCTGGTATGATGTACCAGAAACCCACCTTAAGATAGCTACTCAATCACCCGATTCATCCTTTGGTACCATCACCACCATACCCTATCAATTTTTCACTATCAAATTTTAACAAATTTAAAGGGGTTGAGGACCCTAGAGAGCATATAAGTGCATTTATCCATTCATGTTTCAAGATCCAAGAGAATTATGCCTTAATATCTGATGGGATGCCTTAGAATGGTATACTAATTTTCCTCACCACAACATATATACATTCGAACAACTGGAAGACCAATTCTTAGAGAGATTCTCCATAAATATTAGAAAGAAAACCACATTAACCGACTTATATAATATATGACAATTTTAAGAAGAGTTAATTTATGAATTTGGAAACTGTTGGAGGGCAATATTTGCCAAATTACAATTCACCCTCCCCATGGAAGAACTAATACATATGTTCACAAGGAGTTGTTTAAAACCTATCTCCTTGTTATTACAATTATAATAATACAGAACATTCGATGAACCTCTCATCCAATCTTGAGGCATTGAGATAATCAATATTCAAGAGGGTGAGATCAAGCCTAAGAAAAAATAATGGTAGAACAAGGGCCAAAAAAAAGTAAATTATAATGACCAAACTAAATCTGGTCAATTTAACCAAGTGGTCTTGAGTCAACCAACAATGCAAACTCAACAATCTCAAGTCCATATTCAACAATAACCATCACCACAACAACCATAATAAATGATATCAAGTAGTTATACCCCCACAATAGTTGTAAAATCCAATACCAAATGTAGATAATAATCAATCCTGATAGTCCATTCAGTAAACTTGCAGTTATATACCATTGCCTGAATCATATGCATCCATCTTTCGAAGGTTGTATGATACACACACAATTACTTTACCAAAAGTCAATCCAGAAGATTCAATTACTGGAGCATTGTTTTCCCTTTCATTGATAGAAGGACCAAGACATTAATATTTGTTTTACATTTAAAGATATTGTACAAGATCTATTATACTTAGGGGCCATTAATATGGATAACCCCTTGGCATAGCAAAACCAAAATATTGGTATTTATCAGAAACCACTTCCTCATCATGAGGGGACACAACAAGCAATGGGGGTATCAACTACCATAACTACCCTTAACTAAATAAACCATGTACAACAATACCAAGGTTTTTTGGGTGCTATTCATGTAGTAACCTAAGGTCAAAGAAGCATGAATCATAAAAAACAACTAAATGAACAACCCCAAGTAGTGCAATATCCTATGGCACCACCAAAAAGTGTGTATCCACAACAAAATATCGTTAATTCATCTTAACCCATTCATATTCGAAGTCATCCACCTCAACCCATTCATCTTCCAAGTCATACACCAAGACCAATTATTACACTAAGAAATCGATTGACAAATAGTCTAAAAATAGCTTCAATCAAACTATCAATTTATGAGCTTATACAACAATCTCCGCCACATCATGAGACATTTATGGAGATATTGAAATCCATTGAACTTCAAATTCAATACTTTTATACCTTCAACAATTTTGTGGGGAGTATTCGAACATGCATGGAACCTTTGTATTCTATGATTTTTAAGTCAAGTCAATACCATCAGAATCATTGGATCCTCCACTGCATATCATGGCTCAGATTGATCAAAAGCCTTTAAAATGAATACTAATAGATACTGGCTCATCAATTAACATCATCACCACTTCAAAACTCCACCATATTAATCTTCCATCTTCCCACAACACCAAATACACCTTCACATTATAGGCATTTAACGATGCTTTATGCTCTACAATTGGCATTGTTTTTTTACTCGTACAAGTGTGGGTAAGGATGTTACATACCATATTTAATATCCTAGAAGAGGATATGGTCTATAACATAATCCTTGGAAACCCCTAGATTAGGGAGATAAAATATGTTCCCTCAATATTACATCAATGTTTGAAGTACGTACATGAGAGACAAATACATTGTATACCCATAGAAATTAAACCATTCGAATACTATAACTTCATTTCCAACCCCTATGAGCCTTCATTTCCATCTACCCATTTGTTTTAAATTCCATCAACCATGCCATCCACCACACAACATAGTAGCTCATCCAAAGTACCTTTTCTAGAACTCCCTATCATTCATCCAAATCAAGAATCCACTTCAACATCTCATCACATTACTTCCACATCTCAACCTTCATCACAATGGACACCATGTACATGTGGGTAGATATTATCACCTCAAAAATCCATAAAAGGGGGACATGCATCATTAACATCACTCATTATCACTCATCCAACATCATACATACAATCAAATTCACAAGCACCTACTTCCACATCATCTAAGATTGAATTTCCAATCATTAATCAAATTACTCAACCAAACCCCCCTCCGCCTCAACCATACAATATTTTACAAGTTGATATAATAGATCATGATATGTCATCCCAACATAAATATTTCCCTCATTTGATCCACAATTCACCCTTGAGTCCCACACCTTCATATCCAATCCATCTACATCGTCACCCACACAAGTTGTAGTTCACCTCACTAGTCCTAGCATTGAGAAGTATGTGGTTCAAGTTGCAATCACACTTCTTAACATTGAAACTATTAGGGACTATGGTCACCCACATGACCCATATATATCTATAGGAGTGGTTTACAACATGGGTTCATTACCAAATAGAGTTAATTTTGTATATGGGAGGGTCGATTCATCATCTGATATACTTCCCCCATATAAACCTAATCACCCATCCTATGCCAATATTAAGAACATATCCAACTATAATTTCCCATAATGATATTTTTATTGGATTAATTGGTAAGGATATGGGTTAGGATGACATGAACAGAGCATGCATAATATCATTGAACCTTAGTATTGAGAAACACATGACCATTTTGGCCTAGGATATAGTCCACAATCTTTCGCTTCCTCTTTCCAAAAAGCCTTTCAACGACTCACTCTAGATCCTGAAGGGAATAGTGAATAAGAGGAGAATAATGATAACAATGATTATGAGGATGAATTGTATGAGAAATACAAAATCATTTTGATAGCCTTAGATGAATCTAAAGAAGAATCAATCCCAATTACACTATTCACTATGGAAGATGAGTTCTACCTTAACATGTTTCCTATTTATCATCCCATATTTTGTTTTCTCCTACCAAGAGAGTGAGTTGAGGTGACTGGTGAACCACCACCATCGCCTTCACCACATTAGATTATATAATGTAAATCTGTACAAAAAATTAAAATCATCATCACTCATATTGCATTGATTCACACATTTCACTATATTTATCCCATTTGCATACATTCATGATGTCTATCATGTTAATTGTCATTCAGGTTAGTTTGGATAATTGTTAGTCTAATGAGTCTTGTTGCCTTAAGCAAGGGCACTTTTGGTCTAGCATTAATTACATCTTGCCATCCATTGAGCATTAGTTCCAATTTGCGATCCATCAAAAATAAATAAAATAAAAGAGAAAAATTGCAATGAAAATACCTTAGCACCTTACTTATTTTCAATCACTCAACCATTCCTAGTGTTTCAAGCAACCTC
Source organism: Wollemia nobilis (assembly GCA_028583015.1). Lineage (NCBI taxonomy): Eukaryota > Viridiplantae > Streptophyta > Pinopsida > Araucariales > Araucariaceae > Wollemia > Wollemia nobilis. Next base: position 378,802 of record JAQPPZ010001296.1, on the reverse strand, counting down.
AATCGAACATCAAGTTTTGAATTGGACCAAAACACACTTCTCCACTAAGAAAATCTTGAGTTTTGAAAATTGAATTTACCAATTTTGAACCAAAACATATTTCACATGTATTATTATCTTTTGCCAAAGAGGGATGACACTATCATTAGGTTAAACTTTGAAAGCAAAAAAATTTCTTGCTCATTCCATCATGCACATAGTACAAAATAAAAATGAAAATAGTGGTTTTCACTACTTACAACACTTCAAAATAAAAGAGTGAGTAGTAAGGATAAGGTAAAATTCTCATCACACCTTGATTGAGAATATGATTTCTCAAATATTTAACTCTTTTACAAACCAAAAAATAGACGCCAAGTAGTAGGTATAGGATTACATTTCCATCCAGATGGTTATGTAGTCTGATTCCCCAAAGCTTAGAGATCATATCATTGGATTATGGAGCTAATATCCATAATCCAATGATATGATCTTACTTAAAGAGACCTCTAATTGCACATAAAGACAAACTAGCTTTTTGATTCTCTTCTTGACTAGATCAATATCACTTTACTAAATATAGGTAAATTAAATCACCCTTCACACACACATTGGTTCTCAATTGGCTTGAATCATTACCTTGCTCATGATTGGTAATTGAAATTTCATTGCACACACACTTTGTCCTTGAGAAAATTAGATTTGGGAGATCATTTTGGTTGAGTTCACTAGGATGTTTGAGTCTTTCAAAAATAATCCTATATTTTCATCCCATATTACCATTGCATCCTAGATCAAAATTATATGTTTACCATTATATATTGGTTCCCTTGATTAGGCTATAAAGATAAAGTTGATCAAAGCAATATTATAAAACTTATTTAAATGATAATTTACATACATCATCAATTCATCCACATACATCATTTAAGTATGCATTCATATCATCATCCACATATACATCACCAACTCCAAAAAAATAAAAATAAAAAACAAAATTGAAAAACATTACAAAAACAAATGAGAAGGCTAGAACCATTTATCTCCATCATTTTCCCACCAACTTTAGTCATAGTGTCAACTTCCACCATCACCATCATCAAACACTCTCACTCTTCTTCACTCTCAAATGCACACTACAAACCCTCAAACGCAAGAATGAGTGAAAAACAACTCTTAAACATTGTAAAAATACCTCAAATAGACACTATGCATTCAAATCATCATCTCACATCATCATCATCTCAAGCGAACCATGTATCTAGTAATTTAATCTAGTTACCTAGTGATTGCAATGATTGGTCATCCATACAATCCGGTAGGATGAACATTTCACCATAAATACACTTGTTCAAAAATCATCAAATCAACACACCATTGTCATCTCCCCTCATCATCATCAAAGCAAAATTAATTGGATCCCTCATTTCTTGAGTGAGATTGTGTTCAAGCTAATTTGCCCAAGGTTTTCATTAACACCTTCTTCATGGGGTTACAAACATGGAAAATCTTACTTTATCATTTTGCATTAAGTAATTTGATACAGTCATTACTACAATGAGCTCCTAGGGTGATTGGTTCCTCTAATTCATCATTTTTCATTAAGGAATTTGATACAATCACTAATATAGCAAGTTCCTAGGGTGATTGGTTCCTTTAATTCATCATTTTTACATTTCAATGATACGAAAAGGTAAATTTTAACGGTACAGAACCACCCCAAACTTGGGGCAACCAACTTGATATTTGATTTCTAACATCTATATACATCACATGCATCCATTTCATCATCCAAATTCGGTCAATTGGCTCATGGGTTTCATTCTTCACTCATTCACCAATTGAGGGGGTAAGCTAAAATTAAATTCTTCAAAATAATTCTCCTTGTATATTGAGGAAAAAGAGTACATTTATCCAACTCAGGTGTCTCTTGTTTTTGCATTGCATCGTGTTTCACACACCATAGTACAAAAAAAGATATCTATAGACACTAAATTCTAGCCATTCATCATTCATTATTTATATATATTTATATATATAAATATAAATATTTTATATATTTATATATATAAATAAATTTGAGTCATCCATAAAAATTCCATATTAGCATGTCATGTGGCAATCCTTGCAACATATTAATTGCAATCCTGATCGCTCATTAAAATTTTAATATTAGTTTCTCATCAATATTTAATTTTTACCACTCATTGCCACCATTAAAACCCTAATATTTACTAAAGAGGTTATAAAATACTATTCAATTTTGTGAATAAGATAACAATCGAGTTATCAAGAACCTAAAAATTTGCATGACATTTTGCACAAACCCAAGTCATTGCCGCATTCGTTGTTTGATCACAGTCACTTCTACGAACTAGATCCAAATGTTTTAGAGAATCCATCACAGTATGAAGACACCTATAGGCATTTAAAAAACATTGTAGGGCATCCATCATAGTTGTAGATGCTTTAGCGTGTCCATAAAATATAAAAATATGTCTAGTGAGACCTCAATCATTTTTTGACATCTACGTAACAACATTTCGAACCCTCAAGAGCATGGATCACAATCAAATATTGACAAGGCAACTATTTTATTTGATTTACATTTTTTGAATTCTATTTCACATTTCACAAACATTCCAACTAGGGTTTATAGATTTACATTTTATATTAAAGAGGGCCTCACACAGTGGAGGCCCCACATGTGCTACTGATACCTTTTTTGTGGTTTGATTTTTGTGTAGGTACAGGTGAAAATTTATTGGATAGTTGTTACAAATGGAGTAGCTCTACAGAGGATACACAAGCCCCCTCAAAAACTTATTTGTAGTAAAGAATAATTGGGAACACCACATTTGTTTGTTCAAGCAAAAGGATTTTACCCTTTTAATCATTGTATCATTATAAAAAACATATTTTATAACCCCTTGAGATTAAGGGCATATTAATGTCATAAAAGAGGATATCAGGGCTCCATAAGTCAATATAAAATAATTCTCTTATTGCGCATGTTTCTTATTTTGATTTGTTATTATTTTGGTGTTAATATTTATGTTTACTCTAGTCACTTGGCGGTTGCAGCGATTGGTTATCCATGCAATTTTGTAGGATGGGTAGATCACCATAAGGATGCTTGCTCAAAATCATCATCCAACATCATCTTGTTTGAAATCAAATCAATTTGATCCCTCAATTTTTGAATGCGACTATGTTCGAGAAAATTTTCTCAAAGCTATCATAAACCCTCTCCGCTGGTAAAAAGTGGAACTCTCTTACAAATTTCAAATGCATCATGCCAATATTTAGGTTCAAAAATGTGGTTTTTTAAGTGAGGTGGTAATGCCTCCACCTCCACCACAATGTTTACCTAATGTTGGTTCGTCAACAACATTGCACATCATGTTGAAAGCAAAATTTCAACAACACAGATCAACCTCAAACTTAGGGTAACAAACTTGATTTTGGTTCCTAACATATGCATACATCACACATATCCACCCCTTTCATCATTCACAGTTGGTCAATTGGCTCGTGGGTTTCATTCTTCACAAATTCACCAATTGAGGTGGTAAGCTAAAATAAAATTCTTCAAAATAATTCTCCTTGCACATTGACGAAAAAGAGTACATTTCTCCATTCCACATGTTTCTTATTTTTGCATTGCATCATATTTCACACAACATAGTACAAAAAGGGGTAACTGCAGACACCAAATTATATCCATTCATCATTCATTATATATATGTATTTATATATAAATATAAATGTTCTATATATTTATATTTATATATATATACAAATAAATCTGAGCTAGCCATCAAAACTCCATCTTAGCATACAATATGGAAATATTTTTCGCTCATTAATTGTAATCCATGTCACTCATTAGAATTGCAATCTCAGCTGCTCATTACAACCGTAAAAACCCTAATATTTACTAAAGGGGTTAAAAAATATTGTTCACTTTGGTGAATAAAGAGATATCACATTAGTTATTAAAAGCCTAAATATTCACATGATATTTTGCACAAACTATAGCCACTGTTGCATTCATAGTTTGATCACCACCGTTATTGTAATTCAGATCCAAACGCTATAGAGCATCCATCATAGTTCACATATGCCTCTGGGTATTTAACAAATTTTGTAGGGAATCCATCATAGTTCATAAACACTTCAGGGCATTCATTAGACACTATACTACATCTAACGAGCCCTCAAACATATCTGACCCACAATGAGAAACTGTTGTAGAGTTTCCATATTAGCTTTGTTAACCATATATGTGAAGCCAATAAAGTGTGTGTTTCTAACTACTTGCTTTATTACTTAACCATATCCATCAAGAAATACCATAAAACTCATGCCAAACCCCTGCATCAAGGCCTTATCATGGTCATCCTCAAACATGTCATGGCAAATAGACCCCCTCTCCAAAAGTAACCCCTTTGGAATTCAATCCTTTGATTTCTCCCACCATTTTTGAGACCCATAATGTGAACCCTCCCAAGGATGAAAAAGCTAGTCCAGCATCCCGTTGCAAACCTTCTCCCCATAGGAGCACTAGAAACAATTCTCAAAGGAAGCGTAACCTCGCAAAGGATATTCTTCTTGCTCCCAGGTCCTCTATGCACCTAAAAAGGTCCAAGAAAGAGAAGGCATTCTCTCTTATGCATGTTATTTTAGAGTCCAATAGTGGTAGTGAGGTTTCATCCTCCCACCTCCTCCTGAAGCTCGCTATCAATTTGATGGTTAATATTTCAAATTTTACAAATTATACCATAAAGGTCCTCAAACGCATTTCTTGAAATTACAGTGAGATTTATAATGATCCGAAGGAAGTCACCAATAATTAAAGTGCAAAGGATCTTATTTCTTGGGGTTTTGATTCTAGGATGCCAAGGTAGGACAGTGGGTTTGGTAGTTGGGGCTTCTTTGATGTTGTTTGTATGTTTGGATCTTCTCATGCTACGGTTTCTTTAATCTATTTTTTTTTCTTATTTCATTTCTCTCTTCTGGGTTCCTCCAACCTTTCTAGTTGTCTGCAAGGTTTTATGTACCTTTTTTTATTGAGGTTTTGGGATCCTCTTAAAAAAACCATTTATATATATATATATAAATGCAACTTTCCAAAAAAAATGCCACATAAGCCTTAATCTAAAAAAGACCATAAAGGCCTTAATCTAAAAATGTCATAGTAGTCTTAATATAAAAAGGGCCACAAAAGCCCTGATTCTGAAAAAAATTCTAAAAGGGAGTACATAATTTAGAAGCATATTCATATTATAGTTATAATCATTTGTTGTAGGAAAGAGGAGATCCAATGAATTTGAGAAACTTCCTATATTAGAGTTATGAAGAGTATTTACTTTAAAATCATCCAACACCTAAATCAAACTTGAAGGTGAAGAGATTAGATGAAGATCTCATTGAATAAGCTTCTATTCTTGGAAGGATGATAAGGACTAGGAGGACCTTGTTCAGATCTAGAAGCAACAAAATCAAGAGATCCAGGAAGGATATCTCAATTCCAAAAGAAGAAGATCTCAAGAAAGACCAAAGCGACTGCAGGATCAATGACCTAGGAGAGGTCTCAATAAAAAAGGCTTGAAGAAGCCTTGTTGCTGAAGCAAGATCATCAAAGAGTTCCTAGAATAATTCATTGGATAAATTCTCCATCAGGGAGAAACTTTCTCTCAAGGGAAATACTTGGGACAATTTTCATAATTCGATAATAAGCCCAACCATGAGAATATGAATTGGTAAGGAGTGCCAAAGAAGATACATAAGACCTCAATACATTAATATTCTTGAGAAGAAGAAGATCATAATTGAAGTTAGAATTTGAAAAGAAGAATTGAAAATAAAAAAAGTTTATCAAAGTCGAGAGACTAGAGGATTACCCAAGGAATCCTTTGAATCCATAGAACAAAGGAGAAGACCAAATCACCAAATCCTAGGCTCATGAAAGGAAGTTCAAGATCTCTTTTTGATGAAGGAGGATCTAATCAGAAAAGCATACAAAGGTACAAAAAACAACAAGCCTGATCTACAACTATCAAAAAGGTAAGCAACTATTGGTGCAAGTGAATTCATTATTCAGATTACTCAATAGATTTGTTAAAGCACCTTATGGTAGATCAGAAATTGCAAAGAGGAATAATTGCATTATAGGTATTCAAAAAAGTGCAAAAATGAAATTTTTTTTTAAGGTTCATTTGCACATTAATTTGGAGTTGATAATATTATTAAATTACAATTATCTATTAACTACCTATCTTATATCTTGAAAAAGAAGACTGTGTCCTACAACTGTGTTCGTAGTGAAATTTGAAGATTACATTTGAAGAGTTGTAGTGGAATTATTAAGAGTATATTTAAGAAATCAATGGAGCAATAAGATAAATTTATTGTTACCATTTATAGCACATATATTAAGCACTATTCTATTTAGACTATTAACTAGTTGCTCTATATTTGTTTGTGTTGATTAGTAAGCAAACAAAATTCTAGCACTTTAGTGGTCAAAAGAAGCCACCATTACAAGAAGAAATGTGGAGTAGAAAAACCACCATTGAAATCCTTCAAGGAAGCCTCAAATCGAGACCTTGGTAGTCTCAAGACTCAAAAGGATTCATTCTTCAAGCACAAAGAGTAGGAATCCTCATTTTTAATAGCTTGGATTGACTATCATCAAAAATAATTAAGAAATATTATAAAGATTCTTCATTTTAAGGTGAAAATTTACATATTACAAAAGGTACCTCATTTGTTCCTTAGAATAACAAAGGCTTTACCATTTACAGGGGGAAGAAAGATATTTTCATCTAACAGGTCTGTGGCCAAGGGAAGGAGCTATCCAAAGCTCATACAAGAGTGCATATACAACCAATAGGAAGAGATACCAGAGAGCTCACATGTTCCTATTAATTAGAGTTGTATCCAGGTGAAGGATCCCATAAGAACAATAGATTTTCATCTAAATAAGGAGCTACCAAAGAGCTCACATGCCCAAGAGTTGAGGTGTTTAAAAACACCATCTTTTTTCATTAGAATCAGCCCTATAATGCAGTGTGTCACCTACAATAGTGGAGCCATTGTAAGAAGAGATTAGCACTCATGTGTACATATAAAGGAGGAGAATATTTAGCAAAGGAGTATCTACATAAAACATGAAGCATTGGATGTTCTAACCAGTGGCAAATGAAGGGATAAATCATCATTAGAAATTAGCAAACAAGTGCAAAGAGGAATCTATACTTAAGGTGTCCATTGAAGCGAGTGTCCACCAAGAGAAGATATTGAAGGTGTGCCAAGAAACTATCCATCTATAGCCATTCATTACCCTCTCCAAGCCAGCTAGCAAAATAAAGCTTGCATACCAAGAAAAAACAAGCTCACGTAGGGTGCAAAGATAAAGGAGAAATTAGGGTTACTTAGAGCAATAGAAAAAAATCTTGCATGCACAATCCACTTGGCACAAAATCTCTACATCTACCAACATTCAAGCGCTCACCTAAAGGGAGTTACACTCAATTGGAGATATTTGAGATTCATTGTAGGTTACCACCAACCTCATCATTACTGGAGGAACATCTATAAACATCAAAGAAATATTTATTGTCAAAGAAATACTCATTACCAAAGAAATGCTCATTGCCGAAGAATGCTCATTATTGTCGAAGAGAGTTGGCTTGTTACACTTTGGGTGACACTTGTCACTAAGACCATCCTTCTTAAGATGCCAATCTAGGAGAGCAAAAGACACAACAGTAAAAAATAGTCAAGCAAAGCAAGGAGTAGTCAAAATAAAGTTATTTCTTAAAGGTGAAACATCTATATGCCATTCAACGGTGTAAGGGAGCTAGTAAAGATGTTGCCATAAAGCCATAATTTGGATAATACTAGCTAAAGATATTTCAAACCATAAAATTATAGAAGTGTTTGATCACCAATCGAGGGACAAGTTTACGCTGATCAAAGAGGATTTTGAGTTACCCACTGTTAGGTTGTGGAGTCTGATCTTGGCTAAAATTAAGTTTTTTATAATTGTATAAAGAAAAAGAAAAGCAAAAATCCCAAAAAAAGCAAAAATCCAAGAAATAAAAAATGATAAAAAAAGATAGATTTAAAGAAAAAAAAAACATGGTCTATAGTTAAGAAAAACTATTGTAATAATTCTCTATATTTGAGTATCTTGTTTATAGGAAGGGCATATGATTATGTATCTCTTGTATAGAGATCAGGAAGCTTGGTGTAGAGCTTGATGCAAGGGTGTTTGTATGTTGAATTACTGTTAGAGTAATTATGTGGATATGCTAGTGTTTTGAAGAGGAATTTGCAACTGGTTGTGTTGTAGGATTGCTCCCTTTAGAGATTGTATTGGTGTTAATACAAAGTACTGGTGTTGGGTGAACCGTGTTATATGTTGTATTTTATCCTGTATTGCATGTTTATGTTATTCTGTGATGATTAATAATTTCTATTGTTACTGATTAAGTTGCTTACTTCAAGAATCCCTTTTTTTTTTATATAGTGAATCCTAACAATTGATATCAAAGCGAAGTTGGGATTCAGGATTGAGTGGGAGCTTGAATTGAGTGGGAGCTATGACATAATAAGAGAAGTTTAGAGTGGAGAAATTCTATGGCCATAACTATCAACTATGGAAGATGCAGATGGAGGATTATTTGTATCTAAAAGATCTCTATCTACCTTTGGAAGTTAAAGCAAAGCAACTGTTAAGCATGTCAGATGAGGAATGGGCTCTTCTAGATAGGAAGGCATTAGGTACTATCCATTTATACCTTGAAAATTCAGTGGCATTAAACATTTCAGAGGTGAATGCTACGAAGGATCTTATGGACACACTAAAAAGGTTGTATGAAATTCCCTTGGCTTCAAATAAAGTTTTTCTAATGATGCATCTTTACAATTTGAAAATATCAGAAGGTGGATCTGTTTCTAGTCATTTAAATTATTTCAATATGGTTGTTAGTCAGTTAGCATCGGTTAATATTAAAATTGAGGAAGATATGAAGGACATTCTATTCCTTTGTTCATTACCTGATAGTTGGGAGAGCTTGGTAATGGCTATTAGAAATGGTACTGTTTCTAGTATTCTTTCTTTTGATGATGTAGTGAGTGCATTCCTTAGTCATGAAATGTGAAGGAAGAGCATGGAAGAATCATCATCTGGTGTAGCATTTATTACTATAGAAAATAAAATATAAGAGGATTGAATTTGGGGAACCGTGAAGAGCAAGGTGGATCCAAGTCCAAAGGAAATATGGTGTGCTAGCATTGTGGCAAGAAGGGGCATATGAAGAAATATTGCTTGTCTTAGAATGGAGATGGAGGAGAAGCAAACATAGCAGATGAAAAAAGGATTTTATCCTTTCAACAGTGGGAACTAGGAGACATATCCAGGAATATGGACATGGCTCAAGATATATTGTATAATTTTCAGGATGGAAAACATAATATGGTTATAGCTTTAGATCATTGCAACCCCAAGTTCCTAAGTTGGAAGGTAATTCCACACTCGAGGAGTGTGCTTTTAAAGCTAGTGGCAAAGCCATATTGTGTGTGCATGTTATGGGTCATCCATAGTATGTAGATCTTTCCATGGTGGTGATATTTGATTCACCAGATACAAAATAATTATGAGGATTTTGTTATTATCATTAATTTGTGGTAGAGAGATTGTGTGTTGCTTGTTGATCATAGGATAAAAGTGCATGGATGACACTAGTATGGTGTGATGGTTCAGAGCATGGTTACAACAATCTAGAGGAGTTGACATTCCTTTTTTGGCTTAAATATGTTCTTTGGCGGATGCAACAATGGTAGAGTTGTGGATCAGTCTCCAAGTGGGATATTGTTAGGTTGTGGAGTCTGATCTTGGCTAAAATTAAGTTTTTTCTAATTGTATAAATAAAAAGAAAAGCAAAAAGCCCAAAAAAAGCAAAAAGCCAAGAAAGAAAAAGGATAAAAAAATATAGATTTAAAGATTAAAAAAACATGGTCTATGGTTAATAAAAACTATTGTAATAATTCTATATATTTGAGTATCTTGTTTATGGGAAGTGCATAGGATTATGTATCTCTTGTAGAGAGATTAGGAAGCTTGGTGTAGAGCTTGATGCAAGGGTGTTTGTATGTTGAATTATTGTTAGAGTAATTGTGTGGAGATGTTGGTGTTTTGAAGAGGAATTTGCAACTAGTTGTGTTGCAGGATTACTCCCTTCAGAGATTGTATTGGTGTTAATACAAAGGACTGGTGTTGGGTGAACCATGTTATATGTTGTATTTTATCTTGTCTTGCATGTTTATGTTCTTCTTCTATGATGGTTAATCATTTTTGCTATTACTAATTAAGTTGCTTGCTTCAAGAATCCCTTTTTTTTAATATAGTGAATCCTAACACCCACAAGCGCTATGCAACACGTAGCTATAGATCTATTTACGTACAACAATGAGGAATGATTGAGGTAAAATATTTATGCTTGTCTTAACTTAATGTTTACAGAGTTATAAGGAAACATATTAAACACACATAATTTAGATTTATTATTTGCAAAAGTTATCGAGGAATAAGGGATATTATAATTGTTAAAATAACTTGCAATATTATTTTCTAATTTTTCCAAAATTAGGAGTTATAAGGAATACAACATCAACTTAGAAATTGGAAATTAGAATTTAATTTTTACTATTAAGTTTTTTGAGGAGTTATAAGGTTTTCCACACTAATGATTTTTGATGTTTATTTTTGGAATTTATATATTTCAAAAGCAATTTTTTTTTTTTTTGGAATTAAAATGATTTCTACTATGATTTGAAATTGATATTTCATTTTTATTTTTTATTTTTTAATGTTTATTAAAGTATGGAGTGATAAAATTTTCTACTTCAAATAAGATTTAAATTTTTGAATTAAAATTTGGGTTTTTAAAATTTAATGGTTTTTAAGATTTAAATGACTAGATGATTTAAGATTTGTGTTTTTTGGTTTTGTGAAGATTTTTTAAATTTGAATAAATTTGGTTTGAAGCTATTTGGTTTAAAGGTTTTAAAATTTTAAAAAATTAAAAAAAAAAATTGAAACTTGAAATTTGAAATTTCTGTAAATTTAATTTAGTAGGGAGATATAAGGATTACTAATTCAAAAGAATTAAATTTTTCAATTAAATATCATGAAAAAAATTATTAAAAATACATTCAGTGAAGATGGTGAAGAAATATTAAATAAATTAAAGTTTTATTCGAAGCATTTGATAGATAATTTTGATGAGAAGAAGAAAATACCAAACTAGCTTTGAGATACATTTGAGAACTCAAAGCTAGAATAAATGTTATATTCTACTACTATAAGATCACAAACTTGTAGTTTAACAAGAATAAATTCTTTAATATAACCTATAATTACTCTATTTTCCATGGACTAAGGAACCATGTGACTTATTTATAAAAAAATAAAGGAAGAATGACTTTAATAGTGCATCAATGGTTGCATTGTTTTCTTAAGAATATAGATGATCATAAAATATTAGCATGGAAGCATAGATCAAAGAAAGGATATTGTATTCAATTGAAGTGTAATTATTGCAATAGAATTGGGCATGAAGAAGCTAATTGTTGGAATCTTTATCCATGTAAATTTTATGGAATAAATACTCATTCTCCAACATTTTGTTGGTATAAAAGAAAATATTATGAGATATTTGAAAGAATGCTATAATTTAGATTAGATCATTTTATTCAAAATTTTATATCTGAAGCAACTTCTAACAATAGAGAAAATTGTTCTATTTTAGAAATGCATGACAAAATTAAAAAATAACTAATTAAGGAAGACATATCTTGATTTTATTTTGTCCAAGGATCCGATTAATTATGAAGTGTTTGATTTTTTAGAAAAATAAGAAATAGGAAATGAATAAACTATGATCCAAATTTATCTTGCAGAGTAAACAAGAAAGAAGCAAATGAACTAGAGACCAAAGACAAAGAAGAAGCTCAAGTAATTCATGAACAAGAAGCAAAGACTAAAGAAAATAAGAATAAATATGAAGAAGAAGTTGAAAATAAATCTCTAGCAGAGGTTCATGGACAATGCAAGGTCACTTTGTTAGTCCATAATATGTATTTCATATTACATTCATAGCATGTATTTCATATTACATTCATGGCATGGGTTAGGCGCTCCTCCTAATCGGTTATGGGGTTGGTTATCAAAAGGGAGTTGGTTTTCCAACCAACCAACTATTTTGTAATATGTATTTATACCTCATTCAAATCAATACAAGATTACTGCGTACATTCTATTATGGTATCAGAGCGTGGATACCAAGGACTTGAGACCAGGTGATGATTGGAGAGCATAGGCAAGGGCACAGATACTGAGGACTCAAGACCAAGACTCGAGACCAGAGACCGGGAGGTGACTGGAGAGCATAGGTAGGGATATGGATATCGAGGACCCGAGACCAGGACCCAAGACTAGACGACCAGGATGGACGAGGACCCGATACTAGGTGACACATGGTCAGACCAAGCTAGATGACACGAGTGACATGGCAACAACCGGGTGACATGTGGTAGCGGCTAGGTGACATGTGGGCGTGATGTGGCAAGTTAGGATTGGTTGGGCAGTAAAAGGTGAACAATGGTTTGATTGCCCGAAGGCAATCAAAACCTAAGGTGTCACTAAAAGCTTAAAAAAATATTTTTGATCTTTTTTCCCATGCATGTGGGATAAAGAAGGCATTTTTTTATTTTTTCGTAGAATATTGAAGATTAAAGATAGAGACAAATAATGAAGACTAAAGCATTCAATAACCAAATAATGTAATACATGGAGGCATTGAAGAATATTACATTAATTGTTACATGCAAATGTACCTTCATGGTACCTTTATAATACAAATGTAAATATGTAATATATTAGGATTTGTATCTATAGTTTAGATGAGTTATTTATATTACCCTTTTATGTAAGTTTTTATGTGTAGAATATGTACAAGTGTCATGTGAGTAAGAGTGCAAGTGTGTATTGAGAAAATGTGCATAAGTGGCATGTATGTAAGTGTGCAAATATGTAAAGTGAGGATGTGCATAAGTATCTTGTATTAGGAGTGCATGTAGGAGAGTAAGAGTCATGTAAAAGTGTGCAAGTGCCATAGATTCAAGTATATATGTAATAATAGAGTAAAGAGTCTAGTATACAAATGGAAAAATGAGAAGCTAAAGGTCAAGAATAGGAAAGGATGCATCTTCCAAATATGTGAGTAATGCAATATACAAGTATTGAAGAGTCATATTACTATGTAAATATTATGGAGATAAAACTCCATGTATTGTATATAATAACAAGAACAAGAAAAAAGTGAGAAAATGATTTGTAGTGATCATCACATAACAAGCATTGATAATAAAGCTTGTATATAGATTTTGAGCAATTTATATTGTAAGTATTCTTCATGCATGTACATGAATGATTTTGGTCATTTACATTCATCTTTGATATTATATGTGAATGTTATTTCATTATTATATTGACCTAGATATATCTTCTAAACTACCAATTTTGAGTTGATCATTTGAGGAACAATACAATAGATGAATTCACTTTGAGTCAAATAATTATCTAATAAACCAAACATTTTCAAGGCAGATTACTAATGCGATCATGGCAGGAAGAGGAGCAGGAGTAGGAGCGGATGCAGGGCTGGGGGCAGGTTCAGAGTTTGGTGCAGGGTTTCATGTGGGATCGGGCTCGGGATCGGGCTCGGGATCGGGATCAGGCACGTCAGGGCCCGGTCTCGGGCCAGCAGGACCCTCGACGGGCCTAGAGGATGGCTCTACGCTTGATCCGATTGGTGGCCAGGGTGGGGACGACATCTTGGGCCCTGGCCCCCAGGCCAGCCTCGATGCGAGCGCAGGCCTAGGGAAAAATCCCCCTGATCCTAGGCAGGGCTCTGTCCCAGGTGGGCCCAAACCCTCCTATCAGCAGATCTTGGTGGGCACCAGGGCCCCTTCCCGGGCCCTGGGGCTAGGTCTTTCCCTCGAGGGCACCCACATCTCTATTCAGGAGGAGGTCTATTCCTCCTTGGTAGCTGGTTCCTCGGCCTCCCTGGTAGGGAAATTCTTGGGAGGGCGTCCAGACATGGAAACCATCCGTAGATGGGCGGCTACCAAATGGAAGGTTTCCGGGCATATCCAGCTGGTTGCCCTGACCAAGGGCTTCTTCATCATCAAACTAAATAACAGTGAGGACGCCAAAAAGATCCTGTCGGGTGGGCCCTAGTTTTTGGGGCGCAAAAGCCTCTTCCTCAGGCGGTATGGAGCTGACTTCCACCCCAGCACCCAAAGCATCAACTTCACCCCGGTCTGGGTTCGTCTCCCAGACCTTCCCTTCCACCTATGGCACGAAGATCTCCTTAGACTCATTGCTCAGTCGGTCGGGGACCTGGTGGCCTTCGACCCCGCTACCAAGGTAGGATCCCGAATGGTGCATGCCAGATTTTGCGTTAACGCCAATCTTGAATCCGAACTCCCCTCCTCGATGACCATCTCTTCTGGGTCCTTCTTTTGGAGTCAGCCCCTGATCTACGAAAACAAACCTGCTTTCTGCCCCACCTGCTGCGCTCAGGGTCATCTCTCCCACCAATGCCCGGTTTCCAGAAAGGCTGATGGCCCTATCCCCAAACCCCATTCTCGATCAGGTCGGGCCCCGTCTCGCGGGCCCCCTCGCGATGGCCATAGATCCCAGGCCTGGACCAACAAGGAGGCCCCCCCTTCTGCCCCAAAAGACTCTCACGTGGACCCCGATCTGGAAGGCGGTCTTCCCCAGGTTTCCCCTCTAGCTGCTCCCTCCCCTAGGTCATCTTTCGGGGCCCCGATCCCAGGTTCTCCCTCTCGACCCATTTTGAATCCCTCCCCGTAGGCCCCTGCTTGTGCCCCCTCCAGGCAAGCGAGCCACCCGGGCTCCTTTCCCCATCGGCTTCCCCCTCTGTCGGGGCCCCCTTCTCCCCCCCCACTCCCGCTATCCCCCCTCGACCCCCCTCGCCCCTCCCGGTGATCCCTACTGGGCTTCCTCCCTTGGAGTGCGGATCTGAGAGGTCAGATGAAGAGATTGAAGCTAGTTCTCCGTCCGGGCCCGAAGAAGTCAGCCCCAAGATGACCCATAGCAGGACTTTTGCCATAGACTTTGGCAGCAAATTCAAAAGAGGGCGGCCCACCCTGGGCGACCAGCGGACAAGGATCACTGAAGATGACATAGCCAATGGCTCCCAGGCAACTCTCTCTGACGTTGGCGCAAGCTTCTCCAAGACGGACGCCACCCGACCCAAACCCCCCGCTTAGGCCGGGAAGGGGGGCAAGCGACCCCACAAGGGTGTCAAATGAAGCTCATCACCTGGAATATTAGGGGGCTCAATGGGGCCCCCAAGAAAAGGATCCTCGGCCAACTTCACAGGGATCACCGCCCGTCCTTCCTCCTTCTTCAGGAGACCAAAATAGATGATGTTGTTGCCCGACGTGTAGCCCAAGCTACCTGGCGCAACTGTGAGTCCCTGTCTACCCCTACGGCTGGCTCAGCCGAGGGTTTGCTGTGCATGTGGGACCCCTAGTATTTTGAGGGAAGACTCATATCTTCGTCCCCCAGAATAATCAACATTCTGGTCCATTGCGTGAAGTCAAGGCGCTCGTGGATTCTGTCCAACGTCTACGCTCCTAACAACCCCATCGAGAAAGTGGCCTTATGGAAGGAAATTAGCTTGATGAGAGAAGCCTTTGCACCCCTACCCTAGATCTTGGTCGGGGACTTCAACAGTCCCCTGTTCCTCTCTGATAAAAGTGGGGGCGCAACGGTTCAGTCCAAGAGCATGGAGGACTTTGGAGCCTTTACCGCCCTCAATGAGCTCATGGACGTCAGCCTGAAAGGAGCCAGGTTCACTTGGTCCAACAGAAGAGTGGGAGCAAACCATATCTAGGTTAGACTAGATAGAGTTTTCTTGTCCAAGGAAGCCCTTCCCATGTTTGTCGATGCCACCCTGTTGGCCCTCCCCAAAATTGGGTCTGATCATAGCCCCCTCCTCCTCGAAACCGATCATCGCCCCTCCCCCAAGAGGCCTTTTCGGTTCGAGTCCATGTGGCTGCATCACCCTGACTTTCGGGCCCAGGTAGGCCATTGGTGGGCTCCCCCAGTCCTTGGACGCCCCGCGAAACAAGTCTTTCACAAGCTGAGACGCCTCAAAGAGCAACTCAAAGTATGGAATAAGGAGGTGTTCGGTAATATCTTTGAAAACAAAGCGATACTCAAAGAAAAACTCGAAGACCTCGAGTCCAGATTTCAAGCAGGCTCCCAAGACCCGGGGCTCAGGGAAGAGGAACACCTGGCTCTCAGTGAGTATCACAACATTCTGGCCAGGGAAGAAACCTTTTGGAGGTAGAAGTCGAGAGCCCTGTGGCTCCAAGATGGCGATGCAAACACTAAGTTCTTCCACGCGTCGACTCTCAAAAATAGGGGTTCCAACAGAATTGCTGAGTTGGTGAGCAGCGATGGCAGAATCATCAAGGAAGAAGAGGACATCCGGGCTGAAGCCACCCACTTCTTCCAGGGGCTCCTGGGTGACAGCCCCCCCATGTCCTCAGAAGCGGCTGAATCCCTTCTGGAACATATCCCTTCTTCTGTCTCGGCCATGGCAAATGAGATGCTTGTGCAGCCCTTGTCTGACTCCGAAATCCATGCTGCCACTTTTTCCATGAAGGCTGAGGTGGCCCCGGGCCCGGACGGATTCCCCCCCAATTTTTCCAATCATTCTGGGACATCGTCGGGCAAGAAGTGTGTGCTGCCATCCAGGACCTTCAGACTGCCAGATCCATCCCCAGAGGTATCAACTCCACCTTCATAGCCCTGATCCCCAAGACCCAGGCAGCCAGATCCCTCTCGGATTTTTGCCCCATCAGCTTGTGCAATGTCCTGTACAAAATCTTGACTAAATCCATGGCCTCCCGCCTCAAGGATATCCTTCCCCTGATTATTTCCCCCTGTCAGGGCAGCTCGGTCAAAGGCAGACTGATCACAGACGGTGTCATAATCATGCACGAGGCCCTTCACTCGGTCGTCCTATCCAAAAAGGCCTCCTTTCTGCTCAAGCTGGATATGAATAAGGCCTTTGATAGAGTTGACTGGGATTTCCTGTCCAAGGTCCTCCTCAAGTTTGGGTTCCACCCCTCCTGGGTCAGGCTCATCAGCAACTGCGTGTCCTCCCCTTGGTTCTCTATCCTCATCAATGGGTCCCCTATCGGGTTCTTCCCCAGCTCTAGAGGCCTCCGCCAAGGTGACCCCCTATCCCCGATCCTCTTCATCATCCTGGCTGAGGCCCTAGGGCGTACCATCTCTGGCATTGTGTCCCACGGTCTCATTTCGGGCATCAGGCCTACGTCGGGCCTTCCCCCTGTGTCTCACCAGCAGTTCATGGATGACACCATCCTCGCCACCTCTGCCTCAATCCCTCAAGCCAAGACCCTCAAGCATATTTTGACCCTATACGAGGAGGCGGTCGGGCAGAAAATCAACCTCCGAAAAAGCAAGATTTTCTTCATCCATACTCCCTTGGCTAGGCAAATCAGAATCGGGCAGATTTTGGGCTGCACCCCTGGTTCCCTTCCCTCCTCTTATCTCGGGCTTCCCCTGTTCACAGGTGCATCCTCCAAGGCCCTGTGGGGCGGGGTGATTGAGCGGATTCAGAGGAAGCTGGCCCCCTGGAAAGGTCACCTCCTCTCATAGGCTGGCAGAGCCACCCTCTTGGCGGCAGTCCTGCAAAGCATTCCGATATATTTCATGTCGGTCTTCAGAATCCCGGCCTCCATTGCAGCTCACATCGAACAAATTCAGAAATGTTTTCTCTGGTCGGGCAGCGAAGATAAGAAGAGGATTCCCCTGGTCTCCTGGCCCCTGGTCTGCCGCCCCAAAGGTGAGGGAGGGATCGGGCTCAGGTGGGTGGTCCTTATGAACAAGGCCCTCTTGTCCAAACATGCCTGGAAGGTGCACACCAATACCCCTGATGAGTGGGTCAGCATCGTGCATAGAAAATACTATCATAACCACCCCTTCCTCAGTGATTCTCAGCCCCGAGATGGATCAGCCTTTTGGAAGTCCCTGAACTACACCAAAGACATAATCCGAAAAGGGACCAGATGGATCCTCGGGGACGGAGCCAAGATCGACTTCTGGGAAGACAGATGGATTCATGATGAGGCCCTGACGGCTGACAGAGAGCTTCTCATTCTCAAACCAGGGCTGGCGGACAGAGGACCCAGAGTGTCGGCCTACCTTTCCCAGAACCAGGGGCGTGCTACCTGGAAACTCATCCTGGATCCCAGGCACCCGCTCCAAGCTGCCAGGCTTCAATGCCTCCTCAAGGTGACTGTCATCCCGTCCTTCGGAGGAAATGATAGATGCGTTTGGCATGGTACTCCCAGTGGAGTCTTTTCTATTAAATCTACCTACAATCTCCAAAGAGTCCCTGATGAGGCTCCCTTCCCAACCCGACAGGTGTGGGCCAAGAAGCTGATCCCCAAAATCAGCCACTTCGTTTGGGCGGCCATCCAAAACAAGATCCTGACGATCGAGAATCTGATCAGGAGGGGCTTCCAGATCCCGAATAGATGCTTCCTTTGTTGTGTTGCCTGGGAGTCCACCAATCACCTCTTCATCAACTGTTCCTTTTCATCTGAAGTCCTGGGCCTCATCCTTTCCCAATTCTCTATCCAGTGGGTGGCCCCCAACTCCATCTCAGACCTCCTGTCTCAGTGGCCCAACCCCTTTGCCCATCCCTTCATCCGCTTTCTCTGGGGCTCCTGCCTTCCTCATATGCTTTGGCAACTCTGGCTGGAGCGCAACAGTAGAGCCTTCTCCTCCCCGGCCCGGTCCCCCCTGTGGATAGCGACTAAGGCGGTGACCTTTGCCCTTGAGAATTCCCGCTCCATCCCCTTGATCGAGGCACCCCGGTGCCCGGGCGAGGCCACCCTCCTATCCTCCCTAGAAATTTAGCTTCCCCCCTCGGTCCCCCCCGCCCCCTCCCGTCGATCTTTGACAAGGTGGACTGCCCCCCCCGGTTGGGTCAAGCTTAACTTTGACGATGCTTCTAAAGGTAATCCCGGGCCCTCTGGGGTGGGCGGGGTCATCCGAGACTGCCACGGGGCCCTGATCATGGCGTTTGCTGCTCCGCTCGGCATCCAGACTAACAACTTCACCGAAGCAGCAGCTCTGCTCAGCGGGCTGACCGCCCTCAGGGAGTCACCCTCAAAAGTCATCATTGAGGGTGATTCCCAAGTTATTATCAAAGCCGCCCGTAGCCCGAGAAACTGCTTCTGGTGCATCCACAACTCCATCCGGGAAGCCCTCTCCGTCCTCCAGGGATTCCCCGACCATGCCTTTCGGCATGTGTACAGGGAAGGCAACAGGGCGGCTGATTTCATGGCAAACCAAGCCATCTCAGTTGAAGACTTCACCACTTGGACTACGAACTTTCTCGAAGCTCTGGTCCACATTACGACGCAAGATCATTCCAACAATGATGAGGACCCTGGTGTCTAGCTTGCCCCCAGCCGGGGCCCCAAAGTTCCATCGACATGGCTTCCAGAGGACAAGGGATTCCCCCCTGGGGTGCCACGTCGTCTGATCCAGGCCCATCGCTTGCCCGCGAGTTGGTCTCCCAGATCCCCCTCGCGGTGCCAAGTGTGCTCGGCCACGTCAGAAGATCGGCTCTTCCCAGCCTGGATTTGCGTTGCCCCATTGGCACATCTGATAGTTCCAAGACAGAATGCACGACGGCCCTTTCTGGCCTTTCCGCCTTGAAAGCTGCACCATCGGATCCCCATGCCGTGTCAGTTCGCCCATGGCTCTATCCCATGGAGTACCCTCAAGGCGTTCCCCCGCTCAGGCTGCGCCACCTAGCGTGCTAGCAGTGGCCCCTCTCTCTTTCCCTGTGTGGCAACCAACAGTCGCGCCCCCTCAGCCCCTCCTCCCTCGTGTCGCACCCGGCCCCGAGCGCCCATTCTCGACGTCGATGGCTTCCCCCCTTCGTGGCCCCCTGCAAGGTTTTAAATCTGATGCATGCTCTGAGCTTTCCTGCAGTCTTGTCTGCTTCCCCCGTCCCCTGTCCCCGCGTCTCTGGCCTGGTTCCCCCTGTTTCCCCTATCCCTGGGTTGTCCGTTCGATCCCCATGGCCTCTAAAACTGTCTTCATCGAGCCTTCCATGCTCGATTTGAGCGAGTCGGCCAGACTCTTCTCCAATGCCAAAAAATTCACCCCTTTCTTCAGCAAATTTGTAGGAGCTGATGACGAAATCACCCAAAGCTTTCTGGACTCGTGGAATGACGACGAGGTCACAGTGAAGGGCCTTCACTTTAAAGTGAACAAAGAATTCTTGACGGAAGTTACAGGCCTGCACCATGAGGAAAAGGGCAGGGTAGTCAGGCGGGATAAGCACAACTGGGAGGAGGAACTCTCCCGCTTCCCGGAGCAGCAGTGGGACAAGGCGAACCTGTTTCGGTCCAACCTCCCGGCCCCTTTCGATGAGGCCATTGTCCCGGTGATGCAGTACATCACCTACGATGACCCGGACCAGCGGTTGTTCAGCTTTCACCTGAGCTACTTCAACCACCTTCGAGGGGCCACGGTGGTCAGCACCCCTCGATTCCTGCTGTATTCCCTGGGTCTTTCCATTGATCGTGCTCGCAAAAGCCACTCCCGGCCCTCCCACCAAGGCCTCATGGCCGTCCTATATAGGCATGCCCTTGCCAACCAGCCATAGCTCCACCGCATCCCTCCCCTGTCTTCTGTCCCCCCTGAAATGGCTAACTCTCCCGCTGCCTCCCCTGCTGCTTCCATTTCCAAGGAGACCCCCTCTCCCGAAGGCTCCCCTGCCCCGAAGCGTCGTAGGCCCACTCGAAAGTGCAAGACTCCGGCCCAGGGCCCAGGCGGGGCCCCGACTTCTGGTAGCGCTCGCAAAGGCCCCTTCCCTGGCAGCAGTAGGGCTGCTGGCAGCACCAAAAAGGCCAAAATGGAGGCCCCGGAGCCCATCGAAGTTAGTTTCGATTTCGGCAACAGGATGCAGAATTTGGCTATCAGAGCCCTTCTCGACATGGCTATCGGATCCCTGACTGCGGCTGCCCAAGCGGCCTCCTCTGCTGCCAATGCCCTGGTCGAGCTCCGATGCAGGCTGGGGGATGGCCCTGATAGGGAGTAAAGGTGGGCTGCCTGGGGCCCTGTCCTGGCCAGGACCGGCCGCAGGGCCCACCGGTGCAACGGTGGTCTGATTCTGCGTCGGTGACGACGGCGGTTTCTGGTTTCTGGTTTTTGGTGGCTTCACGCCTAGTTTTGTGGTTATGTGTCCTAGTCTGTTTTTGTAGGCACCAGGGCCCCGGGCCCCGGATCATTGCCCTTGGGCGCAGCCCGGTTTTTATTCATTTTTTAAGCCTCGGCTTCTGATGTAACTAAGGTTTTGGGATCCTTTTCTAAAAAACCCGCTGTAAATACATCGTTACTTATCAAAAAAAAAAAATATTGACATAGATATATATATTGATTTCTCATATATATAATTCCACTCTTGATTATTAATATTTTTGCCTATAATATTGTGGCTTATTAATATTAGGACCTACGATATTTTGAGATAGTTAACATTAATATCCAATAGAAGGAATTATTTATCTTCTCTATTGATTTCCATCTCAATTACCTTAATTGGTTTGATTTTAGAAATTTTATAAAAGGCTTAATGATACTGTAAAATAATAAGAACAACTAGAATTTGCTCCAACACTCTTTTAGTGTTGCTAAAACAAAATGTTGTGAGATTCAACCCTATAATTTAAGGGCTCCAAATATAGGATATAGAGGACATTGTTTAAAAAATAATGTTGACACACTAGTAGTTGCAACTTGAATCTAGAAAAGGTATCCCTATTAGAGGAGCTAAAAATTTACGTCTTCATCCTTTGACTCTAGCCTTATTATATTCCTCTTTTGTAGGAAAGAGGTTGAGAGTCTATCTCATTTTATAAATTGATAATATTCTTCCCTATCTATTTTGCTATCCCATTTTTTTTAATCCTTTAGTTTCTTTGTTTTATTTTGGTTCATTTAATCATATTAATCATTTAGTATAGCTTGTGTTATAACAAAAGGATAAATATATGATGAAAAACAACACAATCTATCATTGAGGTACTATAAATTTCTCTATTTTGTATATTATGGGTTATCACATAGGTTGTATGAAAAAAATCCCATATGGTTATGTTTATCTTAGGATGATTATTTCTTTATATTAGAATATAATAACTCAGTTTAATTGTATACCTGATTCCTTATTGAAACTTAATAATAATTGCTAGGAACCAAACAAACATAATAATAGTTGTATCTTAACAAAATAAATAGGATAAGACACATATTTCTAATGACGTTTATTTCCATGTGACCTCCTACACATATTCATAGATTTATATAAGTATGCTCTTGAACCCTTGTTGGATGGTGATAATTTATCCTTACTGTTTTATGTAGAAATCCATCCATTAGTCGTTATTGGAACATATTATCATTACTTTTTTTTGTTTGTGTATTGATATTTTAAGTGGAAGTGATTCAAAGATAAAATGTTGTTCAATATCTTAATACAATTAAAGTGACATGAAACTACCATGAATTTGGTACCATCATCTACTAGAATTTAGCTTCCTCTTTTATATTTATTATTAGAAAAATAAATCCATAAATTAAATTTACCCTTTTATACCACTATTATTGCAATAGGATAAACCATAATTCATTCATATATAATGGGTTTGTTAATTAAGTATTATAATAATGTGTGATGGTCTAAATGAAAGGTAAATTAATTGCATCTAACAAATAATATATAAAAAATTGGACCAAATATATAACTTCCGAGGCCTTCCTTTTTTCTAGTATAATTGTTTGTAGATTTTGTTTCAATATGACTAGTACAGAATCGATGATAGTCTAATTTACACTTATTTTATTGTGCTAATGTCCTTCCTTATGCATACTTATAAGAATAAATGTGAATCTGATTTTTTTTTAGTCAGGTATATGTAGTATGGATGCCCTTATTACCCCATACTCTTTAATCATTGATTTTTTTTTTGTTTTCTAAGTCCCTATCCATAAGTGTTTTCCACAAAAAATATTTCTAATGGACATATAAAACCTATAAAATTCATAATAAGTTATCAAAATTATCCTACATAGTAGTAAAATGATTGTGTAATATCCTATATTTGTAATCTAAAGGACTTTATTTTGTCCATGTTAATTTTTATGCTTGAATTGCAACCCACATGTTCAAGTACTATGTCAAAGGAAGCATTAGGTACTTTTTTAGATTCAATTATAACAATGCTTGATAACATAGAGTCATTAATTAGGATAGATATCATAATTTCTTGACTTCAACTATATATATACTATTAATATGAAAAACAATTAAGGCCTTTTGTATATATTTCGCATAAAATAATTATTGTATGTTGGAAGTTTACAAGGAAATACATAGCCGAAATGACAAGATGTTGATCAAATCTCCCATATTTTGAAATAAATATTTGCAAACCATAATATTTTATTTTTGTTAGGGTTTAATTCTAATTAAATATTTAATTAAATATCTCTACATATAGACATCAAATTTCACATTTTAAGCACCAATTTTGTTCATATGTTATTCTCTATTGAAATCCTCTATAACTACAATAACTATTAGATGTTGCTCTCTTGAAAAAATTCTATACTAAAATTTTTATTTAGACCTACTCATTCGCTTTCTAATATCACAATGGATTTCTTCATCAATATTTGGTATTATGAATATTGGTTCCATAATCATTTATGTATGATCTAGATTTACTTATTAATTATATGCACATTATAATTTTATATAGTTGATATTTAATATGAGTTTGCATTTTAGGTTTATTTATGTATAAATGAACTTACAAGTGTTACTAGATTAGTTATTCAAAAAAGTAAAAGAAGTTTTACAAACCATAAATTGATTTTATTTAAAAAAATTGTAAAAGTGTTTGATTTCAATGGTTATTATGATTTTGGAAGGCAAATACTCTAATCTAGTACATTCATGAACAAATGTGATAGTGCTTTAGCTAGATCTACTAACTATAAGGATGAATGGTGTAGGAATTTGAAGTAAAAACACCATTTACGTATTATTGGATATCATAGCTAGTATCTTTAGAGATGAATTGAATGCAAACCATAAACCTATTAAAAATAGAATATCTACACTCCATGGTAAAACAAAAAAACTTAAATTCAATGTGAGTAGTGTAGTCCATGCATCATATAATATTAAAAACTCTAATGGTATGTCAATATAGCACATTATCCAAGTCATAATATATGATTGACAAGGAATCTTCTCAAAGTTAAAACAATAACACTTTAATGGAAGGAATGCAATTTATTAGATTAACCAAATGCAAAGATATAGCACATAATCTAGGTCACAACATACAATGGACAAGTCATTGTGTCAAAGGTAAAATCATAATTATTGGATGGAAGTAAAGCACCTGATTGGATTGACAAAATGCAAAGACGTTTTAGATTACAAAATATGTACAATAAATCATAGTTGGGTGTGGCTTTCTTTCTAATGGAAAAGTCATTATATTATTAGAAGAATTTTTTTCATCAAATCACAAAATTTATTACCCATATAGAATTTTTTAATAAAAAAATTATTATATTAAAGAAAACACATCTAATAAGGCCAATTACAAACAAATGTAGTTTACAAAAAAATTGGGATTTAAGTCATATAAAAGAGCTTACAAATGTATAGAAGTGTATGGAAAGAAACAATTAAAAAAATTAGGACTTAAGCCATCTAAAAATATTACAAAAATATGTGGATTGAAAGAAATAATTAGATTCATTGGCCTTTTTGTGTATCTACTTAGAAGGTGCTATATAAGCATTATTCTTAGTAGCAAAAGGAAATAATGAAAAATATGTTTGATTTTATTGCAAAAAAATTATCTCCCAACTCATGAGTGTGTAAAAACTATTCATGATTAAGAACAAAATGATAGAAGAAGGTTGGGAGGTGGAAGAGCTAGTGGAACCTAAAGTATAGAGAAATTGAATTTGACTAAGAGTGAGGGGAAAAAACCATTTTCTTACATTCACTACAAGGTATTGAAAATCCAAAGATGCTCAATATTCAAGTATATATCAAGAAGTAGTAGGTAAATTTTTATTGGAATCAGTAGTACTTATAGTCTTGTTAGTAAAAAAGTCATCTACAATCTTAGTTGTTTTGTCTATCCTCTCTCAATTTCAAAGTTATGATAGAGAGTGCAAACAAAATCATACAAGGAAAATATTATAAGTCCTTACTGACTCTTGGTAACCATAAATTGGAGTCACATGTGTCTTTAGTTCTCTTAGAAGGCACTAATGTGGCTTTAGGGGTGTAGTTTGAAGAAATTTTAAATGTTCATGATTTTTTAGTAAATATTTTAGTTTAATAAGGCACACATGTATGTCATACATTAAGGAGTAAAATGTGTTAATACCATTCTATCTCTTAATTATTGTCGCTTGAAGTCAGATATATATGTAACCCCGTCAAGAGGCAGTAATATAGATTTAAGGATGAAATGTTTGAAACAATTGGGAATATTATTTATTTTTCATAAAATTATTGGGTTTTAGTATTAAATCAATAATATGATTTTTGGCCAATATTTAACATTATGCGATGTATTGGATAGACCTAAGGGAATTTCATTGTATAATATATTTAATATTAGGTAATAGTTTATTGTGAAAACTCAATGTGCCATGGTTAACCTTATTATGGTTAAAACCTTATTTAATGTTAGTAATTAACCTAAAGCCCACTTGTTATGTTATATTAGGGTAAAATCTATGGTATAATTTATAGTTTTAGTATTTCTATGAAAACCCCCTCACACTTCTCATTTCTCATTAGAATGCTTGCTATGTAATCTATGGATAGTGGCTATTTATGGTGCCTATGAGTTACCTAGATATCTTTTGTTCTTATTTTTCTTTTTGCATAATATCTAAGTTAATTTTATTGTTTTTATTTCTAGAAATATTATGAATTATAATATGGTATCAAATTGGGTGTAGAGTGGCATTGCTTGGTCATGTAGAAAGACAGTTCAATACCTTCAAATTTTTCATCCAAAAATAAGGGATATTTTCTTTTCATTGTCTCATAATGAGTTTTGGCAAAAGAGGTAAGGAGAGTATACCATTATTCTTAAATAAATCTTGCTAATTTTGGGGGATTTGTTACCTACACTATATTTTCTTACCAATTCAATTTATTTAAAACTATTTAGAATGGATACATACTCCCATGGATTTGTTACAACCTTGGGAGCATTGGAAGGAACTAACTCCCTTTTATTATTTTAAATTTTTTTATTTTTGCATGTCCTTTTTCAAAAATAATTACCATCCAAGTAGTAGCATCATGTTGTCATGTTCTATAGATGTGATGTGCACATGACCCCACCCTACCTAGAATTCAAGTCAAATGAAAGTCCATGTTTATTCATTGCTCTAGCCATTGTTCATGGTTTAAAAATATGATTGACTAGATCTATAGAACCATCACATTTGGTAGCCTTGATTCATTACAGTTAAGAGATGTTGAATTATGGCCAAGGAACCCATTACTTAGATGTGTATCAAAGGAGATCCCACATTCAAGATACAAAAAAATATTTTCCCAATGAGGTACTTTAAATATGTTACCTATGGGGGCATCAATATTTTTTCATCCTCCATTATGCGCAGTTGATTGGTCACACCATACGTGTAAAGTTGGTTGTAGGCCATTGGTCATATATATGATTATTTGAGCTAACTAGGTTTTTCTCCATCAACATGCTAGAAAATTTTTTAGTTTGTGTAAATGGTAGGTGTCTAAAGAGATGCATTGGCACCTTGGCTAGCAATATTTTCTTGGGTCCCTTGCTACTTAAGATTGAATCCCACCTAGGGTACTTATTTGGATTTCAAATATAATGGATATTTTGGATGATATGGAGGATGACATTAGGTTTTTATGCATATTAAAGTATATCTATTTATATATCTATCTATATATCTACACATACATGCACACATACATTTACACTCAATTAACCTATTAATAGGAGACAAGTATCATGGTTGCATTAGTTCAAGAACACTAAATTGGTGAAAGATAAGTGGATTATGTTATCAAATAAAAAATCACTAAATGGTAGCAAATAGATGGCTCTTTTTTTTTCTAAGGATTGGAGCTTCAATTTTATTTTTCTTGTGATCCATTAGGAAAAATATTTCAAAAGCTATAAATTTTGCATACATAAGAATTTTGAGCCCATTATTTTCAAATTGTATTATATTTTGACATCTATACATTGGTGGCATCAGTGTATGGACCTTTATAGAATTATGGGTTAAATTGTGTAAGATTGACCATGAAGCCCTAGTTACTTTCCATAATGGCTAAAATGATATTATTTGGTCAACTCAAATGATCATCTTGCTATGAAGTAAGAACTTTTGATATATATTTAAGAAGGATTAAGTGATGGTTCTTGATGATGAAGCTCAGCACCAAAATATACGAGAGACTCTAGGTTTATTTTCCTTGTTGATTGAATCGGAGTTGCTTTTCTATGTCAAATAAGAGAGTGATCCTCAAAAGTTATGGTCAGAGTTGCATAAGCATTTTAGAAATGTTGATAATAATAAAGTAAGTCTCTTGGAATTAGAGCTTTTTTCCAAATCTAGTCAAGTTTAATAATGTTAAGGACTATATTGCATCTTTAAGAGGAAATAAAAACGAGGTAGAACACATTAAGATTTCCTTGCTAATATCTCACCTTCCTTTTAGATATTGAACCTAATAGTTTATATGATTCCTATGTTCTTAGAATCCCAAATGACTTACTCTTGATTAGCTTTTCTCTATTCTAGTTTACTTTTAGGTGGTAATATAGAATTATGATGGTGAAACTCCTCTCATACATGCTCATGCAAAGAAATTTCAATCCAAGGAGGCTAAGACCCATGGAACCATGGGTAAGGCTAAGTCTTCAAAGAAAAGGAAAATTTCTACTATAAAAGGGAGGGATTTCCTATGAAGAATTGCTTGGTAAAGCTATAGAATATTGAAGCTATGTTCTTGAAGTAATGTGGACGTCTTTTAAACGAAGAGCGAGATTTTGATGGATCTGTAGGGGACCACTAGAGCATCCATTATAGAAGGAAGATATTATTGTCACTAATGTCTTCTCTCATTGATCCCTCAGTTCATATTATGGGAGGATGTTATATTTGTAATCTGATTTTGTTGAGGAATATTACATTATTTGGTACATGCTAATGTACCCTCATGGTACAATCATAAATATGTAATATATTAGGGTTGAGTCTATAGTTTAGTGTGATTTGTATTTCCTCTTTTATATAAGTATAAATGTGTAGGAAATGCATAAGTGTCATGTAATTTAGAGTACAAGTGTAAATTGAGAGAATTTACACAACTGTATTGTATGTAATGTGAGGATGTGCATAAGTGTCCTATATTATGAGTGCATGTAGAAGTGTAAGATTTATTTAGATGTGTACAAGTGTCTTAAAAGTCAGGTGTTCATGAAAAGTCTTGTATGCAAGTGGCAAGATGATAAGCCAAGAGTAATGAGGCTTGTCATATGGAGAGCAATAGTCAAGTACCTGAAAAGTCACATTACTATGGGTATATTATGCAGATAATGCTCCATGAGAATGTAATCCAAGAAGAATTAAAATGTCATACAAATATCCAATGAGGAGAAGTCTATCCAAATTGGAATAAAGCTTGTATATATTTTGAGCAATTAATATTGTAAGTTTTCTTCATGCATAGTTCATTAATGAAATAGGCCATTTGCATTCATATTTTTGTATATAAATTTATTTTATTTGCTATATAAGCCTTGATATATATATTAGTTTTCTCATATATTATTCTACTCTTATATTATTATTTTGACCTTTAATATTATGGCTATTTTATTTTGGGACCTATGATATTTTGTTTTAGTAACGCTTTAAAAACTAATAGTGGTATCAAAGCTACCACCTAACTCTATCCATTTTGATAGGGTTAATTTTTACTCACTATTATTAATTAACTTTATCCACTTTTGATAAATTTAGTTTAGAGTCTGTCCACATTAAAGGAAGTGCAAACTTCAACTCTATTTTTTAAATATCTTATTGAGTAGAATATTGAGAGGACAATAATTAAATCATTTTAATTTAGATGCTAGGGTCTTTCCACTTGGCTGAAGGAAAACTAGTGAAAACTAGGACTCTTCTATATTGAATAAAAGGATCAACTTAGAAAAGAAGTTGGACATTGATTGATAAGAAAAAATAACTTTGAATATAGTTGGGAATTTTGGAGACATACAAAGTCACCTTGACATAGATTTTGGATTATCTAGATAAGAATAGGAGAATAACTATTGAATATTTAAAGATTGAATATTGAGGGTGGACCAATTTAGGAGAAATTTGGTCATTCAAGGATATTTAGAACCATCTTGATATAGATATTGGATTCTCTAGCAATGAGGAGAATCATATTGGTTTCTTAGGTGTAGAAAGTTATAATTTCAAAGAAGAAGCATTGCTACAGAAGATTGAGAAGTTTCCTATAGATATAGAGAAGAATTTTAGCTTCTGCAAAGAGAACATAGAGGAAATAACAACTATAGAGAAAAGAAAAAAAATCAAGTACACGAAAGAAGAATAACATTAGAGTAGAATCTACAACAAGAAAGGAGAAGAGTGTGGAGTCATCATCCACATAGAATAAGCAACATAAGAGAAGAAATCCAAAGTGGCCTTCTTGAAGAAGAAATCTAAAGTGACCTTGAGGAAGAATAAATATAGAGAAGTCTTGAAGAAGGATAAAATAACATAAGTCCTATATAATATTGTATAGAATAGAACTATAGAGCTTACTAAGAGTTTGATAGAAAGGAATAAGTAGTTAAGAGAACAAAAATATGTTGGCAATTTTGGGCACTTTGGGTACATTGCCTTTGCTCAAATGTATAAGTTGTCATTGATGTCAAAAGGCATTTTTGTTGATATCAAAAGAGTGTGATGTCAAGAATATCTTGAGAAGCTTCTTTATGTTAAAGGGTTTTTATTAAAACCATGGTGACAAGGCTAAAGGTTTTTCTTAAAACCATTTGGACTCATTAAGGGTTTTTATTAAAACCAAGCTTAACTTAATGCAAAGGTCCATGTTTATTATTAATAATTAAATTAACTCAAACCTTTGTCAAAGGTCCAAGTTTAATTTATTATTAATAAAATAATAATAATTATTTTAATTATTATTAAAGGGTCTTTCAACCCTTAAGCGACGGAAGAAAAAAGAATTCTTTCGCCGATATGTTGCCATCGTTGGAGGAGCGCCGACGTCAAACAGTTAAGGAAGAATGGCTATATAAGTGGGGATGATTTTCTAAAGTGAGCACCTCCGATTATTATTGATATCTACGATTTGTGGTTACTCTGTATTTTTTGATTTGCGCTTGGCATCTACGATTTGCACTTGCTCTTTTATTTGTTGTGATTTGCACTTGCTGTTTCGTTTCTTCTGCAATTTGCACTTGCTCTGTTTCGTTCGATTTGCGCTTGGCGTCTACGATTTGCATTTGCTCCTTACCTTTCGAACAGCGCTTGGTGTCTTCGAGTTGAGCTTGCTCTGTGTCTTCGAATCTCCGATTGACGTCTTTGAAACCGTGCTTGGCATACTCGGATTTGAGCTTGGGCTGCATCCTTACTTTTTGTGTGACGGCAGTGGATTGGCAATTGCTCCTAGAACTGCGTTTTTAGATGTCTTGTGAGATGACTAATGCAAGCATTCAGTGACTTACGTCTTGGACAGCGCTCACCAGTTTGCATGTGGTTTGTGGAAGACGTTTACGTTTTCCAGATTCTTGGCGTCAAAGGAAGATAAAAGAGAGGGCAGCGCTGTAGTATTTCGTTGGGCACTTGTGACCCAACGGCGGTGGCGTTTAAGCGAAAGCGCTAGAAGGCAGAGGTGCCGAGTTCGATTCTCTTCGTTGGATTTTTCTTTTGGTCGCGGTGTGCAAAGGATAGTGGCTGTGAATGCGCGGGAGGTATAAGGTTAAGGTATCATATTTGTTTTGACATTGTTTTATTGATGTTTAATGTTTATATGGAGTAATAAGGTGTAAAGAGGTTTTACTTTGTATATATATTGTACTTTGGTGGTTTTTACTAAGTTGGAGAAATAAGGTGTTATTTTGGATCTTTATTATTGTGTATTATTGTATAGTTGCTAACTCTAATTAGTGGCAAATTGAGAGTTAGTGTTGTGACAGATTTTGAGTTCTCCTTCTTCATCAAAGTAAAGGTATGGGCAACATCTTCCATGTATGTTGTTTATGGTATATTTTCTGAAATTGAGTTTGGAGTGAAAAGGTTGTCTACTAGGTATTCTTTGGTGTGAATCTTATTTTCTGGATATTGAAGATTGTTTATGCATTAAAGTTATTGTTGAATTTTTGGGTGAATGCATAATTCTGGTTGAGGAAGAGGAAGCATTTTTGCAATAGGGTTTATGTTAGTAAGTCTTGCTACTTGCTTTGAGATGATGAAACCCTAGTTGTTGGTGAAAAGAATATAAGTATCATTGTTATATGAGATATTGCATGGTTGGCAATTGTTGGGTTGTGTTTCATATTCTTGAGAAAAGCATACTACATCTATCTTATTCTTTTGAGTTTGAGATTGAGTTGAGATTGAGATTGGGAGTTAAGTATAGAACATATTGGGTCTCTAACAATTCTCTTTATGTTTCTATGAGATTTGAGATTGAGATTGGGAGTTAAGTATAGAACATATTGAGTCTCTAACAATTCTCTTTATGCTTCTATGAGGTTTATGAATCACATTGGGTCTCTAACAATTCTCTTTGTGGGTTCATGCTAAGCAAGTTTTTCTTGGTGAGCTTGTGAGGTTTTGGACAGGTTCGGTGGGGACTTGTGAGCAGGTTTTGGACAGGTTCCAGTGGGGACTTGTGAGCAGATTTGGACAGGTCCTAGCAGAGGACTTGTGAGCTGAGTTTTTGAGAGTTCTATCAGAGAACTTGAGGACAGAGGTGCTTTGGTTCTTTGAGAAGAACCTGAGGACAGATTTGGCAAGTCTTTGAGAAGGCTTGTGTGCAGAGGATTGATTTGTTCAAAGAGTTGGACAGATCTGATAGACAGAGGAAGACTTGTACTAGACCGATTGACTGTGTTTGGTACAGGTAGCTGAGCTACTGTGGACATGATCATAGAAGGCAGAGGTCTCTTAGGCTAAGCATTGAGGACAGGAGGTCTTCGGTGGAAAGGAGTTCCACGTGCTGGCAAGAGGTAGAGGCAGTTGATCTTCTGAGGGATCATTTCCAGAGCAGAGGGGAAGGTATCTCCTTTGAGCAGAGGCTCATAAATTCAGATTGGGGGAAGGTGTCTCCTTTGAGCCGAGGCTCATAAACATTGTAATTGGGAAGGTTTCCCAAAGAACTTTGAGATAACTTTTAGAGAAAAGTTTTGTGGACGTAGCCCAGGCATTTTGGGTGAACCACGTTAAAATTGGTGTCACTTTGTGGATGATATTGTGCATTGTTTTGATATTGCTTTGGGTATATTGCTTTACTATTTTGAAGTATAAAGGAATAAGTAAAAAGAGGTCTTATACTGGTTCACCCCCCTCTCAGTATAAGCTTGTGTTCTTCAATTGGTATCGAGAGCGGGTGCCTTCGAAAAGTTTAACAGCTTGAAGGAAAAGCTAGTAAAGAACACAATGGATCATTCAAGTGGCAATGCAACACCTATTCTTGATGGGTCAGATTTTGGTCTTTGGAGTGCAAGGATGAAGGTTCATCTAATGGCACTTGGGAATGAGGTTTGGGAAGTAATTGAAGATGAGTACACTATTCCTGAACATGGTCCTAATACTAAAGAAGAAAGACTCCTACATCACAGCAATTCAAAAGCAATGAATGCAATCCTGAAAGGCTTACAGAAAGCAGATCTCACCAAAGTGATTCACTGCAAGACAGCTAGTGAAATGTGGAATCAGTTGAAGGTGGTTCATACAGGTGATACAAATGTCAGAAAGGCCAAGTTGAGACACTTCAAAGGTATGTTTGAACAACTCAAGATGAATGATGATGAAAATATTAGTGACTACATGCTTCGTATGGATGAGGTTGTTAACTCCATGAAAGACTTAGGTCTTGAGCTTGCTGAAAATGATGTTTGTGATAAGATTTTAAGATCTCTTCCTAATAGATTTAGTGAAAATATTTCTGCTATTGAGGAAGCTAAAGATTTGGATAAGTTGAAAAAGGATGAGCTCCATAGTATACTTGCAGCATTTGAGTTGAGAACTCAAGTGAAGGTTGATGTCAAGAAGGAGGCAGCTTTCAAGGCTACCAAGAAATCCAAAGGTAAACAACTTCAAGAGAGTGATGAGTCTTCTAGTGATGAAGAGGCATATTACAGCAAGAAAGGCAAGTTCTCTAGAAAGCACAAAAATATGAAAAACGTAAGATGTTTCAATTGTGGAAAGTTTGGTCATTATGCTACTGACTGTATTGTTGCCAAGGATGAAAGTGATGATGATAAACAGGACTGTAAGAGCAAGGATTCTGAAAAGCACAAGCATCATAGGAAAAACAAAGATGAGCACAACAATCAAGGAAAGAGGTATTCTCACAAACACAAGAAGAGTTTCTACCTAGACAAAGCAAGTAAGTGTTCTAGTAGTGATAGTGAAAGTTCTTCAAGTGATAATGAAAATGAGATGTTGTTCATATCAGAAAAAGAGGAAGAACCAAAACATAGATTCATTATCATGAAATGTCTTAGGTGTGGAAATTTTGGTCACCTTGAGGATGATTGCACAAATAATGATTTGATTTCTAGTATGTATGAGGATGCTTCAGAAAACTATAAAGAAGATGCATGTATGGTTTTTGAAAAGGGTAGCACCTCTAGTGATAAGAAATCTGAAAAAGGCTTTGATGATTCTAATAGCAAACATATAGAGGAAGGTGAAGTAGATCTTAAAGGTGAACTTATTAGTGCTCTTAGTGCTTTGAAAAAGGAAAGAAAGAAGAATGCTAGACTCAAGGATAAGTTGGATGAATGTTGTATGGAGAGAGATGATCTTATAGAAAGTCTTGACTTCTCTATAGCTAAGACACAAGAACTCAAGGATGAGTTAGAGTCTAAGGTTCTTGAGTATAGTGAGTTAGAACAGAAAATGGCTTCTTTGAAAGAGGAAACTAAAGGGTACAAGGATAAGCTTCACAGGTTTCAAGATAGCTCCAAAAAGGTTAAGTCTCTCATCAAAGGTCAAAGAAAGACAACAGATAAAATAGGCCTTGGTTTTGTTAAGCATCACAAGGAACAAGTTGGAGAGTCTAGTAAAAGACTCCAAAAGGAAGAGAGTTCTGATGAGGAAAGTATTTCAGATCATGAGTCCTTGAATGATAGATGCACAGAAATAGAAACCAGAATTCAGAATGAGAAGAAGAAGTTTTCAGAACCTAAGAGGTCAAATAAAGGAAAGTTTCAAGGCAGATGTTTTGCTTGTCACAGGTTTGGTCACATAGCTTCACATTGCATGGCTCAAGTGAAAAAGGTAAATGACAGTTTCAGAGGTGGTAATTTCTTTCAAGGGTATTGCTACTCTTGTCAACAGTTTGGGCACAAGGCAGTTTATTGCAAGGCAAATATCAGGAACAGGTTTGATCAGAACAGGTTTGGTCAAAACAGGTTTGATCAAAACAGGTTTGGTCAGAACAGGTTTGGTCAGAATAGGTTTGGTCAGAACAGGTTTGGTCAAAACTGGTGGATTCAAAGAACAGGTATGCCTAAAAGAAATAACATTGTTACTTGTTATAAGTGCAACAATGAAGGTCACACAGTCAGACAGTGTAGAGCTGAAATTCCAGAATACAGGAACAGGAACAGTGGCATGATCAGGTCCAAGGATCAAGGCATGGATAAAAATAGGGATGAGAACAAGAACAAGAACAGTGACAGGAACAGGAATATGGACAAAGAATTCAAGAGAAGGCCCGGCAAGGAAGTTATAGACGCTGATGATGATCAGTGCCTAATGGGAGTTTTACTCCCACCCCAGAATTAATCACCTCATCAGGAGGTGGGGGAGGGACTAAGCTAAGAGGCTAATTCTTAGTCCCGAGCCCCAAAGGTGGCCCTTTGCCATTGATGACAAAGGGGGAGAGATATGAGTAAGGGGGAGAGCTTCAAAGTGAAGAGGAAAGCTTCAAGTCAGGGGGAGCAAAACTTCAAAGGAAGATTCTCAGTTGGTTTCAATTGGTTTCAATTTTGGCTCTTGAGAAGTGTTTTCAGTAAAGGTTTGCCATCAATGACAAAGGGGGAGATTGTTGGCAATTTTGGGCACTTTGGGTACATTGCCTTTGCTCAAATGTATAAGTTGTCATTGATGTCAAAAGGCATTTTTGTTGATATCAAAAGAGTGTGATGTCAAGAATATCTTGAGAAGCTTCTTTATGTTAAAGGGTTTTTATTAAAACCATGGTGACAAGGCTAAAGGTTTTTCTTAAAACCATTTGGACTCATTAAGGGTTTTTATTAAAACCAAGCTTAACTTAATGCAAAGGTCCATGTTTATTATTAATAATTAAATTAACTCAAACCTTTGTCAAAAGGTCCAAGTTTAATTTATTATTAATAAAATAATAATAATTATTTTAATTATTATTAAAGGGTCTTTCAACCCTTAAGCGACGGAAGAAAAAAGAATTCTTTCACCGATATGTTGCCATCGTTGGAGGAGCGCCGACGTCAAACAGTTAAGGAAGAATGGCTATATAAGTGGGGATGATTTTCTAAAGTGAGCACCTCCGATTATTATTGATATCTACGATTTGTGGTTACTCTGTATTTTTTGATTTGCGCTTGGCATCTACGATTTGCACTTGCTCTGTTTCGTTTGATTTGTGCTTGGCATCTACGATTTGCACTTGCTCTATTTCGTTCGATTTGCGCTTGGCGTCTGCAATTTGCACTTGCTCTATTTCGTTCGATTTGCGCTTGGCGTCTACGATTTGCATTTGCTCCTTACCTTTCGAACAACGCTTGGTGTCTTCGAGTTGAGCTTGCTCTGTGTCTTCGAATCTCCGATTGACGTCTTTGAAACCGTGCTTGGCATACTCGGATTTGAGCTTGGGCTGCATCCTTACTTTTTGTGTGACGGTAGTGGATTGGCAATTGCTCCTGAACTACATTTTTTGTTGTGAGATGACTAATGCAAGCATTCAGTGACTTACGTCTTGGACAGCGCTCACCAGTTTGCATGTGGTTTGTGGAAGACGTTTACGTTTTCCAGATTCTTGGCGTCAAAGGAAGATAAAAGAGAGGGCAGCGCTGTAGTATTTCGTTGGGCACTTGTGACCCAACGACGGTGGCGTTTAAGCGAAAGCGCTAGAAGGCAGAGGTGCCGAGTTCGATTCTCTTCGTTGGATTTTTCTTTTGGTCACGGTGTGCAAAGGATAGTGGCTGTGAATGCGCGGGAGGTATAAGGTTAAGGTATCATATTTGTTTTGACATTGTTTTATTGATGTTTAATGTTTATATGGAGTAATAAGGTGTAAAGAGGTTTTACTTTGTATATATATTGTACTTTGGTGGTTTTTACTAAGTTGGAGAAATAAGGTGTTATTTTGGATCTTTATTATTGTGTATTATTGTATAGTTGCTAACTCTAATTAGTGGCAAATTGAGAGTTAGTGTTGTGACAGATTTTGAGTTCTCCTTCTTCATCAAAGTAAAGGTATGGGCAACATCTTCCATGTATGTTGTTTATGGTATATTTTCTGAAATTGAGTTTGGAGTGAAAAGGTTGTCTACTAGGTATTCTTTGGTGTGAATCTTATTTTCTGGATATTGAAGATTGTTTATGCATTAAAGTTATTGTTGAATTTTTGGGTGAATGCATAATTCTGGTTGAGGAAGAGGAAGCATTTTTGCAATAGGGTTTATGTTAGTAAGTCTTGCTACTTGCTTTGAGATGATGAAACCCTAGTTGTTGGTGAAAAGAATATAAGTATCATTGTTATATGAGATATTGCATGGTTGGCAATTGTTGGGTTGTGTTTCATATTCTTGAGAAAAGCATACTACATCTATCTTATTCTTTTGAGTTTGAGATTGAGTTGAGATTGAGATTGGGAGTTAAGTATAGAACATATTGGGTCTCTAACAATTCTCTTTATGTTTCTATGAGATTTGAGATTGAGATTGGGAGTTAAGTATAGAACATATTGAGTCTCTAACAATTCTCTTTATGCTTCTATGAGGTTTATGAATCACATTGGGTCTCTAACAATTCTCTTTGTGGGTTCATGCTAAGCAAGTTTTTCTTGGTGAGCTTGCTGAGGTTTTGGACAGGTTTCGGTGGGGACTTGTGAGCAGGTTTTGGACAGGTTCCAGTGGGGACTTGTGAGCAGATTTGGACAGGTCCTAGCAGAGGACTTGTGAGCTGAGTTTTTGAGAGTTCTATCAGAGAACTTGAGGACAGAGGTGCTTTGGTTCTTTGAGAAGAACCTGAGGACAGATTTGGCAAGTCTTTGAGAAGGCTTGTGTGCAGAGGATTGATTTGTTCAAAGAGTTGGACAGATCTGACAGACAGAGGAAGACTTGTACTAGACCGACTGACTGTGTTTGGTACAGGTAGCTGAGCTGCTGTGGACGTGATCATAGAAGGCAGAGGTCTCTTAGGCTAAGCATTGAGGACAGGAGGTCTTCGGTGGAAAGGAGTTCCACGTGCTTGGCAAGAGGTAGAGGCAGTTGATCTTCCGAGGGATCATTTCCAGAGCGAGAGGGGAAGGTATCTCCTTTGAGAAAGAGGCTCATAAATTCATATTGGGGGAAGGTGTCTCCTTTGAGCCGAGGCTCATAAACATTGTAATTGGGAAGGTTTCCCAAAGAACTTTGAGATAACTTTTAGAGAAAAGTTTTGTGGACGTAGCCCGGGCATTTCGGGTGAACCACGTTAAAATTGGTGTCACTTTGTGGATGATATTGTGCATTGTTTTGATATTGCTTTGGGTATATTGCTTTACTGTTTTGAAGTATAAAGGAATAAGTAAAAAGAGGTCTTATACTGTTCACCCCCCCCTCTCAGTATAAGCTTGTGTTCTTCACAATAATATAAAAGAAGAGAAAAAATCAATGGAAAAATAATTAAGCTATTGATTAAGATAGTGGCCAATAGTGGCCAATATTGCAGATAGCATCCAACATTGTCTATAGTGGATATCTTTGAAAATAGTGGCTCATTATTGAAGGAGCAAGGAGATTGAAGAATCCAATGCAGATACTTGAGAGGTCAATTATAATTTAAAGCATGCATACATAAGAGCATAGTCAATAGTAGAAGAGATATCCAATAGTTATTAAAAAATAATATGAAAACGATATGCTTGTCCTCCTCCAAGTGAATATCAAAAGAAGACACTTGGCCTCCTCCAATTGAAGATCAAAAGAAGACACTCAATATCCTCCATCACTATGAAGACTAGGATCTCAAAAAAAGATAAGAAGATATGTAATATCCAACAAAACATGTGAAAATAAAGACATTTGAAGCTCTCATGATCTACCTTCAACAAAATAAGATAAATATTCAAAGAGTTGTGGAAAATAATTTAAGCATTCGATGAAGCTATGGAAAGATAACCATTCAATAGGTAGTTAAAATAATTCAAGCATTCAAAGAAGCCTTGGAAAGACACACATTTGATGAACAAAGAATGATATTCATGGAAAGAGAAATATTCAGAAGGAGAATCATGCAACGTTATAATAAAATTAATGTTGATAGTCCCAGGTAACATTATTTACCATTTTTAATAGGGATGAGGTATCCTTAATTAAACCTAACACCTGCTAGTTATTAACTTTCCTTTCTTAATATCCTTGAGAATATTTAGAGTCTTCTTCTATGATGAAATTTCTTACACACTTATGTCTCAACAACATAACACCAGAGTGTAGGAATTTAACTTATGTATAGTGATTGGTTTGTATCCCACAAATTTTTGCATACAGCCATAAAACTTCACATTTCTCATTTTGAATGGCACCTCATCCCCAAACTCTACTTAGGTTGTCTTTTGCAGCTCTAATTAATAGGGATTAGGAGTGTTAGGTGTGGTACTTTCTTTATAATAAACCGTTATCTTTTAATGGTCATGTATTTTTAATTGTAGTTGTTGCAACGGATAAGGTGCACCAAAAATATTGAATGCAACCTTATCCAAAATATGTGATGTAATATGTGATGTATTGCCTATTTATAGGCCTGTGTTGTCAATGAATACTCAA
Source organism: Wollemia nobilis (assembly GCA_028583015.1). Taxonomy (NCBI): domain Eukaryota; kingdom Viridiplantae; phylum Streptophyta; class Pinopsida; order Araucariales; family Araucariaceae; genus Wollemia; species Wollemia nobilis. The sequence goes on along the minus strand of JAQPPZ010001296.1, from coordinate 339,262 downwards.
TTTTTGGTTTGTCATTCTTTTCTTTGTGCTTGCGATTGCTGTTCCACATCATTTGGTATCATAGCCGATTGTAGAAACAAGGCTAGTATCCTCTTTCCCTAGGTTGATATTGGTTTAGATGGGGAATGATAACGCCTCTATAGTTAGATCCGTTGAGTAGCTATCTCTATTTCAGGAACTCTATTTTATCGACTCTACAAATTGTATCAAATTTGTATGTGGTTTCATCCCACCTAGGCCATGCACCTTTGGCAAATCCAAAACCTCTGATCATCTCCATTCGTTTGTTTTCATACAAGCTAGTGATTTGGAGTGATTCATTTATGGCATTGATCCAAAATTTTTAGGCCTCCATCTGATTTATGGTGTTTGTGCCTCTCACCATTTGGCTAGATCTACCATTTTTTATTCATTACTACAATTTTTAGGGATAATTTAGCAATTTTCCAGTGGTGATCACCATTTTTGGTATCACTTTGTTGTCTCATGCACCCACATGAATTCTTGGAGTGTATTTTTGATGGTGTACCTCCTTCGATCAGGCCATTTCGACTTCTTTGCGATGATCCGTAAGATCCTCAGCCTCAAGTCTCTCTCCTAGGAGCTCCAGTGCATGCTTTGTGATCTTCCTCAATAATGTTTAGTCCCAAATAATTACCTATGAGTGACATTTCACTTTCTAAAGGTTTCATCGAAAAAATTAAACATTTTTTTATGCTCATTTTTTGGTTGTATTTATTTTCATGGCAACTTTCCATCCATCATTGGTCCACCCAAATCATGTCTTGGTCAGCTTTCCATCCATCATCGGTCCACCCAAATCACGTCTTGGTCAGCTTTCCATCCATCATCGGGCTACCACTTAGTAATAAATCATTCACCTATTGTTTGACTGTTGCACCTATTACCATTAACTAGCTGTTGGAATTCCTCTTGGTCATTGCACCCATTAAATGCTTGTTATTCAATACCATTTCAACTTACCACCATTGGAATTTATTTTTGTTGAAAATTAAATCCTAGCCATTGCAATTAAATGTTGGCCCACAATTAATGTTGGATAATAGTTTTTTGGTGCATAACTGTTGGCATTAACTCCTCCATTACTTACTCCTTGGCCATTAATTATCATTATTTTTGCTATCCACCATTGGAGTTTCCAATCATTAATGTCATTCTAAATTAGTCATTGGCTTGCCATGAATTAATGGCATAGCCATTGGACGTTGTTGCCCATGAATAGTCGTTAAAAAATATTTAATGTTGTTGTCATTGAAGGTTGTCCAATTACCATTATTTAATGTTGTGGATATTTACCAATTCAATTGACCATTGAAAACTAATTTTTTATCAGTTTCTTATTTCAGGAATCCTCTTGCAATTTTTTATTTTTTAGGTCCATTATTTGTTCGAGTATACCCTTGCATATACTCATTGGAAAGCTCATTTTGATATATATGCATCTACCATGGTCATTTTTCTATTTTCATCTATTTTAACTCCTAAATTATATCCCAAATAATAATTTATTCTCGGGCCTGCATCTTTGCATTTTGACTATCATTTGGTCAAATTTTGGTTTTTTCTTACTAGATCGCACCAGAAATATGGCCAACAACGTGACCTTGGCTAAAAAAATGGCCAAATTTTCCCAAGTTTTGGCTAGCCAATTAGTCTGCCACTTTGGTTGTAGTCCAAGACCAAGTTAATTTTTTGGTAGACAAACTTACGGATCTCAACATCAAAATATTTGCACCTTCTGCTTCCAGTGCTAAATGTGAGGTTTTCATATATGAAGGTTCTCGAGATCCTAATGTTCTAAATACCTGGACCCTCGATATGGAAACTTGGTTTAACTATAATCAAACTACAGAGGAAGACAAAGTTCTATTTGCTTGGTTGAAGCTTTCTGGTATGGCTAAGGTCTTGATCACTAAATGTCATCGCACTAAGAACCCCATTCACACATGGGACGGCTTGGTCATAGTTTTAAAAGCAACATTTTATCCCTATCATTATGATGCTAACTTAAAGGTTCATTGGCTCCGTATTCAACAGGGATAAAATCAATCTGCTTAGGATTATGTGTTTCAATTTAATCGTTTGCGTGTTTTGCTATGCGTTATTGATCCTACAGATGATCTGATTCTTAAGTTTGCAAGTGGGCATCATGCACACTTTTACCATGAGTTGAAATACACTCCATGTGCCACTCTTGATGAGGCGTTCAACCATGCTCAGATGGTAAAGGAGAAGTTCATTACTTAGTGCCACGGTCCTCGTTACTCGTCTAGTGGATCCATAAACGAATTTCATCAACAGTACCAAGAACCATGACCCTCTTCTTCTTCTTATCTCTCCCCTTCTTCTCATAATCCTGACTCTCATAATTCCTCTACTTCCAAGCAAATATTTCATTCTTCTTCTACTTCTCGATAATTCTGTCGATATTGTAAGTGATTTGGGCATGACAAATATGCATGTCCCAAGTTGCAGAATTCCTAATAAGAAGAATCTCATTATACAGTCTGATGAGGGAACATTTGATAACCCCATCAAGACTACTGGTGAGGCAGTAATATATGAGGATTTGAGGGGAAAGTCGAATGATGTCACATTGACACATCATGTTCTCACCCGAGGTCGTGATCGTTTATTTGTAACCCGTGCCCATTTGCTGTATAATTTTTTTGTAGACCGTATCATTGACAATGGCTCACAAAAAAATTTGATTGTACAGTCCATTGCTGATAGGCTTAAGTTGCCCACCACACCTCTTCCATTTCCATATACTCTTGGGTGGAAGGATGATAACAATACTTCAGAGATCACACACATGTGCTTAGTTGCATTTGATTTTGGTCCTAACTTCATAGATAGGGTTACTTATGATGTGAAACCCATGGATTTTTGTGGGTTATTGTTAGGCAAGCCACATCAGTATGATAAGCATACTACTTATGATGCCTGTCATAGTACATACACTTTGTAGCATGAGAAAAAATCCTTTCTTGTTTGTAGTGTTCCACCCACTGCACATAAGGCTTGCACTACTCTTGCAAACAACATGACCCATTGCTTTGATTTTCAGCACACCATAGTAGTTGGACGTTCAGCCACGAGTCCTTTTTTCCACTTCACAACACCTACATCCTACATCGGGCTCCTTTTTTTGTTGCACCTGCAATTTTGGTTGTACCTCCAACAGTTCCTGTTCCTGTTCCAATAGTTGTTTTTGTGGCTTTCGCACCTCCTCCTGTTGTTGCACCAACATCTCTTTGTATTGCTCCTGCTCCTACTCCAGTTGTCACTCCTCCTCCAGATGTTCTTTTGGTTCCTACCATTCCAAATCCTACTTTCTTCACATTGCAAAACTTTCAGCATTTGGTGGTCTATCGGACACTGCCATTTATACCCACTTATATTGGCAATCCACGTTGCATCTACATGGCATTTCATTTTGGAGCATCTCCACAGCCTCCGGGAGTCACACCATCTTTCTTACATTTTAGAAGCATTGGAGGCCAATACTTCTATAGTGGGGAGGAATGATAGGGATTAGGTGTGTTAGGTGTACTATTTTCTATGTAATAAACCGTTATATTTTAACTATCATCTATTTTTAATCGTGATTGTTGTAACAGATAAGGTGCACCAAAAATATTGATGCATTACCTATTTATAGGCTTGTGTTGTCAATAAAAATTAAGTTTTTGGTTTGTCATTTTTTTCTTTGTGCTTGTGATTGTTGCTTCACATCACTATCAAAGTTTAACTTTATCCAACCCTCCAATTTTAGCCATATAGTATTTGTTGTTTTTAAAGTAATTGTAAAAGGTGCTACTCTAGGTTCTCCCAAGATCCATTCTCTAGTGATCCTCTTTTCCAAATTTTTATCAGAGTCCACATTGTCATAAAAGGAAACCATATTCTTCCTCACTACAGTTTTAATTCTATTAGACACTGAAATTTCATCCTTACTTTTTCCCCTAAATACTGTTTGATTTATTTTCCATCAAATACCCCACAAAAATGAGGTCGCAGTAAATTCCAAAGTTTTGATAACCCATTTCTTGTAAAAGGGCATCTCCATTGGTTAAAAAGCTACCTAAAAGTACTAGGGACCACCTAAGGGCTGAACATAGCTTCCATTAGATTATTAAGTACCTTACTTCTAAACTCGCAATGAATAAACAAGTGATAAATTGATTCAACATCTTTCATGCAAATAAAACATATATTTATCATTTGAAAACCTCTTTTACTCAAGTTATCTAGAGTTAGAATCTTGCTTTGTAAGCATAACCAAAAAAGAAAAGCCAATTTGGGGATTAACTCATTCTTCCAAACTTTAATTATAGGAATGTGCCCCTCCACACATCCAAACTATAAGGTATATTAATATGATTTCACAAAGAATTTCCCTGAGGAAGTAGGAAACCAAATCAATGAGTCCTTATCTTCATTATGAGGTAAGTGGTATGCTACAACAACCTATATAGATTGAGTAGAGATTATTGTAGTTCTGGATCAATAGAATTTAAACTTAGTTCTTTCGAAAACCTCTAACCTTCCCCAAATTCTATGTAATTTTTTACTAACGGTCCATATTTTTGAACAAAGGGATCTTTTAGTCTTCTAAACTCATGCATATTTTGTAAAGGACTATCTACAATCCAAGTGTCTTACCAAAAGAACATTTTCTTGCCTTATTCTACCATCCATCTTGAAATTTGACAATGATGTTTTATGTTTTAAGGCTTTTTAGCTTGATAAAAAGAAGAGAATTTGTCATTTGAACTTATTCTCTAAGAGATATTGCATACATATAATGCTATACATAAGGAAAATGAAGGTGGAAAAATCATAATTAGATACTTGCTAATGTTTATGATAATTAACTATGAATATTGATATTATATCATAATCTATTACATTTTATTTTAGGTTTTCCATGTGTGAGCATGTTCTTGATAGACACAACATATCAACTCATGCGAGGAAGAGAAAAAAGGTTTTTATATATAATTTTTTCCATGAACATTCGTCAAATGAGTAGATCTTATTTATAATTTTTTAGATAATGATAGAGATCACTATACCTTAAAATATATATAATGATTCTTCTCCAACATTATGGTTTAATACTTTTAGATGTAGTATTTATATGTACCACTTAGAATTTCATAACCTTCTAAGAACAAAAGATATATAGTTATGATATAATGTGTTGTTATGAATTTTATTTTTTAAAGAATGTCATGTATATAAAATATTTTGTTATTAAAATAGAACAAGTGATTATAATGCATGTAGTGAATAGTAACAAGTGATGGCAATAAATTCTTATACTTCTAATTGTTGGAAAATTATACTATTTGATAACGAGAACTTGATAGCCATTTCATTGTATGGAAGAAAATTATACTATTTGATAACGAGAACTTGATAGCCATTTCATTGTATGTGCACTTCCATGTGAAATACAAAAAACCATTATTAACTCTTAAATTGATAATTTATGTGAATTATAAAGATTCAATTTGGCCGGACTCTAATAGAGCATAGCATGTCGATTCTCGCATAAGGCGGGCCTTTAAATTGATAGTTCGTAGGTCACTCTAGAAGACTAATGGAATTGTTGTGAGTATGGTTGTACGCTAATGTTGGATAATTTCTGTGGATAATTAGGATTTGGAGAATGTGCCTCCCCAAACTGATCTCATGGTCCTCTGCCCGTAAAGGGAAGGCTCCTCCTAGGGCAGGATATTCCCAATATCCCTAATACTTCCAAATCCTATAATAAGACGCTGAAGAGATCAAAATCATGCTACAGTGGAACCAAGGAGTGTGAAAGAGAGAGAATTTTATTAGGAGTGTCAAAATCTTTATATTTTATTAGGTTTTTTATTATTAAGAGAAATTTAAAATGAATTAAAAAAATAAAAAAAAATATTTTGTTATAAATTACATTGCTGCAACCCAATTTCAAATGGCATTCGTTACTTTGAACAGGCCTTTGCACAGTATAATATGAGAAGAACAGCAGAAAGAAAGACTACGAAGACCCCAATTATTATCAATGTTATGGGATTAACTCCAAGTACCCTCTCCATTGATGTGAAAACGGTTCAGATTGCTTCGTTTTGATCTTGCTCTTCACTTCCTCTGCTACACAAATTATATCATATCAGCATATTGAAAATATATATCTCTACATAGACTAAATAATTATGTCTAATTTGGAAAGTGGTGACGCTCAGAATTGAAGAGTTACATACATTTCATTTCTAAAATAACAATGCTTACCGCGTTTCTAACACTATCACATCAAATTAAACGTTTAATGGACAATGACTTTGGCATATAATTATGGTGGCTAACTTCACAACTATATTCTTTTTGTTATATGTCATAATTCTTTTTTATTTGAAAAGTGGTGACGTTCTGAATTAAATAATTACATACATAACATTAAAGCAACGCCACACTTCTTGACCGGGATAGTATGCCCAACATATTCTAAAAACATAAATGTTTACCACGCCTCTAAAACTGTCAAATCAAACTGAGGTTTGGGTGTACAATGATTTTAACGTTGCATATACCTATTGCGTGCTATCCTTAAAATTATATTCGTCTTGCTATATTAAAAATTCTTCCCCAAAACTAGGTGGATGCAAACTTGTTAATTTCACTAATACCAATGTTTGTTTTTTTTTTTGATAAGATGGATGAAGGGGTTTTGAAAGGTGCCCCAAACCTTTTACAAAGGTGGATCAACCAACTAGCTGGATACAAGGAATATAGAGATCAACATAGCAAACCAAAAAGGATCCATGAAATAGACAAACAACAAAGCTACATAATAGTCGAGCAGGACAAACCCAAACTAAAACCATCAACACACTAGAGCTTTCACTATCAACAACTAGAACCCCAAAAAAGACATCATGTCTCACGTAGGAGACTATACCTATCGAAAAAACATAGTCAAGCAAAAACCCCTAGAAAGGACGTCCAACAACAACAACTATTTGTGGCATGAATTCTTCTATAATTCAAATTCAAAATTCGGCCATGGTTTAGGTACAGACTCTTGCGTTCAACAAATTTTCCCAAGGGATCCCTACTACCGTAGATCAGAGCCATTTGAAAACACAAATTATCTCCTCGAGATTTCATTGTCTATTTGATTTAATCCATCTGGGAAATCCTCCTACCAAATTGTGCATCTTTCCTGCAGAAGTCCCAAGTTTGCTAAAAAATCCATCGATCTATTTCCCTCCCTGTAAACATGCTTAATCTCAACCGCTTCGAGGGTTAAAATCTATCTTTGGGTTTCAACAAGTTCATTCGTGATCATCCAAGAAGGGACCTGAACACCTTTGATCATATTAATGATATTGAGGGAATCCCCTTCAATAATTACCTTCCTACCATTCAAAATTTCTAGTTGACAAACCCCTTGAAAGAGAGCTCGTACCTCCACAAAATGACTGGTCTGACGATCTAAATTTTTAGTGAAAGCCAACAAAATCCTCCCATCAGAGTCTCTAACCAATCCCCTCGCATCGATTGGTCCTGGATTCCCTTTAGAAGCTCCATCAAAATTTAGCTTCAACCAACCAAGGAGGAGGAGGTTCCCAAATAGTAGTTTGTCTGGTAGGAGCTTCAGGGCGATGATCAGGAGAATAATCTCTAAATCCAAGAACCGACTCCACCACCAACTCCCCAATGGAAGTGACCTTATCTAAAGGAATTGCATCCACATTTTCAACAATGGCAGCAATAACCCGAAGTGCCACGAACTCAACCGGATGGGAGATATTTTTAAAGGCTCTAGAATTCCTCTCCTTCCAAATACACCACCAAACATGAGGTAAACCAAAGGACCAAAAAGCTCGAAGATGCAAAGATAGAAAGGGAGACCTCCATTGAATGATCAAGTCAAACAACAACTTTAGAAAAACCCAAACCACACCAACGGTCCTCAGGAACTAGGAGAAGATAGACTAAGAAAAGGGATAATCAAACAATAGGTGCATAGGTGATTCTTCAGCACTACCACATAGGTAGCATCTATTCGAGATAACCAATCCCCTTTTCTACAAATTATCCAATGTAAGGCACTTCCCTTGAGCCACCAACCAAAATAAAACATTAACTTTGGGGGTAAGACCCTTCAACCAGATATTACTAATGGGAAACTAGGGATCAAAGGGAACATCTAACAATAGGTAGGCTGACTTAACAGAAAAGCAACCATCCTTCTCAACCCCCCACACCAATCTGTCTAGCCTATCCTGGTTAGGAATAACCATCCACTTTAGGATGTCCATCAGAGATTTTAACACAATTTCTTCTTCCTACGAAATCCCTAGAAGAACAAAAGGTTTCTAGCATTTTCTATCATTAATAGAGATAATGAAGTCACATACCTTCAACCCTAAAATCTTGGCTTGTGATTGGTTCCACCAGACTCAGGTGAGGATATGATTCTAATGGTCTATCAACTACCCAAGTGTCTTTCCAAAAATCAATGCTCTACCCATTACCTAACACCCATCTTCCCCCTTTATGATATTAGAGTGGTTGTTAACAATGTTGCGCTAGAATGTTGAGCCAAGGGTAGGACTTGGGTCTATGAGAAAATTACTAGTGTTACCTAAATATTTGGTTGACAATATTTTAACCCAATTAACGTTATCTTTTTGAACCAATATCTAGCCCTGTTTAGCTATTAGTGCTCTATTTAACATTTTCATTCTTCTTAAGCCTAGACCTCCCAACTCTTTCCTACTACACACCTGATCCCATGCCACAAGCGAGAATTTCTTCTTCTCCTCAGAACTAGACCAGAGAAAGGATCATTAAATTTGTTCAATTTTTTGAAGAATATTTCTAGAATCTAAAAGAGAGAAAGGAAGTACACTGGTATGCTCTATAGAGTAGACTTAACTAGCATAATTTTACCTACTTGGCTCAAAAGTACCCCTTTCCATCCTACCAATTTTCTTTGAACTCTTTCTACAACCGGTTCCCATAGAGAAGTCTTAATCCCCCCTTTGAACATTGGCAATCCTAGATAAATTGAAGGAAGGGATTCAATCTCACATCCCAAGATCTCAACAATTTTCCTCTGCCTATCGGGAGGAGTATTCAGGAAGAACACCTTACTTTTCCTCAAACTCACTTTCTACCTAACCACTCTTTCATAGTCTTGGAGGATCTCTTTGATAGCTCTAGCCTAAGGGATTGAAGCTAAAAAGGATAATAATGTGTCATCAATAAATTTATGGTGTGAGATCGGGTCAATGGTAGTTGTAGGTTTGATTCCCACCACTATGGGATTCACCTTTAGAGCTCTTCCCAAAGACTCAACCAATAAAATAAATAGATACAGAGACATAGGATCCCCCTAATGAATGCCTCTACAACTGCTAAAGTAACTAATTAGTGATCCATTAACTAAGATTGAGAATTTTTTTGATGATATACAAGCTCTGACCAATCTAATCCAGCAAGGCTTGAAACCAAATTTCCCTAGAACTCTAAGTAGAAATCTCCATGAGACCCGATCATATGCTTTATTCATATCAAGTTTGAGGAAAGTTCCTGGCCTTCTACTTTTATCTATAGAATGAATCAACTCATGCACTGCAATAACACCATCCAAAATTTGTCTTCCTACTACAAATCCACTTTGAGGATGGTCAATAATTGTTGGAAGGTATACTTTGAGCCTGTTCACCATAGTTTTAGTGAGAATTTTAAAAAGTGTATTACAGAGGCTAATGGGCCTAAAATCAGAGTAATCTTTAGCACCCATCGACTTTGGGATAAGAACTATAAATGTTGAGTTTACATCAGCTAAAATTAAATTAGACTCCTAAATTTCCCTCATAGCTGAATAGATGTCACCACCAACGATGTGCTAGAACCTCTAAAATAAAATAGGAGGAAAGTCATCCAGCCTCGAAGCTTTCAGACCACCCATAGAGAAGATAATGACCCTAATTTCCTCATCCCAAAAGGGAGCACAAAGGTCTTCATTCATATCATCTGAAACTAGGGTGGGGATGTGGTGCAGTAGCCTCTCTTCAACTTGAAGATCCCTATCATCCCTAGAGTAGAGGAGGGTTTTGAAAAACTCGATCGCTTCTTTCTTGATTTCTATAATATCCTTCGAGATAACACCATCTGATTTCATAATTTCTCTAACTCTATTATTGCTCCTATGCCTTAAGGTGGATGTGTGAAAGAATTTTGTGTTCCTATCACCTTCACGTAGCTAGAGGGATCTTGATTTTTGATACCACAAAATTTCTTCATCCACTAGCATGTTATGGAAATCTACTAACAATTTTCTTTCCCTACGTCTATCCCCTTTAGTCACCTCTCCTAACTCCAAATTTAATTCAACTTCCTTTAACTATTCAACCAACTCTTTTTTCCTCTGGAACACATTCCCAAAAATGTACTTGTTCCAAACCTTAAGATTAGCTTTAACAAATCTGAGCTTTGAAGCCACTTGAGAAATAAGAGGGCCTAAAAAACCTTGAGACCACCATTCCAAAATTCTGGATTCTAAGCCCTGATGTTGCAGCCACATTACCTCAAACCTGAAGGGTCTAGGAAAAAAACTAGAGTTTGGGACTTTTTCAAACACCAGAGGATTATGATCGGACCCCACTTTGGGGAGAGAGCAAAGGGATGCATCTCTGAACACTAGAAGACCTTCCTTGGAGACTAACACCCTATCCAACCTAATCTGAATATTCTGATTGCCTAGATGCCTATTACTCCAAGTGTATTTAGACCCCTTCAAATCCACATCCATCAACTCCTGATTATTAATAAATGCAGCAAAATCCTCCATACTTTTAGAACCAAAATCACTACCACCCTTTTTATCCAAAGGGTATAAGGGGGTATTGAAGTCCCCAATGAGAATCCAAGCTTCCCCCTTGAAAATTTCTCTCATAGAGCTCAGAGATTCCCATAGTAGATTCTTGTTAGGGGTCATATTAGGGGCATAAATATTAGACATAATCCATCTCTACCCAGAGTCCTTACTACAAAATAGAATATTAATCACTCTATCAAAAATAAATAGAATGGATCCATCCAGTTTCTCAGGGTCCCATAGACAAAGAAGACCCCTAGAAGCTCCATTGGTAGAATTTGTTACAAAACCCACCTCCTTCCAAACTAATTTTTTAACTACCTCTACATTAGAACTATCCATCTTAGTTTCTTGAATAAATATAACATCAGGTCTTACCTCTCTCCTAAGTGTCACCAAAATTTGTTGCTTGGAGGGCCCATTTAGGCCTCTGATATTCCATGATAACAACTTCATCTTCGAGATTTGGAGCCATTATTCCCACTCGGAGAACCGGGGGAGCTACAAAATGTGTCAAGTTTTAGTTGTTTACCTTTGCTATCCTTCTCTTTCTCAAACTTCAATTGGGATTGGAGTCCATCAACAATTTTTGACTCTACCTCATGGATCCTCAATGCTTTGTTAGAGGGTTTCCCTACCTTACGATTACCTTCGACATCCATCTGACCTTTTTGGGTACTTCTAGTTTTGGGTCTAGAATTGGTTGTGCTCTAAAGAGCCCACCCCTAGGCACGGTGATCATTTCAACTCGAGCAGGGTTGGCGACTCCTGACCAGGAGCCTCACTAGGCTTCTAGGGGGAGCAGAGTTCTTCTATGACTGGCTCCTCAGTGAGTAAGCTTTGATAGGAGTTATGAAGGAACTTCCAAAGGGATTAAAGTCTTCATCACCAAGTCTTCTGGGAGAACCTGGTCCAGACTTCTACCACTAGATGGGTTCATATTCTGGACCACCACTTTGCCAGACTCATTAACATCCACCATAGGGACTTGGTCCATTATCCTTTCCTCTGGTTTAGGCTCTTCCAAAATCAATTCATGCTGGACTAGCTTAGAAGGGGCCCCCTGAGGAGGATCATTGGGTGAAGGGTCTGACATGACTTCTTTACCTTTTGAAATAGCAACATGAGGATTCTCGATAGAAACCATCGAGCTAGCAAGAATTTTTCTTGGGCCACACCATTCTCTTCTAGGGGCTCTTTTAGTAGAAGTATAGACCTTCGATAGGAATGTCCCTTATTTCCATGTCTTTTCATTATTCTTGTTGAAGCTCTGAGTAGAGCCTTGAAGGTTGTTGCTTCATCCAAGAGCATAGAAAGAATAAATTTACTTCTCTCATAATTCCTATGACACACTATAAATTTTTTGATGACACATTAATCTCCACCAATTCTTTTATTTACTAAGCTAAATAAATTTAAAAAATATTGAAGAACTATGAATTGGCTATAGGGAAATACATTATAGATAGAGAGCTATTGCTTGAATTCTTGGTAGTTCTATTATTGATCTCCCTTATCCCTACCTCAGTATATATTTGTTCTTTAGAAGATGCAAGGAGGATCTCTAGAATCCACTTCTTTAGAGAGTTCAAAAAAATATGGCAAGCTAGAATGGAGCTCTACTCAACTAGGTAGGTAAGGCCCAATTGGATTAATCCACACTACAAAGTTTCCTAGTTTATTTTATATCTCTATTCCAAATTCCTATTAAAATTCCTAAAAATTTGGAGTAGTTCCAAAAAGATTTTTATGGGAAGGGACTGAAGTCAAAAAAATATTTCACCTTATTTTTTGGGACCAGGTATGCTTAAAATAAGATGTTGGAGGTCTTGGTTTAAGGAAAATAAAACCCATGAACAAAGCCTTGTTGGCCAAGAAATATTGGAGGTTTATCATTTAAGATAACACTGATACACCCTTTTTATTAAAGCAAAATATCTAAATAGAGGCCAAATTTTTATGAATGATCAAGACCTCTCCCATGGCTCAACATTCTAGAACAATATTCTCAAATATAGGAAGCCCATCTAAAGAGACATCAAGTGGAGACTTAAAAATGTAGTTAAAATCAATTTCTAGGAATATTCATGGTTGGAGGATGTTTCCCTTAAGGATATCCCTTCCCATGCTATCCTTGGGCCCAAGGTCACTTAGAACTTTGGCTCTAAAGTGGCAGATTTCATTGAAGAAATGGTAGGATATTAGGAGTCTTATTTTAAACCAAGATGATGTATCATCCCTAAATACCTTTGCTCTCAAGCTAAGAACCCAAGAAATTAGAAACTATCCTTGTGAAGATTCTATAATATGGAGGGAGGATGAGAAGGGTGTATTTTATGTTAAATTTACTTATCATCTTACGACTGCAAACAATTATGTCTAGTTCCATTGCTCTAAAATTTAGTCCAAAGAGCTCATTCCTAAGGTGAATTTGTACTTGTGGCTTGCCCTCCAAAATAAAACTCTCTCCCTAGAAAATATTAGAAAGAGAGGACTTATTCTAGCCAATTATTGCCATATTTACGGTTTGAATGGGACCACACACCACCTTTTTCTATAGTGCCCATGCTCCCTCGACATCCTTTCCTTTCTCCTTTCTTCCTTTGAGACTTGTTAGATGACTCCTAATTCTTTGTTGGACCTTTTTTAATAGTGTTCTCTTTCTCCTTTTCATCCCCTTTTTTCGTGCACTATGGAAATTCTACCTTCCCCATTTTTTCTAGGGGGTCTAAAAAGAGCATAATAATAGGGCGTTCATCAATATTTCTAAAATCCTAACCTAGGTTAGTTATCAAATTTGTTATGCTATTTTTACAAATATTTCCAATATCCCCTTTGGCCCTTCTCCAACTCCTCATTTTGAAGCTTTCTTAATTGCTAGCCTAGGCCTATTTATCCTAGAAGTCCCCCAAGCCAATTCTCCTATATGAAAAACCTTGTGGAATCCTCCTAGGGATTGGATCAAATTTAATTTTTATGGAGCTTCTACATGTAATCCTAGTGTAGTAGGGGTTGAAGGTCTCATTAGAATTCTAATGATACATATATTAGGAGGTATACCCATCCTTGTAATGATAGTCATCCGTAGCAGGGTCCACACAGATGCTGGGCCATATTTTAGCCTTCTTGGTAGCTTTTCTAGTTTTCTTTGCCACCTCGAACTCTTCATGGAGATTTTCAAAATTTTCTTTCCGCTCAGCGAAGGCCTGCATGCCTTCTTTCCATTCTTCGTCTGAGTGGGGGTTCGACTCGACGAATGTAACTTTGGCCTTTATTTTGGCCATTTTCTATGATTTTTGAGGCACCTTCCACTTCCTCCAATTTTGTATTGCAGTGGCCTATGTGGCGATATTTTCCTTTCCCATGGGATATACCTCCCTATTAGAGGATCTGAGAATCTGCCCTTTAGGTCTTAGATCCTCCATAGCTATCTTTCCTATTTCTTGGTCACCCGGTGCCTACTCCTCTAGTTCTTCAGGTAGTGATCCCTCAATTTTAGGTACCTAGTGCTATGAAGAGTGCTTCTTGGCCTCGAGTTTAGGGTTTTTTCCTTAGCTCTATCTTGAAGGCTCTTTGTCATCATCAATGTTGATAACATGGGTTTATGTTTGAAAAATAGAATTTTCCTGTTCCTCTGCAGTCGCTCTCTTAGAGGTGCACGAACCCTCTCCTACCTCTACTTCCTCATTTAAGGAATCTTACTTGACTACCCCAGATGAGACTACCCTCTCTGGTGAGGTTGGAAATTTTGTGGGCACCTCAATTGTCCAATATGTTTGGGTAGAAGCATCCCATCTCTCAATCGTCCTGACCTACAACTATTGGTTCTCTGCCCTGAGTTGCTAGATCAGTTACTATAATTGGGTTATGGTGGCATCCTACCTCTAAATTTTTCTCACAACCATCTCCTTGAATTCCTTGAGTAGCTCCTGCATCATGAATTTCTTGCTCTATCCATTGCAATCCTCTCCCATCGACACCTTGATCTATTGTTGTATACCTGGTGAATATTGCGGGTCTTGTGGATTGCGAGTGGCTAAATTCTACAATTTTTGGGCCATGAATTTGACCTCCACATCTTTCTATTATTCCTTTATTGACATAATTAGTCACTGCAAGCATCTTCAACCTCGTATGTATTCCATCCGTCGAGTTGTTGGTTCGGGGCTGAAGGATTTCGGTCTATCATTCGTATAATCAAGCAGAGAAATTTTTCCTTCTTCTGTAGCATCTAGTGAATTTTGGGGTTGTTCCTCTTTGGAAGTTCCCCCAAATTTAGTCTCGTATCCAACCTCTACCTCTAACTGCTCCTATGCATCAAAATTTTTATCCCTAACTTCTTTAGCCACTTCTTGTAATTCAACCTATTGCTCTGCTTTAGCCGCCACTTGCTCTTGCGCACCAGAGTGTTCGAACCCTATCACCAACGAGCTTCCCCTATGTTCCTCTGCATGGTGTATCAAGGCTATAATTAGCCTGTAGTGGGCTAGGGCAGAGACCTTCCCTTTTTGGTACCATGATGCCTTGTCCTGCAGGGCATTTACCAGATAGAACGAGATGCTAATTTCTTTCTCGTGCACTAGGTGGTTCAAGAACTGCAAATGGTTAGTGTTCAAGTATAAGTACTTCCCGGTGCATGTGAAGTATCTTGCAACCTGTTCTAAGAGCTTCCTCAAGTGCATTGAGAGTCTCTATTTTAGGATCCCCTCATGGTCAAATCGGACGTTCCTCTATCTAAGCAACAATTCCAAGCATTAGTTTACCTCACCATATTTGTATGTGCACTCTCTAGTGAGGGGGATACTGGTGACATGAGCAATGTGTTCTAGGGTGATTGGAATCTCCAATATGCACAATCAGACAACTCCTCTCACAATAGTAGCAAACTCCTTTGTTGCCTCTACGTCCTGGTCTTGGCTAACCAGGCAGTAGTAATTCATGCACCTGGCTGCATTGAACTAGTTGTGGACTTCTCCTCTAATCCCCTTAGTGCCACTGGGATCATTCTTTTTGATTGCATGATTCTTCGATTGTCCTCCCATGGCGAAATATCTACTGATTTTGAATTTTTTGATGCTTTATTCTCAATAAGATTCCTTCTTATAGATTCAGGCTCCTAACTCTAGAAATTATTTTCGCATTGGGGTTGGTAGGGTGCCCCACCCGAATTTATTTTTGGCATGACATATTAGGCATGAGGGGTAAATTCAATTCTTGCATCGACATTATTTTTAGATAAGCATATCATATGAAAAATTACATATATATTTGAAAGAAATCATGTGCATACCTTATTGGTCATTTCGTGCTACGTGGGGTATGCCAATTTGGTACTTAGTGGTCATGGCAATAATATATTTCCCATGTACTAATTACGTCACCTTGGTTACTGCAATTCTGGTCCACTTGAGGTCCTGCACTAAAAATATGGTGGATCCTATTGGTTTAGGTTAACATGCATATCTCCTCGATGGTTGGCCTTGGGACCTGTAGAGATCCTGTCTAATAATTTCAAAATATTTTTGGGCACTTTCAGATTTCCATCATGTGAGATGATGGTGTTGGTTTCGGCTGCTCCATGTACTGCCAAGTTATGCATGTTCTCTTGATTCAATCAAGGCACCTACTTGAGTAAGGCACCTTCTTGGTGCCTACTTGAATAAGGTGCCAGAGTAAGGCGCTATAGTAAGGTGCTAGAGTAATGCGCTAAAGTAAGGCACAAAAGTAAGGATCTGGAGTAAGGCACCTGCTTGATCATTTTTTTTGAATGAACACCTCTGGAGTGGTACCTCCTTTACAGAGTAAGATGTCTCCATTTCGGATTAAGGTGCCTTCCTTTCGGAGTAAGGTTCCAGAGTAAGACGCCTCCCTTATGGAGTAAGGAGTCAGAGTAAGATGCCCCTCTTCTAGAGTAAGGTGCCAAAGTAAGGTGCCTCCCTTCCGGAGTAAGGCCTTCTCCCACCTTTGAAAAGTTAGTAGTGGATGACGTGTTCATTGATGTGAGGTTGATCAAGCCCCCTACAAATTCTCCTTGTACTACATCAACGTCTACTTCATCTAGGCACGAGGATGCATAATTTTTCCTTTGCAGAGAATTGGTGCCCACACTATGCTTGGATCAGGACTATCTTCTAAATGTGCATGTTCATAGATGCTGATACGATCTAGGCCTTGTTACCCAAGATGTCTATTGTTTGAACAATCATGCCATTTTATTGCAAAAATAAAATGAGAAAAAAATAAAATGCAGTTAAATCAGGATACCTATAGCTTGCTTGGGGGTGTTTTTCCTGCAAAATACACCATAAGCTTAAAAATAGGAAACTACACTAACTTATTTTTGGTGGACACCTCTGTTTCCACCATGTTGTTGAGAACTTTGATAAGATTTACTTGGATGGGGTCTCGCCCATGCCTATTATGGACTCCACCAGTAAGCTTTTGGGCGTGTGGTATGGGCACAACCAGTGGCCATTAACTATTAGAATGGTATTGCTACCATCCATTATATTGATGTGCACAAAACCATTTATGTTGATCTCCACCACTTTGTACGGTCCCATCCACCTTTGCATCAGTTTTCCCTTCTACTCATGAAACTTAAAATCATACAATAGTACCCAATCTCCTTCTTTGAACTGTTTCATATTAATGTGGTGGTCATGCCACTTCTTCCTTTACCTTTACATGATTTATATTATCTATAGGGCATCCATTCAAAATTCATATAGCTTATTTAGCTACTGAATTTGTTCTCTCTGTGCTTCATCTAGACTCGGGTCCAGTTCTATCGTCGTTTTGAGTGTCTTAACGTCAAACTGGATGGGAATCATTACATCTTTCTCATATACCATTTAGAAGGGTGTAAAGCCTATCGTTTATTTTCATGTTGTATTATACATCCACACTGCCTTCAAAAATCTTGTAGCCCAATCCTTCCTGTACTGCTGCATAGTTTTCATCAAGATGTCTCAATTTCCCTATTGGTCACTTCCACCTGCCCATTTTCTTGTGGATGGTAGGGGGTAGTCTTGTTGTGCTGAACCTTGTATTACTCCATCAGCTTCTTAATTATCCTAGAGATAAATTGGGATCCTTGGTCTATTGTAATTTTCCTAGGCACCCCAAACCTCGTAAAAATATGGGCAAACAAAAATTTGGCTACCATCCCTTCCTTGGAGTCCTTCAATGCATGGAGTTCGACCCATTTAGTAATATAGTTTGTGTAGACTAGAATATATCTCTTTTTGATTTAAGGTGGGTTGATGGGTCCCATGAAATCCATGCCCCACTTATCAAAGGGCTCTCACATGAGGTTGAAGGGGTATTTCATCCCTATGGTTCGATCTACCCATTCTATGGCATTCATCACACCTACTAGCGTATATGGCTATATTTGAACAAAGTGGGCTAAAAATACCTAGTCTATAACACCTTATATGCAGTATTTCTCCCTAAAAAGTGTTCTCCATATGGATCACTATGATAGGCTTTGAGTATCTCCAAAAACTCATGCTCTTCTACGCACCTACTTACGATCTGGTCGGGACTTATTTTGAACTAGAGACCATCAATCCACTGAAAGGAAGTGCTATTTTCAATCACCACCTACTTATATTTATATGAAAGAGTGGGGGAAGTTCTACCGGTGGCCATATAGTTGGCTATGTCTGTATACCATGATGTATATTTGTTGATGATGAACAAATGTTCATTTGAGAACTGGTCCTTCACCACTACGTGATCTACTGGTCTTAGTCTAGATAGGAAGTCCGTGACCACATTGTCCTTCTCGGGCTTATCACTAATAGTAATGTCAAACTTCTATAGCAATAAAAGCCACCTGATGATCCTACCACTGATCACCAGTTTACTCATTAGGTACCTGATGGTTGCATGGTCTGTGTGAATGAACACTTTATATCTAGTTATATAGTGGCATAATTTGTTGATAACATGCACAACCACGAGGAATTATTTTTCTGTCACTGTGTAGTTGAGCTCAACCCCTACTAAGTTATTGCTGACATAATAAATGGAGTATAACTCCTCACCATTCTTCTACCCGAGAACCGCTCCAATTGCATTATTGGATGCATTGTAATATATATGAAACGGGACGGCCCAATTTGGGCCCCGCAACACTAGGGCAAAAATTAGCTTCTTCAACGTATGAAATGCTTGCTCACAGTCCTCCATCCAGATAAAATCTACATATTTTTTCAGCAAGGTGTGTAGTACTTTGGCAATTTTACTGAAATCAATGATAAATCACCTGTAGTACCCGATAGAGTCAAGAAAACTTCTTACTTCCCTCTGCATTCTTAGGCTAGGTAGGTCCTTGATGACCTCTATTTTATTTTTTTCAACTTTAATTCCCTTTTCTGAGATGTGATACCCTAACACTATACCCTCATGAATAATAATAAAGCATTTTTTATTGCTGAGGGATAAGTTGTTTTCTTCACACCTCTGGAGCACTCATTCCAAAATTTTCATCACTTCTTCAAAGGTTTCATCGTAAATGGTAAATTTTTCCATATATACCTCAACTACCTCCCCCATAATATCTAATAATATGCTTAACACCACACTTTAGAAAGTGTTTGGTGCATTGCATAACCCAAAGGGCAACACTTTATAGGTGAACATTCCCCATGAGCAGGTGAACATTGTCTTATCTTGGTCTTCTTCCCCGATCTGTATTTGGTTGTATCTACTGAATCCATCCAGAAAGGAGAAGTATTTTCTCCCATATAGTGTATCCAATACCTGATCAATGAAGGTAAGTTGGAAGTAATATTTCTTGGTCACTTTATTCAATGATCTATAATCAACACAGATCTGTCATTTACCTTTTTTTTAGGGACCACCACAAGTGGTGATACCCATTTGCTGTTAGAGATTGGGTAGATGAATCCTGCTGACAAGAACTTTTATATCTCATATTTAACAATTTCCTTCATGATTGGGTTCATCCTTCTCTACAACTATCTTATTGGGGTCGCTTGCTCTTCAAGGTAGATTCAATGGGTGCAAATTTCTAGATTGATTCCCTTCATATTTGAATAATCCCAGGAAAATTCTTGTTGGTTCTTGGTTAGGAGTTCTTTAAATTCTATTAGTTGTGTAGGGGTCAACCCACTATTGATGTTCAATGTTATGCAAAGCTAAATATCAATTTGTCTGGTGTGGTGGTTTTGAGCACCGACCAACGGTCACTCGAGAACTATGAGGGAGGATTCTCCTTGAAGGAATCTCATAATGATGTCATATTTATCGGCTTCCTCCTCCAAATATACTAATGCCATTACTATCTGGAGCATGGATAATGAATTATCCTCCTAGTTTTCCCACATGGATTCTCCTAGTGTATCCATGGACTGTGCAGGAGGTGAGATAGTCAATATCTTGATGTTTTGACCATTTGAGATGGTCATCAGCCCATCGTGGAAACTGATGTAGGCATCAGACTTAGCTAACCTTGGCCTCCCAAAGATGAGCCAATAACCATCCAATCCTATTTTAGAATATAGTACCAAGAAATATTCTAGGTATTTCCATGCATAGACTATCACGATGATGTCCTTGAGCATTCCTTATGGTGCCACGGTTGATCGATCGACCAGTTGTAACACCATCTTGGCAGGTTTTAGGTTCATGAGCTTTAGCTTATACATGGTCTCCTCTGTCATTACATTGATGGATACACCATATCAACTAAGGTTTTAGCCATTGAATGCCCTCCTATTTTTATGATTAGGATCGATATGGGTCTACGTATTTGGGATGATATGCATTCCCCATCATCAAGTCGACCAATTTTCCTTTGACATTGATGGTATGTGCTGCTTTACATCCTGGTTTTCTTAGGTAGAACTCCTTTATTGCTTTGGTATATATTGGGATGTATCAAATAGCTTGGAAGAGTGGGATAGTAACTATGATATTCCTTAAGCTAGAAAGGATATCAAACTTGGATTGTGTCTTCTTCCTCTGTTCCTGTAATCGTTTAATGAATGGAGCCTCTATTTTCTCAACAACTTTTTCTTCTTCCACCTCTTATATAAGATGGGATTCTGCTATGTTTTCCTCCTCTTCTACCAGGGGAGGTTCTTCTACTCCTAGCTTCTTACCCGACCTATGTTGAATGGGATTACAACTAATATTGTACATCGGATACATCTCTCCTTCTACTTGATATACCGACTAGTTTACCTTGTTATTTGGGTTCAACATTGGCTATGCTGGTAACTGCATATGTATCACTATAGGTAGGGCTGGTAAGCCTTGCTAATGTGGAGCCTGTGCCATGTTTTATGGAGTGGAGTTCCACAAAATGTGGTTCCTCCACTACTGCCCAAAATGCTGATATGGCATCTATGGTTGGTGATTGGTAAATGCAGCTCCTAGAGTCATGTTCATCCAAGGTGGCAGTATGCACCATACCATATTAGATGATTGAAATTTTCCTTATGGTATATATGGTACTCCTCCATAGGACGATATCCCCATGGGCATATTCCCCATAAGGGGTTGTTGCTAATTTCTTTGATTGTCCAAAAAATAGGCTTCAATTACATCAACATCCTCCTTGGTATTGGGAAGTTGGGGGTACAATTTAGTTTTGTAATTCTATTGGAAAACCATGCATACTCTAATATTTATCTCTAAGGATGCATTCCTAGCATGCTTCCCTCAAAATTTTGGATAAAAATAGGTTAATGTTGCTTCATTCTCTTATTTCTTCTTCTCCAGCAGGAGCGTATCCAATTGTAGTGCCAAATATGAGAGCATATCACTTTTTAAATCCTCCAGCATGTTGCTTATCTCTACTTTTGTGGTTGATGCAGTCACCTTCACTATTTTGGGAGTGGGTTTGCCTCTTCTTTGTGAGTAATTCCAACACAGTTGCCAGATATCTTCCATTTGGTGCTGGTAGACGTCCCCCCCCAAATATCATGTTAAGCACTTCCAACGACTCATTGTTAAGTCCCCTCAAAAAAATTCTTCTGAGGGACTTATCACCTAACTTTGCATGAGGGGATCTTTGTAAATTGAAATTAAATATCTCCCAGTAATCCTCTAGAGATTCGTCCTCCTTTTGTGTCATACTTAGGACCTCTTCTTTATAGTCTCATGCTTTACTGAAGTCTTGGTACTATGCTAGGAATAGCTTCCTCATTTCTTCCCATGTGATGATCTACTTGTTCCTTAACCCGATAAACCAGCTTAGAGTTGAGTCATCCAATGTTGAGGAAAAGAGTTTCAGCTTCTGAGCATCTGATTTATAGTTGGCAGACCTACACAACACATAAAATTTAAAAAAAATAGGTTAGGGTCTTCATTTGGATATCCCCTGAAGGTAGGGATATGGGTAGGGGATATATTCTTCATTTTGGTTTCCCCTACTCCTTCCTCTATTGGGAAGCTAACACTAGACGAAACTTCTTTAGGAATTTTTTCAAGAAGTGTGGTCTCTAATGTAGCTTCTATGGCCTTTCGATCATTAATAACTTTTCACTAGAGTCTCCAAGTCAGCTGGTGTTATGGTCTGATCCTCTATGGCTTTCCACAGTTAGGCTTCCTCTGAGGGTATCATTTTAAATAAAGGATTCAAGATAATCTATTCTTTCCCAATTTGATGAGACAAGGAGGAGCTTTGCACAAAGTGAAGATGTTCACTCCAGTGGATTGCTGGCGATGATTAGGGAGAATATAATTCAAACTCTAAGTCTTCGGATGACTCATATTTTTTGATGGGCTCTACCTTATAAAATGACCATCGGGTCCTCTTTTTCTTGGTGGAATCATACAAGGTCAAGTAGAAGATTTTTTTTAAGGGGTAATATAGTTAGTCTACTAGTTGCACTTCCTTGGAAATGATGTCAAAATGTTGGGTGCCAAAAACTAGTTAAATTTGTCCTAGGTATGTCACAACACTCGTATTTAAATTATCAAACCAGGGATCTCGTAGACTTTTGAAGTGCCATGGTTGATACTGCTCACACTACCTCTTTTGAGATGAATCCATCCAGCTATAATTGGGGGTGTTTATAAAGCAACAATTGATTCGTCTACACAAACAAAACTTATGCATAAATAAAATATGTAAAAATAAACATTCCACACTAAAAGCAGTAAACACACTCATGTAATTGAAAAGCACACCATGCTAAAGTAGATAAATTCAATATAAGAAATAAACATGCTATCATGCATAATTAAATCTATGAAAAAAATTAAAAATTAGGGGAGGAATACTGGCTTGGAGTGGGCCCGAGCTCTAGAAGATCCCACCCAACGAATCACGAAGACAATTCATAAATGAATGAACACTCAAGCTTTTATTGATAGTGTAATATTACATGTGACAATGTTCTATGAAAATATTTTTCTCCCCTACTACAAAGAAGTCTGTGTGTTTATATAACACACACAATACTTTCTATTGTAGTTCTGTTACAAAAGGCATCCTGGTTGTAGTCTAAACTGGGATAATTTAGTTACTATAATAAGCGCACGATTAAGCAACCTTTCATTGTTTCTTGGCAATTGGATGATTTTTGCTTTGTTATGGTTCAAATTCATTGAGTGATTATGTGTTCATCCACTCTGGCTTGGAAAACTCATTCATTCAATGGTTTCCCACTGATGATGTGGCATGGTGGTCAACAGGGTCCTTCTACAACTGTCCGATCAATACGCATAATCCGGGTGCCTGCTTGAGTAAGGTGCCTACTTGGCACCTAATTGAGTTAGGTGTCTACTTGAGTAAGGCACCTACCTCAGTAAGGCACCTACCTTAGTAAGGTGAATACCTCAGTACGACACCTACTTGAGTAAGGCACCTACTTGAGTAAGGTTCCTAATTCAATAAGGCACCTACTTCAGTAAGGCACCTACATGAGTAAGGTGCCTACTTGGTATGCCTTAGTTTGATGAGCCAAAGTGTGTCAGGTACATGTAGGAAATTGACTGAGAAAAATGCGACAAAATCAGGTTAATAACTACACAAAACATACTTCATGTATAGATTAGATAATACACATGATTTCATTAAATAAATACATAATGTTTCATAAAAATATAAAACTCATGATATATTGCCATGCAAAAACCATTAGTACTTATACAAAAATATGAACATTTCTGATGCTCATCATTGGCTCAGAAGAATGCGTAAAGAACAAGCGATATTTTACATCAGTCGCACCTTGGTGAGCTACGATAAAGGATACACATATGTATAAAAGTTGTGCGTAGCGGTGGTATTTATGACCAATAAATTGCATTACTACATGTTGATCCAGACAACGTATGTGATATCAAAATAAAATCCTTTATAGTATATGATGAGCAATACATATCATAATAGACGTACTGCAAAGTGGATCATGCTATTGATAGAATTCGACTTAGAATTCATAAGCCAAAAGTCCATCAAGGGACAAGTCATAGCTTATCAACTAGAAGAGGTGCCTCTTCAAAATAATAGGCCTCTCACCATATAACTTCCTAACGATGCAATATTTGCATTATCAGAAGCACCCATACCCAAAGAACCTAAAAATAAATATGACATGACTTTGTTCTTCGATGGTTCAAAGTGTGAGCAAGGGGGTGGTGCAGGAATTATGTTTTTCATGCTGTAAGGTGCTCCAATGCCCTTGTAATTTAAGCTAGACTTCCCTTACATGAATAACAACACTGAATACAAGTCCCTAATATTGGGTTTTTAAAAAACCATTGCTATGAAGATCAAAAGGCTAAATATCTTCGATGACTCCCTCCTCATAGTCAACAAAGTTAAGGGACTATTTCAATATGTCCTTATATTTTAGGACTTCAAATACCCCAAATTTTGGTGTGAAGATGCTCTATTTTATTTCCTTAGGGTTTTCCATGATTCACGTTGATTTTTATTAGGATTCACCATTTTTTACAAGTACATTTTGAGTTCAACCCCTTATGCATAACCCTATTCATAAACCTAAATCATAAGCCAACAAAATATTGCCAAGTTCTCCAAAGGGTATGAAGTACACCACTTAAGACCCCTTGTATAAATAGCAATTGGAGGGTTTTTCCATACCTTTGCCTGGAACCACCCAAATGGAAGGGATACTTTTGGTAATAAAATGTTGTTCCAACTTAGATAGACAAAATACAATTAATTTAACCCTAATATGCAACACTAAGTT
Source organism: Wollemia nobilis (assembly GCA_028583015.1). Taxonomy (NCBI): domain Eukaryota; kingdom Viridiplantae; phylum Streptophyta; class Pinopsida; order Araucariales; family Araucariaceae; genus Wollemia; species Wollemia nobilis. The sequence continues at coordinate 314,149 of JAQPPZ010001296.1, read as the reverse complement.
ATGCATTTTTTAGTTCAAATGTAGATAAAATAGAGCAATTTGCATCCAAAAAACAAAAACCCTAATCTGAATATGTGAATGAATGTAGATCTAAAAATAAAAACTAATATGAGTTCATTTTAAGATTATTTAATGATGAATCATTTTATTGCTTGACGTTTGAAAAATACAGAAGATAAACCAAAATACATAAAATAAAAAACTAGGTTTTTAAACAGTTGACTTACTGGAAAGCCTATGTATTTGCTCCTAAATCTCCGTAAACATCCCTGGTTGGTTCTAGATTCTCCTGGGATGCCCGTGGGTGTTTATGGATGGATTCGAATGCCTCTAGGTGTTTCTAGAATACCTTCAAATGTCATTGGGTGTTTCATGCACCTTATGCAAGCTTCTATAGACTTCAAAAACCCTAGATCTAGCAAAAACTATGAAATTTGTGCTTTTGAAAAGCCTTTAAGATGATAGAAAACAACAAGCAAATTAGTAAAATAGATCATAAATAGAAACCCTTAGGCGGTCCCACCATGATCGCCATTTGAAATATGCAAAACGCAACACACAGACAATGCTTTGAACAAAATAAAATGTAAGGTAACACAATATTGCACAATAGAATAAATTCTTTATTAATGGGAGGAGCCTAGAAACTCCATTGTTTACAAGATTGGATCCTTGAATACTTTTGATACAATATTACAATAATTTAGGGTTCTCCAAAACCCTAAGAAGTAAAGTCATGGTGTCTTCAAGCATGTCTTGATCCCAATAGGGTTTCGTGGGTTTTTCGATATCCAAGGCTAGGCCACTCCAGATTCTGATGTAGCACCTTCAAATCTGCACACAATGACATATAAAATATTTAGTAGTATATGCGAGGGCTCCATAGTGTGAGGCCCTCTGTATGCAATAATAAAACCCTAACTAGATACTGCAAGTATAGTGAATAGAAACAAAATGTACATTCATAAAAATAACAAATAATAGATCTATTTTACTTACGTATTGTGTTCTAATGTGAGAAACTTAATGCAAAGGACTAATGCCCTAAGATCGCCTAGAGGCTAGGGGGACTTTAGGAATGATAGCATAAAATACTCGTAGGCACCTAGTGATTGTAGGAAATGCTTGTGGGCACTTGGTGCTAATAGGGAGGCACTCATGGGCACCTAGTGTTGATAAAAAGTTCTCAGAGGTGCCTCATAGTTGATGGGAAATTTTTTAGAAGAATATCGGGTGATGGTGCAAGATACGATGATGGATATGGTGAATGAGGGGAGTGGAATGTGATATATGGAATGGTACTATGGCACAAAAGGCTTGTTACAATACTTAAGGCACTTAGGGAATCATGGTATTCGAGAACTCAAAAAACTTAAGAACTCAGAATCAAGGACTTAGTGGTTAAGCCATAAAAATGGCTCTATTTATAATCTAGTCTAGGGCATGCTAGGGTTTTAAAGACACTAATCGTGCAGCTGAGATTAAAGCACATCCTAGGGTATATAATAAATCTAGGGTGTGGCATGGATTGATGTAAATGGGTGGTTGAGTTTAAATGGAATTGGATGGTTGGGATTAATTCACTTAAATAAATACATATTTATTAAATATATATTAAAGTATAATATAAAATATTATATTTAAATATATATAATAAATATGCATAAATAAATGTGAATAGTATTCAAAAAAAGGTGGGAAATAGGAATGGTGGATAAATTAGCTATGCTCTGGTGGTGGAAATGGTGGGAAAGCTTGGATGGAGGATGAATGGCTAGATTTTGGTGTCTACAAGTATAAAATACCTATGGGCGCTCAAGAATGGTAGAGGGTGCCCATAGGTGCTTCACGATGGAGGAGAAGCACCCAGAGGCACTCAGTAGTGATAAGGAGTACCTGAAGGTATTTGGGAGTTGAGGTGAAGATCTACAAAAGAAGATCTAGCTGGGCAAGAGGGGTAGTGATGGATGTGGGGGTTATGGAAAGCAAGAACATAAGGCAAGAGTTCTTGGATACTCTAGGGAACTCGAGGAAAAATGTCTTAGAAAATGCTTAAGGATATGAATTGCTTTGGAATACTGAAGGGTTGAGCCATCAAAATGGCTCCTATTAATAGTCCACACTAGGGTATGTTAGGTTTTGAGCAACATGAATTGTGTGGCTTAGATTAAAACATAACGGAGGGTGGATATCAATTTCAGTTGTGTGGCATGGATTGATGTGGATGGATGACTAGGATTAAGTTAAATCAGATTGCTGGGATTTATTCACATATATAATATTTATATTTATTAAATATATAAAAAATATTATATTAAAATATTAATATTAAACATATATTTAAAAAATATGCCTAGATATATATAAATAAATGGGAAAGATGGTGGGAAGACCTAAATGGATGAAAAGTGGCTAGGTTTTGGTGTCTACAATGATCAATTGCCTAATCATAGTATTTATACTTTTGAACAATTGGTTGACCAATTATTTGAACTATTTACCCTTAATTTAATAAAAAAAGTCTCATTATCCGATATCTACAGTTTAAGACAACATGATGATGAGTCTATCTATGATTTTGGCAACCGTTGGAGGGCCATCATAACCAAAATGCCATTCATCATATCAATAGAAGAGCTAATTAATTTATTTAATCTATGCAAAAAATAGTGCCAACTGTGGAGAATCGCTAACATCAATAATCTATTCGAAAAAATCACCAATACACCCCTCTTTTTGAATCTTATGCCTTTATATTTTGAAGGTTGTATGACACCAAGAAACTTGCTTTACTTGAGTTTAAACTAAATTATCCCACCAGATGTGTTAAAAACTACAGGAAACATTTGTTTTACCCCTATCATAGGTAAAATGGGCATGACATCAATAATTTCCATGTATATAAAAATGTAGTACAAGACCTTATTGAGTTAGGAAATATTGAAAACTCCCTAGCTCAACAAAATCAAAATATTAGTATTTCCAAACACCACTTCCTCATCATGAGGAGGTGCAACCAAAAATGAGAGGGTGTAATATCAAAACTCCTCCCAATCAAGTTAAACATGCTCAACAATACCAAGGTTTTGTAGGTGCCATTCATGTGGTAACCCAAGCTCAACAACGACAAAACAATCAACAAGATGCACGACAACAACCTATTCAATAACCCATAAACTCATAATCAAGGGAGTCTCAACCTGTTCCATAACCACCCATCCAAATTTCCCCAAATCCTTATTTACCAATCCATATTCCCAACCATTCTAATCCATCAAGTCATCCCATAAACCACCCCCAAAGGCCAATCATTTCTCTAAGTAGCCGATTAACCATGAGTTTAAAAATGGCTTCATCAAAACTATCTATTTATGACCTAATTCAAAAATCTCCCCAACATCATGAGGTATTAATGGATATTATATAATCCATAAATTTCAAATATCAATATTCCAATGCCTTTAACAACTTTGTAGGGAGTATTCAAACATGCATGGAGCCTTCCGTCATGTTTTATGACATTGATATTAAACCAATCTCATCAGAATTTGTGGATCCTCATTTGCATATAATGGCTCAAATTGATAGGAAGCCATTCAAAAGAGTCTTAATTGATATCGGATCCTCCATTAACATCATCACCACATCCGCCCTCCATCATATCAATATTCCTCCATCACACATAATAAAATCCACCTTCACATTGAAAATATTTAATGATTCTCTCTGCTCTATAGTTAGCATTGTTGTTTTACCCATAGAAGTAGGGGTAAAAATGTTGCATACCTTGTTCCACATATTAGAATGATCGCTGGTGTACATGTAGACACCTAAAATGCGTCATGTCGAGGGCGACTACTCATATGGACATGCTACAAGACCATATGGAAGATCTTGGACAGACTCCAAGATAGAGCAGTGGTTCTAACCACTCAAGTTGGGCTCCTTGGCCTATTCAGTCTGAACCATAGACTAGACCTATGGTCTACAGTCTGAACCATGGCTAAGGCCTATGGTTTACAGTCTGAACCGTAGCTGCAACCTATGGTCTTAACTGAAGTTCAGTTGGCCTTCATCCGAGCCAAATCGGTTTGAATGACCATTTGTTCTAGAAGAAGGTGGTTAGAGGATGGAAGCTTCCAATCCAACTATCCTAACCACCCCTTCTTGATCTTGGCTTCTCCATGAAGCCACCCCTAGCCCTGGGACATCCTATAAGTACCCCTTCAAAATTAGGGCAAAATAGAGAGAGTGCATTTTGGAGATCAAAGAAGCGAAGCCCTATCGAATTGTGGACTCACTTGAGTGCATAGAGAGAGCCTTGTTGCCATCCCCATTGCCAATTTTTCAAACATCATGACGAATTAGGCCATGGATGCCCTAAGGACCTAGGAGAGCCAAGAAATGCTAATTCGGGCAAACGGAGGCCCCATTCAATGATTCAACCACCAAACTTGTCAGAGGACACCGAAGGTGACCCTTGAACATCAATTGGACAAGGAGATCAAGCCCACAACCCTTGAATTTGGAGGGCAAACCACTTGGTTGCTCATCATGGCTTTCAACCATGGTTTACAATGCAGACCGCTAATCAGAGCTACGGTTTGCAACATGGGTAACATCTCTTTACTATTTTCATTTCACAATATGCTTAATTAGATTACATTTAGCATTTTAATGGTTTAATTAGGATTTTAGAGACTTTCGACCAGATAGATTTAGTGTTTATACTAATTTTGTCATCATTATAGTAGAATATGCAAGAATGGCTTCTTTTTATGCTTTCATGCTTCATTTCATTTAATTAGACCATTCAATATGATAGTTGCAATAGTATTTTATGCATTTCCATGAATATTTATTAATTTGGCATAGTTTAGATGTGTTTTTCATGCTTTCTTGATTATATGCTTTTCATGGCTTTTTCATGTTTTAATCCTTCAAAGGGCCTCATCATGAGAGGCTGCCTATTTGTATAACTTTCTTGTGTTGTTTCTTGATCGTAGGAAATAGGTTCAAAGGAGCTTCAATCACCAATTTCCTTCCTCAATGTGAAGAAGAGGGTCTACTCCACCCTAGGGCAGTTTGTGACTATTTGGAAAAGCATTTATAGTGCGCCTACCCCGTTGGGGGCTTTGGCAATTGTATTAAGAGTATCAACATTCTGGTGACCCTAAGAGGGGTAATATTGTAACCGCATTTCATTGACAAAATTAATAAAAGAAACATGCATTTTCATTGTTACATGCAATCTTGTTATTTTTTCATGCTTTCATGTTGATTTCATTAATGCAATAGCTAGGTGTACGCTTTTTGGGATAGGTCAAAAGGCGATCACGATGGAACTCCACAATTCATGCGATCTAACTGTTGTTTCTTGATTTTTGAAATTGTAGGTATAGACCGTAGCTATCAGCTATGGGCCAACAATTGAACCATAGGTTCAACACGTGGTTTACAGTCTGAACCATAGACCAGACCTACGGTTTACACCTGACAACACAGACAATAGAAATCAGAGTGCAGATCAACTCAGGACTTGAGGTAGGCCCTATTTTCCACTCTCTATTCTTTTTTACTCTCTGTGTTTTTATAGAATGCATAAAAGTGAATGAAATTAGGAAAAGCAAATTAAAAAAAGGAAATTAATCATGTCCTAGTTCATTTAGCATTTGCATTTGTAGAAAGGCGCTGCTAGGAACAACGGACCTATGATTGCAGTCCGCCCTAGGCTACAACGTGCTTGATAGAAGTGTCTGTTTGGTTTGCATGTGTGAGGCCCAATTAGTGGCCATTATCATCGTAATGTGCATTGTCTAAAAGAGCATCTAGATTAGTTTGCATTTTCTGAATGTAAAATATTCTTTCATTTGCATAGCATATAGAAAATGAGCATGAGTGCTATATGATGCATTTCTTTTATGTACAATAAAATGAACCACACACACCACTTGGCACTTAAACGCTAGTGAGTTGGGCTTGACATCCAACCACTAGTAGGGTTCAATGATGGTGGGTATAATTTCCATCCGCTGGCCCAAATCCTATGCACCCTTTGTTACTAGACCAATACCGGATCCAAGAACCTTTCGTACCCTAGAAAATTTGCATGTATTCTCTTCGGAGGGTATAACGTTGACTGGGGAAAATGGGTGAGGATCTGGGAGGACCTGTGCTCCTTGACCGTGTGTGGGCTTCATTACCACACATTATAGGTTGGATTACGTGACTTGGAGTTCATAGCCAAGTTGTCGAGCTACGAGTGTATAGGTGAAAGCCAATTTAAACTGAGAATATCATTCAACGCTTTTCAAAACATGATAAGGAGTTCTATACTGATACAACAAATCATTGAAACACATCAAATAGTTTAGGGCTCACTTTTAAAATGTAAAGGAGATAATCACATTGTTTACTTTGTATGCTTCTTTATTGCTTAATTCATCAAGATAAGGCCCTCCTTGAGGCCAAAATTTTTAGTAAGAGAGGAAACCTCTCGAGTCTTGTTTAGTCGGTTCATCATGATGACTAGGCATGATAGAGCTCAATCATGAGCTAATGAGTCAGAGAGTTCATGGAGAGGCTCTGAATGCTTTTGATGTTCTCCTGAGGAGCTTTCAGACCTCACATGCCTCCTTGCTAGGCATCACACTCATCATGCATCGGAGGATCCAATCCTCCTAGCATGACATTCTGAGAGTCATCGCGAGCTCCCTTCATCATGCAGGGGGTTCACCCATACAGATCATGGGGTTTCCTCACATACAGTGAGAACCCACATCATTAGGTCTCCACCTAGTGAGATAGAGAGTTGTGGATCTTACTCCATGAGTCAGTCCTATAGGGAATCTGAGTCTCATGCAGCCCATGAGAGGTGACTACTCCAAGACCAATTGGAGGAGGCACGTAGTGAGCGTAAGCATCTAGAGCGTGAGTGCACAGAGAGGAAGAGAGCACATCAACAAAGGTTGGATGAGCTCCAATGATGTGAAGAGAGGATTTACCAATAGAAAGCACATGAAGAACAATCATGTGAGGTAACTCCTGAAAAGAAGCTCATACCTAGAGTGCTTAGGCAACAAGTCAACGCGATGCACCCAGTGCATCGTCAAGAGTTACCACTTAAGCAAGTAGATAGCCATTCTTCTAGATAGATGGACATGCCTAGGGTTATCGAAGAGCAATAGAAAGAGATGTTTAAGGATCCCATGCGTAAGCATGAGGTCGAGAGTAGTCAAGTCCGATAGGTGAGCAGTGTCAATGCTCGAAATTCATCACAATCCTTGGGGCATATACAGTCTATTCCACCATATAAGGAACCTGTGATTACTTTCCATAAATAGGAAGTCAAACCTATCCCTGTCAAGGAGTCTGATCCTCCATTGCATATCATAGCGAGGATAAAATAGATTGTGTATAAGCGAGTGTTGGTGGATACAGGATCATCGATTAATATCATCACCACCTCAACATTCAAACATCTCAAAATTCCATCATCCCACATCAAGGAAACAACTTTAATGTTGCAAGCCTTTAACGATGTGGAATCCCCTACAGTAGGCACAATAGTCCTCCCCATCGAGGTGGGACAAAATATTATTCCTACATTGTGCTACATTTTAGAGGGATCAAGATAGTATAATCTACTGCTTGGAAGACCATGGATAAGAGCCATGGAGTGCGTGCCATCAATAGTGCATCAATGCATTAAGTACACCCATGGAGGTGAAGTCCATATAGTTGAGGTGGACCTAGATCCCTTCAAGTATTATAAGCTTGAGGATCATCCACAGGAACCTGGTGAGGCACCTATGCATCTGCAAGTTAAATTGGATGAGTCTATCCAAAGTTTGGATGCAACCTTGCAGATGGTGGTGGAGTTACCATCCCCACCGCTATCACCTGTGGAGTCACCTATGACCCCTACATTCTCGACACCACTTAGCAGGGAAGGATTGATGAATGCCCTTATGGAGTTGCTCACAGCTACTTTGGAAGTGTCATTAGAGGATCTTCATACTCCTATCAAGGAGGAAGAACCTAGCATGGTCATGGATGCACCTGAGTGTATCACACCCTCTTCATCCATCATGTCACTAGATAGTCCTCATGAGGATGATGGTGAATATGAAGAGCTTATAGAGGCCAACATTACGATGCTGCCCACCATAGAGTCCACTGAGGATCTAGGTCAACTTTTCATCGAGTCTCTACCTGTGGATCCTATCCTGGAGACATCGTATGAGTATGAGGAAGGTTCAGTTATCATGACTAAAATAGGACAGCCTCAGTATGTTGATGAATTACCTATGATGCATGCAGTTGTGGAGTCTTCTCACGAGTTTGTGGGAATGGTTGACATTAGGCTAGAAGATCAGGTGATTCCTAATCACATAGAGCCGAAGATGGGGTAATCCAGTGGTGTTTCCACATTTCCAGGGCTAGAACCTTTGAAATTAGTCACTCTTGACTCATTTCTCATGGCACCATCTCAAGAGCACAAACAAGTAGGTTCCTCACATCAGATTGGGGGTACTAAAACTGACACAGTTCAACACAACGAAGTGAAACAACAGCTTGAGCTGAGTCATAGGCATGAGCATGTGGATAGCACTGATGAAGTGTGTCATCAAGAAGCTTCCACATCAACTCAAATGAAGGAAATAGGTGATTTGCAATTACCTAATGGATCCATAGCATCCACTTTTCTATTTCCTTCAAATGACAAAGGTATTTCGAATCAGTCATTGGAAATACATATGAACTCTTTGTCAGTCTTGCGATCCATTTTAAGCCATCTAGAATGGATGGAGCATCGAATGGATGAGCAAGATAAGGCATTGCATTTTATCAAGAACCAGCTTGAAAACCTGGAATTACAAAAGCAACCCTTGTCTGAGGCCGAATCGCTTCCTGTGCAAGTACAAGAAAAGCCTCAATGAAAGCAAAAGCCCATGCGGCCAACCCAACCATTGGATTCTCAAAGCAAACCAATGCGGGTCAAGAGCCCAAAATAGTCACAACATAGTGGGACTCCTTTAAAAGAGTCTATGTCTGACATATTTCAGAAGCTACAAGAGGCTAAGGTCATCACCTTGCCTGATATCATCCCTTTAAACCCAAGTAGAGTTAAACCTATGGGTTACAGGGAGCATCACTATTGTCTCTATCACTGAATAGAGGGTCATGGCATTCGAGATTATCATGAATTTAAGAGTGTGGTGCAAAATATGATAGATAAGGGGGTTTATCATGTAGATGGTTCTCTCATAGTGCCCCAACATGCTGAAGTGGAGGTCACACTTCCTCAAGAGCGACCTCGAAGTCATCAGTCACCTCGTAAGCCCAATAGGCTAGTGCAATGAGTAGTTTCATTTCAGATGACTACTCTAACTTTGTTCCAAAAGTTACATGAGGCAAAGGTATTCATATTACCCAAAGTCAAGCATAGGGCATCCAAGACTGGGTCACCTGATGGGGGTCCCTTTTGTGTGTATCATCGAGCGCATGGACATGACATTCAAAGTTGCCAATCATTTAAGAGGGTCATCCAAGACCTAGTAGAATGGGATGAGATCCACGAGGATGGTTCTCTCGTTCACCCGTGTCGAAGCATAGGTACATCGATGAGGTCCATTCTTCACTTGGGAGAGTTGATTTCTATCACTCTTCCTAAACAAGTTGATTACTTTTTAGTGAATAGCATGCACGTTGGGGGTCTTCAAGGTAGCATACCTTTTCCACTAGCCATGCCAAATTTGATAAGGAAAAATGAGGAATCTAGAGGTATTGCACCTCCCTCACCATCATCGAATGGCACACACACTAGGGGTATATAGGGCAGCATGCCCTTCCCAAAAGGCTCCAAGGGTTCCTAAAACTACTTGGTCATGTCAGTCAAAGGCTTCGAGGGTTTGCTTATAATCGCTCGGTCATCCTAAAAGGCTCCAAGCTCATTTGTGAGTAGTTTGGTCAATCAAAAGGTACCAAGAGTTTATGAAAAAATTGCTTGGTCAACCCAAAAGCTCCAAGGATTCTTAAAATATCACTTGGTCATCCCAAAATGTCCCAAAGGTGCTCATAAACCCTTTGGTCAAACCCAAAAGGCTCTGAGGGTTTGCTTAAAACCGCTCGGTCATCCTAAAAAGCTCCAAGGATTTTGCTAAAAAATCGCTTGGTCAATCTAAAGGCTCCAATGGCATTTTTGTGTTGGTCACTCCTAAAGGCTCCAGAGGCATGTACTCATCGTTTGGTCAGATATGAGGCTCAAAACTCATAAAAATTATAAAATCAATAAAATCCAAAAAAAATTGGTAAAGCATAAAATCCAAAAATATTTGCATTTGCATTTGAATTTTGCATTTTCATTTTGCATTCACTCATGCATCCACTGCATTATTGCATTGCATATAGGCATTCATCATCCATTGCATTCCGTAGTAGGAGGGATTATGTTTGTCAGTCTTACAAATGACACCACGTTTGTGTCTAAATCATGCATCTCTGCATTTATCATAAATCCATCATTCATGTGAGTAATTGTGTTTTTCAACACAACCTATTTTGTTGCTATGGAGATATACTAGGGTTTTCTGGTCATTCAACCATACCTAGAGGTCTTATCAAGAGTTGGTAGAAAGCTTGCTTTGCTTTTGTAGCTGAGGTTCAATTAGTATAGCCCTTAGCATATCAGAATCCTATCACTAATCAACAAATTAAACAATCCTAACAAGGACTAGGGGAAGATGAAAGTCGTGAAGCAGGACCAGGTATCCTGAGGTGAAAAGAGTTATTCTTGCTTATCCCTCTGTGCAGATGGTATGGGAAATGTTGGCAGTTGGCAAAAGGATAGGTTAGTTCCCTATTCAGAATCCCTTGCTTATGATAAAATGAGCAATATCCCAGAGTGATATCCCACATCAATCCTCAAGATTGATACCCTAGATCGATATCATAGATCGACTTCCCAGATTGATATCCCATATTGATATCATAAGATCGATATCCTCAATCGATATACCAAAAATAGTTTTCCCAAGTAAATCCCCCAAAGGAAGGTTTTTGAAGAAAATTATCAAATGTAAATGCCAAAAAGTGAAGATCAAATGAAGATCAAAAAATAGGCTCAAATCAAGTTCAAAGTGAAGATCAAATGAAGATCATAAATCAAAAGTTCGAGTGGAGATCAAATGAAGATCAAAAATCTAGTTCGAAGAGAGATCAAATGAAGATCCAGAGACAGTTCAGAATGAATATGGAATCGACTCCCTTGCTTCACCACATATGAGCAAGTATCCCAAAAATTGAAGGATAGAAAGGAATGAGCCTGAATCCCTAGAATTATCGGCACTACTATACCTTACGCATGATGATATGTCTGATACACTTGCATCTCGCTTGTGGGCAGACCAATGTTTGAATGTGGAAGAGCTAGCTTCAGGTGTCCTGCATTGCCTAGTGGCTTAGTCCAACTAAAATCTAAACTTGGGATTGGATAAGACATTTGTGGAACCCCTATCTTAGCAATGGGCTGAAAGAATCCCGCCTGACATCGGGGAATGCTCGTGTCTTATCTTAAAATATTCATGTGCACACACAGGGATAATGAATAGTTAGGGCCTATCCTAGCAAAAGCCTTGCACTTCAGAAGTCTAGTGTGGTTAGTATGCAACTTTTGATAAGTCTACTAGGGTGTTTGAGTCTCATGGAAAACCTCAAAAATTTCTCTAATAGCAACAAAATATCAAATATCGCAAACCATATAAAATCATCAAATTGCAAAGTATCGAGTCCATGATACATCATCATATAAAGCACAATCAAGATATAGGATAGATACCGGATGGATATTAGAAATAATATTTAGATGACCACTGACTATATCATGCATATTTTTCAAATTTGCAAAGGAAAATAGAATGACACATTATATCATTCGCATCATACAACTGCATACCATTGCATTTCATATATGGGTGATTAATTGATCAAATTCTTATCTTAAGGATTTTCAATTACATTCATGATTTTTATACATTATGTGGTGTCATCCATTAGATTGATAAACATAATTGCATTCATTCCTTATGTTTTAAGTGATTAAAGCATACAGGTTCATTTACATTAGATTACCATCATGTAAATAATGCATTACATACATCGCACATCTAAGCATCTAGATCACTACATATCATCATCATCATAAATTAAATAGCTATCTAGTGCATGTCATCCATACATCACATCATATAACATCAAATTAACATAAGCATTGCATCCATGTGCATCACATAAACATAAAATTAAACATACACAAGTACACATAATGAGTCATAAATGATCAATCTCATATATATATATATATGTGTGTGTGTGTGTGTGTGTGTGTGTGTGTGTGTCCAACAGAGTACATCAAGAGTACAAAATGCTCATAGGCTACAATCATGTAGGTCCTAGACCTTACACCAAAAATGGTACATATGCAAAAATGTAGCCTAGATCTAGTAGAGCCCTAGCTCTGGCCTGCTCCCCCTGAATTGGAGCTCTCACCGCCTCCCTCAGCCCTGTGCTCTAGAGCCTACTCTAGTCGGCTCTAGTGCCTACTGTGTGCCCTATTGAGGGCCCTATGTGCCACCTAACCCAAAGAGGCCTAGCACATGGGATATTGGTATGTCTAAGCGGCTAGACCTATGACTAGAGGTCACACCCATCTCCCTGTGACTCCTATGAGAGCTACCTCCATGTGTGCTAGAGGACCTATGTGTCCTCTCTATCCTATGAGTCCATTGGCTGGAGCTCATCATGGACTATCTTGTAGTCCTAGACCTGGTCCTCTGAGACCCCATAGCATGTCTATCCTCTGGCACCTCCAAGCCCCACAATCTGATGAAGCCCTCTAGCTGGGAGATGTGAGCTGCCCTCGCATCGCAAAGGTCATTTCCCTCCTCTATGAGGGAAGTGAGCCACCTAATCTCTATCATGGGATCACCACCTCCTAGTAGTATAGTTGATGGTGCTACTGGTGGTGCCATGATAGCTTGAGATGAGGTGGGGTCTCCTCTATGAGCCTAGGATTGAGCCAAGTCCCTCTCTACTATAGTTGCATCTCATCGTGCCTCTGATACCTGTAGTGAGCTAGTCAACTCTTGAATCTGACTCTCTACTATTGTGGCATGAGTCATGGCACCTATGAGCTCCTCCTGGATCTGCTATCACTATCTCTCACTATGAGCTAGCTTCACCTCTAACATGGTGATGCTAGTGTCCCTCTACAACATCTGAGTGTGGAATCACCCAACCTGGCTCTGTAGATCTGCTACCTAGGCTAGCAGTTGGCCTACCTCACTATCTGGAGGCACCTCACCCTCATCCAGTGCCTCCTCCTTGATATCCATAGGGGGTGCATCTCCTATTGTAGCCTCTACCCCCTAGCCACCCTCAGTCCATGGGTGCACATTGCACCCCTATGGATCAGCCTCAACCTCATCATCAACTCGATCGAGGGGCCTAGATCCCTACCACTGTAGTAGCGACCACCAAGCATCATATGCAGGAGTAGTCCCAACCATAGAAACCCTTGACTCCTAGAAATCATTAGTCGCATCACCAAGTGTTATCGGTTGTACCCACTATAAACCTATCTCTAGAGCTAGCCACCTGTAGATGATCGATAGCTCGGTATATCTTGAACTAAGCCAAACTATCATAGGACATGAGAGTAAAAATGGTACTCCCTGATCTCATCCTTGCGGCCTAGGAGCCACCTATCTCGATGAGCCTGATGCAACCACTCATCAGCCTTCAACCATGCAGGGCACCCCATGTATGGGTGCCACTCTATATCATCGAGCCTCAATCTCATGAATCTACTAAGGTAATGCCCGATGTCCCCTACATGGGACCTACTTCGAAACCCCTCCTCCTCGCGGGGCCAACAAGCTACGTAGCACTGGTGTGCATCATCAATAGAGTCAATCTCAAGTGGTAGCTCTATAGGATGCTCAATGCGGATATGCTACCAACCCCAGATCTATAGTAGTAGGCTACAGTTGATGCCTACCCAGCTCCTGCAAGTCACCTGATACAACTCTCGATAGAGCTGGCATAATAAAGTGCTCCCCTAGGCTAGGAGCAGTGGTCGATGGATGGTGCTCTGAACAACCCTCCTAATGCTGGCAAGAAGGTTCTAGGGGATCCTCATACCTGAGGAGTCTGGAAGGACTATCTGCATGACCAGGTGCATGAAGACTACCTCTCTGATAGAGAAGATGCGCTCCCCTACCAGTAGCCGATGTGTACACCTCCGTGATCCATCTTTCACTGGGCCTCATCGCTCCGATCATCGAATATAGCATCATAGACAACCTTCTTCCTTTGAGAGGAAGAGGAGGTGATGGCCTCACCATCAATAGGGATCCTAAATATCTGATAGACATCCTCTAGGGTGATGGTCATCTCACCCATCGATAGATGAAATGTGTTGGTCCGGGCATTCCAGCTCCGGGCCAACGCGGTCATATATGTTGTATCTACCCTAATCGTGGGTAGATCCAAGACATAGTTAAAGCCAATGACTCTGAACCACTCCCGCTCCCTTAGAGTAAGCTATCCATGGAGGGTGCAAAGTATGTCTAGCTCTCGGGCCCTAGAAGTCAATGTCTAGAAATAAACAATGCATAAGAGAAAAATCTAACTAAAAACAAGCAAAAATAGATAAAAAATGACTCTAAAAATGTCAAAAACATCAAGAAAATTCAAAAGGCATCTCAGACATGCAATAACTGGCATTAATTGCCAGAAAACCTTAGAAAAGTTAGAAAAATTAGAAAATTTTTCCAAAGTCATCGAACCACGGGTCAACCTTGCGGTCTGACCATGGTCAAATTTGATCATTGGAAATTTGAATTCTAACCATAGCTGATAGCTATGGTTCCCAAACTGACAATTGGGAGCCGTAGGTGCTAGCTACGGTCTAGGAACGAGACCCATTTTGGGTCCCTTCCTAGCCTAGCTAGCCAAAAAATAATAAAATCTAACCTAGCCTAGTCTACGGTGAGGTTCGTTGCCAACAATTTAGTGAAGTTCATTAACCCATTACTTAATGTGGTTTATTTTTAGTTGGTAATGAGTGTGAGGACTCGGTTTTGAGTTACCTTGCCCACATCATGGCCTCTGCTAGTGGATGGTTGTCCCGGGTCTACCATCGAGGTACGAGTGAAATTTGAGGTCAAGTTTGGTAGCGTTTCGGATCAAGGAATGTCTCTCACCTCTTAGAGCTCTCTGAAATGCAATTATTTGAATGAGAATAATGAAATTTTCAAAGTGGGAAAGCTATTTATAGTTTCCCTAATTTTGATGGATCGTAACCCCGACTTGTGGTTCCCAAATTGGAAATTTTCAATCGTAGACCGTACCTACGGTTTGCAACCAACATTAAATGCACTCAAACCCCATCGTGGGAAGGTCTAAAATGGTAAATTAATGACTCCTAATGGATCAAATTTCAAAAAGAGCAATCAATATTGCAAATTTGGTGATGTTCAAAGCACCAGGATTGATCAATAAATCAAAATTAACAAAAAAATCAAATAATTAAAAACCCAAATGCACCTCGTATTCAGTAATTTACCCTATACACTTGGTGGTTGCAGCGACTTGCGATCCATGCAATTCGGCAAGATGAGTAAATTACCATAAGGACATTTGGGGTAAAATTGTCATCATTGATCTGATATGCTTCTTTTCAATCCCTAAGAAGGCCTTCGAGGCTGGACTGCTCCATGGGAATGAGGCGTTGCATGTCATTTCTCCTATGACATATTTTCAACAAATCATCGATAATTTGATTCAACATAAATCTAATTGGACTTGTATCAATTTGATTCCCTAAGATGGCTATTGCAGCCCGACTGCTCCATGGGATAGAAATGTGCAAATACTATTAACAGTTGGAATCAGAAGTTGAACTAGGCCTAGCCAAGGCATTAAAATGCTCAAATCTAAATTTGTTTAGATCATTCATAGTGGTCAAGCGACCTCGTCGCTTCATTCATTGTCATTACCCTCATCGACTCATCGCTTGAGGGGGTAGTCATAATATCAAATCATAATCAAAATCAGCAGAAGATCCCAGAGGGTAGATCCCTTGATCTTGTCAAAATTGCGTTCGTCCTTGCGAATCATTGTCAACAACTATCATAAGCTTACCCCTTTGCTTGGGGAAAATAGCAAATATGATAATTTATTTGTAACTCTCATCCTTTCGGTTATATAGGCCTAACTCCTATTGTAGCACCAAAGCTACTCGAATGTCTGATGATGAGTGCAAACTCTTTCAAGTTTAAGCCTCCAAAGAGTTGGAAGCAATGATTCTAGGATGCGCATCCTTTTGCAGGACCTGGGGCATCTAATGTTGATCCGACTAATGATCATCATAGAACCTTTGACATCATTTTAGGAGGTCTATTTTTTCTCAGCGTTGTTCGATCTCACAATGCATCTCAAAAGGGGCATCTGTAGACACCTAAAACACGTCATGTCGATGGCGACTACTCATATGGACATGCTACAAGACCATATGGAAGATCTTGGATAGACTCCAAGATAGAGTAGTGGTTCTAACCACTCAAGTTGGGCTCCTTGGCCTATTCATTCTGAACCATAGACTAGACCTATGGTCTACAGTCTGAACTATGGCTAAGGCCTATGGTTTACAGTCTGAACCATAGCTACAACCTACGGTCTTAACTGAAGTTTAGTTGGCCTTCATCCAAGCCAAATCGGTTTGAATGACCATTTGTTCTAGAAGATGGTGGTTAGAGGATGGAAGCTTCCAATCCAACTATCCTAACCACCCCTTCTTGATCTTGGCTTCTCCATGAAGCCACCCCTAGCCCTGGGACATCCTATAAGTACCCCTTAGAATTAGGGCAAAATAGAGAGAGTGCATTTTGGAGATCAAAGCAGCGAAGCCCTATCAAATTGTGGACTCACTTGAGTGCATAGAGAGAGCCTTATTGCCATCCCCATTGCCAATTTGTCAAACATCATGACGAATTAGGCCATGGATGCCCTAAGGACCTAGGAGAGCCAAGAAATGCTAATTCGGGAAAATGGAGGCCCCATTCAATGATTCAACCACCAAACTTGTCAGAGGACACCGAAGGCGACCCTTGAACATCAATTGGACAAGGAGATCAAGCCCACAACCCTTGAATTTGGAGGGCAAACCACTTGGTTGCTCACCGTGGCTTTCAGCCACGGTTTACAGTGCAGACCGCTAATCAGAGCTACGGTTTGCAACAAGGGTGACATCTCCTTACTGTTTTCATTTCCAATATGCTTAATTAGATTACATTTAGCATTTTAGCCTAGTTGAATTATTGTTTTAGAGATCTTCTGACCGATAGATTTAGTGTCTATACTAATTTTTCTTCATGTTATAGTAGAATATGCATTAATGGTTTCTTTTTATGCTTTCATGCTCTATTTCATTTAATTAGACCATTCGATATGATGGTTGCAATAGTCCTTGTATGCATTTCCATGAATCTTTATTAATTTGGCATAGTTTAGATGTGTTTTTCATGCTTTCTTGATTATATGCTTTTCATGGCTTTTTCATGTTTTAATCCTTCAAAGGGCCTCATCACGAGAGGCTGCCTATTTGTATAACGTTCTTGTGTTGTTTCTTGATCGTAGGAAATAGGTTCAAAGGAGCTTCAATCACCAATTTCCTTCCTCAATGTGAAGAAGAGGGTCTACTCCACCCTAGGGCAGTTTGCGACTATTTGAAAAGGCATTTATAGTGCGCCTACCCCGTTGGGGGCTTTGGCAATTGTATTAAGAGTATCAACATTCTGGTGACCCTAAGAGGGGCAATATTGTAACCGCATTTCATTGACAAAATTAATAAAAGAAACACGCATTTTCATTGTTACATGCAATCTTGTTATTTTGTCATGCTTTCATGTTGATTTCATTAATGCAATAGCTAGGTGTACGCTTTTTGGAATGGGTCAGTACAATGTACTCCTTAGAAGACCTTGGATGAGGGAAATGAGATGTGTCCCTTCCATATTACATCAATATCTGAAGTATGTACATGAAGGGCAAGTACATTGAATACCAGTGGATGTTGAGCCATTTAAGTATTGCAACTTCATCTCAAATCCTTATGAGTCCATTATTCCTTCTATCCACATTTTCCTCATGTCATCCAACACATCCTCAATCACTCCATCCAATCCTTCATCAAAATCTCCCATTCCTCAAGAGCTTCCCATCATCAATTCTAATCAAACATCCACTTCTACACCTTCATTATCATCATCATTGACTACATGTACATATGATCAAACCCAATCCATGCCATCCACATCATCATCCCCCCTATTGGTTACAACCATTCTTTCACAACCAAATCCATCTCCATAAACCAATGTTTCACAAGTCATATTGTCAAACTATGAGATGCCCACATCCTCCCCATCATTTGAACCATTAGCCAACCATGAGCTTCCCATGGCCACTTCATATTTTTCATTCCAAGTTGAGGTCCACCTCACCAACCCTAGTATTGGTGAATATGTGGTCCAAGACATCACAATCACACCACTCAATATCATAACTATTAAGGATTTTGGTCATCCATGTGCCCAACATTTATTTATAGGAGCGATATACAATATGGGTTCAATGCCTAATAGCATAAATTTTATGTATGGGGGGATACAATATTTGTCTAATCCTACTCCCTAGAAGAACCCAAACAACCACAACCTATAAATATCCAACAAATGATGGGTTTTTCATCCCACTATTTTGATAGACATAATTGTCAAAGACATGGATTAGGTCAATATGAACAAGGAGCACATCAAATTGTTGTTGTCCCATATCAAGAAGTGCATGACTATTTAGATCTAGGTTATCACCCAATTCCCACCATATCTTCTTTTGAACAAGCCTTACAAAGTCTTAATCTAAATTTATAATAATAAGCCCTTCAACCCAATGACTTCGATGATGAAATTTATGAAGAATTCGACCTCATATTGATAGCTTCTGATGAATCTGATGAGGAATCAGAGTCCATCATTCCCTAAAATAAACAATATGAGTTTTATCTTAGAATGTTCCCCATCCATAAGCTCATATTTCACTTGCTTCTTCCACAAGAGCGAGCTAAACCTATCGATGAACCACCACCTCCATCTCTCATTGATCCATCTCATTAGCCAAAATTGTAACATATGTATATAATAATAATAAAAAGAATAACATAAAACAAACAATTTTTATTTTTATTTTTATGCATTTCATGTATATAACATTTAGTTAAGTGCATTTATTTATGTTGCTTTCTTCTATCTAGGTTTACCAAGGTCCTAACATCAATTCTTAGGCTCTATCCATCCCATCCATTTCACCTCCTCCATTTCCCCTTAAATCAACATGAATCCTGCTAACATATTCACCCCACTCCGTAATCCATATGATTTGGCAAAGCCAATTCCAATTGACATGAACCTTATTGATATGGATCAAATTTCCTCATCACCTTCCTTTTCTAAATTTGTCCTATCTAAGGAATTGTTAAGGGCTTCAACCAACTACATTCCTCCATCCCCCCACCTTCACCTTCACCTTCGAATCCTAAGGTTTTCCAATTAGATGTATATGAGGATAAGTCAAAGGAGTTTGATGATATCATATATGATATTCATCTTGAGGAAGGTTCCCACATGCCCATTGAAGATACCATCAATGTGGACCTTAGTTTATATGTAGACAATCCCAAAATTGTCAATCTTGGTAAAAGCTTATCCAAATATGAAAAAGAGCAATTAATTGCTCCCCTCAAGAGGAAGAAAGACATTTTTGCATGGTCCTACAAGGACATGCCTGGTCTTGATCGTAGCTTTGTTGTCCATAATCTCACCTTACATATTGATGCTAAGCCAATAAAATAAAAACTTAGAAGGATGCATCCTACCATTACCCTCTTGGTCAAAGAAGAGCTCCACAAAATATTAGATGTGGGTTTCATTGTACCGATTGAATATCTTGAGTGGATCTCAAACATGGTACCTATTTACAAGCCTAACAGGATGATATGCGTTTGCATCGATTTTCAAGATCTTAACAAAGCATGTCCTAAGGATGAATTTCCTCTTCCAAACATTAATACTCTTATCGACACTTGCACTGGCCATGAAATTATTTCTCTCATGGATGGTTTTTTAGGATACAACCAAATTTAAATAAATCCTGATGACCAACATAAAACAACATTCACTACACCTTGAGGAACTTTTTGTTATAAGGTGATGCTCTTTGGCCTTAAAAATGCAGGTGTCACTTATCAACGTGCCATGACATACATTTTACATGACTATATGCATAATATTATTGAATATTATATGGATGATATCTTGGAAAAATCCAAAACTCGACAAAAGCATATTGGTGTATTGGAAAAAGTATTTGATCAACTTCTAGAGAATAATGTAGGGTTGAATCCCAAGAAATGTGTCTTTGGTGTTACCTCGGGAAAACTACTAGGGTTCATTGTCTCCAAAATAGGCATTTAGGTGGACCCAAACAAGTTCAAGGCTATCATGGAGATGCCCCCCCAAAAAATTAAAGGAATTCCATAGTTTACAAGAAAATATTCAATAAATCCATCATTTCATTGTGCAACTTTTTGACAAATGCAGGCCATTCAATCACCTGATACAAAAGGGGGATACCATTTTATTGGATATATGAATTTCAAAAAGCATTTGATGACATTAATCAATATATATCTTCTTCACAAGTCTTAGACCCTCCACGTCCAGGGATTCCCTTCTATATTTATGTTTCAACAATGGACTTTGCATTAGGGACAATGCTTGCACAAAAGAATGAATAAAATCAAGAGCAAGATATCTATTACATTAGTCTAACATTGGTAAGATATGAAACCAAATACACTTATGTATAAAAATATTGCTTAACAGTGGTTTTTACCACTAAGAAACTTAGATATTACATGCTTAGTCAAGCAACATATGTCATAGCTAGAGAAAATTATCTACGTTATATTATGTATTGCACTTAAAATAACACCCATACCACTAAATGGATGATGCTTCTTTCTGAATTTGACCTTGAGTTCAATTGCCAAAAATTCATTAAATGTTAGGTCATAGCCAATCAACTAGTGGAAGCTCCACTACCTAGTGATCATCCCTTGATTATTGAGCTCCCAGATGATTCAATATTCACTATCACTAAACAAGAAGAAGATGTCATTTCGAAGGAAGATGTCGATATCACACTATTATTTTATGGTTCTAAGTGCACAAAAGGTCAAGGTGCTAGAGTCATGTTTCATACACCCCAGGGGGTACCTATCTCCTTATCATTTAAACTTGATGTCTAGTGCACAAACAACACTATAAAGTATGAAGCCTTAATCTTAGGCCTTCAATCAGCTATAACTATGAGCATTAAACATATCTAGCTATTTGGTTATTCTCAAGTTATTGTCAAGAAAATAAATGGAGAATACCAATGTAAATAACCTACCATTAAGCTTTACCATGAAGTAGCAATGAAAATTGTTCTCTTAATTTGATTATTATGAAATCAATAGTTTTCCACATTTGACTAATAGATTTGTATATGTGATGGCCTCTCTTGGAATTTATTCTTCATCATATCATTTGTCATTTTGGCATCCCCTCAAAAATCATCTCTGAAAATGGAAAGTCTTTCAAGAACAAGGATGTTCAAGCACTTTGCAATAAATATAACATCCAACACATTTTCTTGAATCCTTACTACCCACAAGAAAATGGACAAGATGAGGCTACCAACAAGATCTTAATTGCTATTCTCAAGAAACTGGTTAACAAAAATCATAGATATTGACATACTAAAACTCCCTTGGAATTATGGGCTTACTGAACAAGCATCTGCATGCCTACTGGGGCAACACAATGTTCATTGGTCTATGGAGTCAAATAAATCATACCTCTTGAGCATGAGATCACATCCTTGCAAATTTATTTGCAGGAATTCATAGATGATGCCATTGCTAGACAAGCACATATTGACCAACTCACACTTCTTTATGAGAGGTAAGTCAATGATTTAGAGCATTTATGAGTTTACCAAGACCACATAAAGCATGCTTACAATACCAAAGTTCATCTACATGAATTCCAAGTAGGAGATCTTATCCTTAAAGAGAATCAACAAAACACCAATGCACTACCGCATCTTCATGATAAATTCATGGCTAATTAGTTGGGTCCATACATTATCACTCAAAAAGTGGGTAAAGATACTTATAGGCTTGCTAGTCTAGAGGGAGAGTAAGAACCTGAACCACTTAATGTTATACACTTGAGAGCATTTTATTCTTAATGATATTTATATATATCCATATATACATGTCTAATACACAAAAACATTGCACTTCATCTGCACACATGTCATTTTTCAACAATTGCATTCATACACTTCATTTCACAAATTATATTTCATACATTTTATCCACATTTTTATTTCATATTAGGGATCATTTATTCAGTTCAAGGTTTTAATTGGTTCAATAAAGTCATGTTGCCTTAATCAAGTGCATCTTCACAACATCATCCACACTATTTGTCCAAGTCAAATTGTTATTTACCTTCATATATTCATAATTCCTAGGTGTTTTTGGTCACACAACCACTCCTAGTGTTTTAAGCAAACCACAAATACATGTTGAGTTATTTTTAGGACCATTATACATCTGCATTAAGAAAATCGTGAGTTTTGGGAATTAACTCCAAAACATTATTGAACCAAACACAATTTCACATATTAAAAAACATCTTGTATCAAAGAGAGATAACACCATACTTGGTTTGAAACTTGAAGTGAAAAGGGCATTCCTTGCTTATCCTATCATGTGACATAGTCCACAAAAATAGTGGTTTTTACCACTATCACAAATGCAAAAAT
Source organism: Wollemia nobilis (assembly GCA_028583015.1). Classification (NCBI taxonomy): domain Eukaryota; kingdom Viridiplantae; phylum Streptophyta; class Pinopsida; order Araucariales; family Araucariaceae; genus Wollemia; species Wollemia nobilis. The sequence goes on along the minus strand of JAQPPZ010001296.1, from coordinate 291,148 downwards.
AAAAGAAAGAGTAGGGAAAAATCCCTTAAAAAATCTAAATATTTTACACATCACACACCATTGATCATTGGGTTGTAAGGATCGTACTACATTTCCATTCAGATGGTTAGGTAGTCATCCAAAAAAATTAAAATATCAAACCCTTGGACTATGGAGTTAGCCTCCACCGGAGCTATATATGCTTTACTATAAGTGGAGTACGCTCATGAGTGGTGATATGTCTCTTTTAAAGAGACCTTTAACTACATATATGGACAAGCTAGCTTCTGGGTCTCATATATAACAGGTCACACCCAATTTACTCAAGATGGGTTAATGAACTCACTTGCACACACATTGGTTCTTTATTGCATCGAGTCATTACCATTCCCATGATTCGGTAAATGAATTCATTGAACACACATATGGTCCTAGAGGGATTAGGCAGTTTTAGTGAGTTTGATTGATATCACTAGTATGTTTAAGTATCTGCAAAATAGTTAGTTTTCCTTATCAACATACATATCTTCTTTCATATCAACATCCATATCTTCTTCCATGTCAACATCTAGGTTAGTTCATGAGTATTTCACCCCATATACCACTAAGTTTGGTGTCCTTCATTAAAAACAATGCTAAAACATGGCCAAGAAAATTCTAAACTATGAATAGTCATTAGAACATTTGCATCCCATAACTTGCATTAATCATCCATAACACATTGCCACTTGCATTAATAATACATCCACACAAACACATTTGCACAAAAGTATAACACAAAAGTAAAAGCCATGTGTATATATATATATATATATATATATATATATATATATATATATATATATATATGTATGTATGTATGTATAAATATCGCATGTACAATGAGTACCCAAAAAGGCTACATACAATAGAGCACCAAGACTCATATACAAAAAGTGCATCTAAGAACTAGCTAATGCCTATGAGAGGACCCCTATGACCTTGAAGGAGCCCTAGATCTAGAACTATGCCTAGAATCACTAGGCCTAGAAAAACTAGATATGGATGAAGAGGGTGGTTCTCGAAGCCCAATATCATGCTCCATAAACTGATACACCAATAATTGGATATATACATCCTAAACCCAAAGGTTATGTACATCATGTCTATGCATATAACATCCCTCTCATAAATATGCCTAGAGCCTCATGATCCTATCCTCACCTCCAACGATTATTGGTCATACCCCTAGCTCTATCTGTAACCGAGCTATCTCTACCTCTCGAATCACCTCTCTATCCCATAGTCAAGCTATCGCCATATCCTAAGCCACTATAATAACATCTTGCTTTCCCACTAGTTGCTCTAGCCTTTCCTGATCATACTTGCTCTAGACTAGGGGGCCATCTAGAACCCAAAATTTAGGAACCTACTCCGCCATATCCTCTCCATATCCTCCACCCTTCAAAACCTACTCTATCATCCTCCTAGTTTAACTCCTTTGATTGCTAGCCTAGATATGCATCTGATGCTTAGGAACCTCCTCAAATCCGTTGGCCTTATCCTCGTCTCCCTCTCCACCATCTACCGCTAGAATTGATACCCATACCAGCTAATTAATGAAACATGCATTATACTCCTTTGTAGTCCCCATACCATCCACATCAGGGAGATCCAAATCCTCATAATCCTCAAGGGCTACCCTCCATGTCTTGATACACAGTAGCCCTATTTCACCCCGGTTCCACCTATAAAGCACTGGATTCTTAGGAATCCCTTGCATTAATATAAACTATTGCAACACCTGTGAGAACTAGATCATCTCCACCTCCTTCATGCACATCACAACTACCCATATAGCCTACTGCACCCACTACAGATTCTCCCAATCACCTATCTACATGGCCCCTGGACATGGCCTCCGTACCACCTGAGCTACTATCAAACTAGCCCACAAATGTGGATACCACTGACCAGTTTGAGTAGGATGACTCGGTTGTACCTCCTCTACCATTAGCCACCTCATTGCATAGGGTTGCTTCCTATCCCACCCCATCATCAATAATCCCATAGGTCAAGCCACACTAAAGTGCTTCCAACCCCAAAATTACATTAGCACATTGCAACCTAATCCCTAGAGCTTTTGCCTCTTCATCTCATATAGATCTTGGTATAACTACACCAATAAAGGATGAGCCCATGCATACACCCATGGTGTAACAAGCATGTCACACACCAAATCGATAAGGTTCTAGAAGAACCAACATCCAGTACTATTTGGGGCCACTATGTTGGCTAACATGAACATCACCAAAGTGGTAAGAGCATCCAAATTCTTGTCCACATACATGGACAAGTAAGTAATCCCTCCACCTATCACCTCCATAGCCTCCCATCCATCCCAGAAAATGCAGCTCATCTTAGTCCCCTTATCGTGTCCAACATAGACACGCAAGTCCTCCATCGAAAACTTGAGGATGTGGTATACATCCTTAAGTATCACAGTCATCTCTTCGATAGGGAGCTAAAATAACCCCCTCTCCGTATCCCACCTCTCTACCAAGGCTAAAAGGTACCCTTCATTAGCCCTCACAACATCTATCCAGGATGCCCCAACCAGTCCCACTACCTCTAGCCACTCCAATCCTCCTCCTTTAATGTCATCCTCACCCCTGGGATGAGAGGTAAAAATTGATGTTGAGCCTCCAAAATTATTAGCTGCAACACAACACAAAAACATCAATGTTAGAACATATAAAAAAAAAGGATTTTTTTGCATAAAAACATTAAAATCAAGTCAAAAGGCCTTACCTTGGCATACTGTACCCTAAATCTAGCTCCAACACCTACACCTACATCTGCTTCCTTCGCTGCCATAGCTTTTATAACTCACTTCACTCCACTCACTTCACTCCACTCCCTCAAAAATGCAACTTCTAAACTTTGTAGATGCACAAATGAGGTCGGTTTCCCCTCTACAAGCTTTATATAGCTGCTTTAAACACACATAAATTCCCATGGGTATTTCTTGGTGCACTGAAGCACCCACCCGCATTTGGAAATATGCCAAATTTTAGTGGGTATTTGTGCATGCAATAAGTGCCCACTAGTGTTTGGATTTAGAGTAAAAAAAAATCCAAAATCAATCCTAAAAGGTAGCTTACCTCCACCAAATAACTCCAAATTGCATCCATGCATCCATTTCATCATATTATCAGTTTTGTGAAGGTCCAAACCGATTTGGATGCATAATTTTAGTTTACACCCAAAAGACGCAAAATCACTTATCAAATTTCAAAATGATCCAAAAAAATTCAAATTTTCACAAAATAACCATAATCATCATTATCATAATCAATGCCTCATTTTCACACCATTTCCAATCATCATTCATTGCATTTGCACATTTTCCAAGTTCAAACGAAAATTCAAGTGAACCTCGTATCTAGTGGTCTATTCTATCCCCTTGGTGATTGCAACGATCGTAATATGAATACACTACCATAAGGACACTTGGCATTTTTTCATCATCCAATATCTCATTTTTCAAAAAAAAAAATCACTTTTGGTACTTCATATTTTACGTGAAACTATGTCACGACCAATTTGCTCCAAAGTTGTCATTGATGGCCTAATTCATGGGGCATGAAATATGGATAAAATTATAACTCATAATTCCCTTTCTCCTTGAAAATCATCATGGAAACTATCCTTAGCTAGGGTTATTGGTTCCAATCATAGGAATTATCTGACAGTCACTAGTTGGCCCTCCAAAGTTGATTTTTCTCGCATCTTCATACTTGCATATCAATGATACCGACATGCATATTATTGAATAGCATTGAATCATATCAAACTTGGGGTAACCACATATGATTTTGATTTTACCACAATGGAATACATATTACATGAGTATGACATATACACTTGGTGAAAACCCCTTTCTCTATTAGGGAAAAAATAGATTTAATCACATGCATCTTCCACCAACCCCCTTTTCACCATTGGGGCAAAAATGGTATCACATTTACATAATTCATATCATCCACAATTGTTCCATTCATTTATACAATCATTTGCACTCAAAAATATTTTATCTCCAAGCTCATGTCCACATCTCAACAAAGTTACTTCACCATCAAGCCAAAACATGTGTCTTCTATTTTTGCATCGCATTGTGTTTCATGCAACACAATACAAAAAGAGGTATCTATAGACACCAAATCCTAGCCACTTTTCATCCATCCAGGTCTTCCCACCATTTTCACCTATTATTTACATATATATATATATATATATATATATATATATATATATATATATATATATATATATATATGTTATATATATAATATTAATATTTTTATATTATATTATATATATATTTAATAAATACATATATATGTGTGTGTGTGTGTGTGTGTGTGTGTGTGAATTAATCCTGGCCATCCATCTTATTTTAATCTCAACCATTCATTCACCTTCATCCATACCACATACCTAGATTAAATATCCATCCTCCATCATGTTTTAATCTTGACCACATAAATTATGTTGTCAAAACCCTAACGTGCCCTAGGTAAGATTATAAATATGAGTTATTTTGATGGTTCAACCCCTAGATTTTTTTAAAAAGCCTAAGTTTTTGAGTTCCCTAAGCTCTTAGAGTCTTCAAGTATTCAAGCATTCTCGTCATCTTACCTCGCTCGCCATACATCCACTTTGCTCAGCCAAATCTACTTATGTAGATTTTTGTCTCAGTTCCAGAGTGCCTCCAGATGTTCCCTGTTGGCATCGAGCACCTTAGGGCCTTCCCTATCACCATTGAGCACCTCTGAGCACTTCATTCCATCATTTAGTACCTCTAGGTGCCTTTCCTCTATCATCTTGCACCTTTGGGTGCTTCCTACTATTTTTGAGTTCCCGTGAGCATATCAAACCCTAGTTCTATTGACTAGCAAACCCTCATGTGTTGCTAGGTCTTCTACACACCTATTTCCTACAATGATGACCAATGATAAATTATAAAGTAATATGTTTAGAAGGTAAATATTCCATCATTGTATTGATTTTATTATTTCCATATTTGCATGCAATTTTATCATTGGATAGCTAGGGTTTTATTGATTTCTAAGGTTCTCACATAGTGGATCCCTCACAGTTATTACTAACCCTACCTTGTTATCTTTTGTGTGAAAATCTAGATATACATAGGTATTTAGTAGCTATTTAAGCTGGAGTGGTCTAATCAATGGATATCTAAAGCCCTCTCACTTCTTTTGGGAGTAAGAACGAGCTTTGAAGATACCACAAGCATTGTTGGCTAGGTTTTTGGAGAACCCTAGCATATTGTATTTATTGTATCAAAAAAATAAACATTGTAAAATCCTATTTGGGGTATATTTGATTGTAATGATATCCACCCAATGACAATAATAAAGATCTATTTCATTGTGCAATCTCTTGTATCGTTGTTTATTCATTTTTTGTTATCTATATTTGGTATTTCGTTTTATCTTCATAATATTTTACATAAATTGTGTACAAGATTGTGTATTGTTAGGAATATATGTGTATGAAGCTGGGCAGAGACCGTGGTTGATGAACCAAGAGGTGGGTATTATTAGATTGGTTGAATGTACAATGCACTTATGAGATTTGTGGATAGATGCTATGGAATGGCACTATGGAAAATTATCTACTAAAAGGTGCTACAGAAAGAGTGAGTCAAAGTTGACCGAATCTTGTTGCCACGTCACATCCAGCAGGAGCATATTATACACAGTCAACCACTTGATTTTCAACGTTGGCAACATATTTGGAATTTTTATTATTATTAAATAAAAAGTTGTAAAGTTGTTATTAAAGTTGGAGAGGATCAAAGTTGTTAAATTATTCCACCAACTTATTTTGTCTTTCCTTGAGAATAGGACAAATAGGTTATTATTATTTCTTAAATTAAATAGTTGTTAAAGTGGTTGCCACTTGGGCTTACGTTGATTAGTCCAAATTCTTGTTTGTTGAGAAATTATATTTGTTTAGAGAAGTTGTTAGTACAAAGGTTAGGATTTAGATTTATTAGTTAGAAAGAGACAAATAACATTATGAAGACTTCATTGATAATAATTGTATAAATTATAGTAAAGAGGCCTTTGAAAAGGTCCTCGGAACAAGAATTTGAAGAAGTCACTCTTAGAGAAAGTCTCTCATAGTATTGTGAGGAAGATTACAATTTTCAACAATGTACATAATTGAAGTTCAGCAATAAAAGAGTATTTTCTTTCCATATCTTTTGCAATAATGTTTTATCTTTCACAATGATTTATTTCTTCTATAGAAGATTTATTTTTCTTGCATCAATGAACAGTTATATGTTAGAATAGGTTAAATGAAATAGTAGTTACTAAGATAAATTAGCATAGAGGAGAAGAGAAATATATTATCCTTTTAGAAGGAAGGACCCACTTCCAAAGACTAGTCTCTACTCTCTCGCTCCTGCAATAGAATAGGATTAGTTAGTATAAAATATAATTAATATAAATTAAACTGCATTATTTATTTCAAAAGTAAAATAGTCAAAGCATCATTAGTTGCACGTGGATCCACATTCATTAGGTTAATTTCATATTAAAAATAATTGCATTTAAATATTTTATTTTCCTGTAACCTGATCTTAATAAATTGAACTAAGTAAGTTGGTTAATGTCATGGAATATCTATATTGGATATTTTTTCTTTAAATTTATTAAGACCTGGATTGATAAATTAAATGATTAGTTTTTCAAGCTAGACATTTTTGGCACCATTATCGAGGAGAATAGTGCCATTGCATTAATCTAAAGACTATTGGACCACATAAGGAAGGAAGCTTACCTACATGTGGAGGGTGGCGCAAGTAGTGATAAAAACATGTATAAGCTTACCTACATGTAGAGGGTGGCGTAAGTAGTCATCAACGCACATGCACACCAAAAATCCCCCACCTTAGGTGGACCAGGTTCTACTTTCTTAAATCAACTTTTATTGCTTTCCTAGAGTTAGCAATTTATTTTCTAGTCATTTATTTTCTAGCATTTACTTTTTAGCAATTTCCATTTTTAGCAATTTATTTTCCAAGTCATTTATTTTCTAGATTTTACTTTTTAGCAATTTTCCTTTTCAACAATTTCCCTTTCAACAATTTATTTTTCAAGCAATTTATTTTCTTGCACAATGTGGTTGTTGCTAGTTTAAATCTGAGACTCTTTGGCCTGTAGAAACACAAGGTAGTACATGAAGTAGGTGTGACTGAGTAACACAGCCACAGGGAAAACATCCCTTAGAAGTAAAACGGTAACAACAACACTATTTTTTCCTATTGTGCTAAAATTAGTTGTATGAATTCATTGACCATGGGTTGCACCTGATTTTAGTTACGGTAGGATTGTTTTAAATTGTTAAACAAAATAAAAATAGAATAAAAAACAAAAAGAATATAGATCTATATAAATTGAGAAGTAAAAATTTCTAGAAGGAGGAAAATAGCATCAAACAGTCTACGACCATTGACCTATTAAATTACTGATAGAACAAGAAGTTAACCTTATTTTAGAAAAAATAAACCAAACATATGGGGAATAGTGGGAACACCTGTGTAAATATCTTGATATCATAAAATACAGATCATATGAATTCGGTAAAATCCAAAGAGTAAACATAGCTAAAATTCTAGGTCCAAAATTTTACTCACCCTACCTTGACCCTATAAAGAGTTGTGAGTGATGGCTAGGGGATAGGAGATCAACAATAAATTCAGTCACCTACCCATGGGACCAGTATTTCGAGGATTCCCTCACCATTAATAGTTTCCTAACAAAAATAGAGGATAGGAAAGTTAGAGTATAGCAAGAGATATCATAGGGCACCAAGAGTAATTTGCTTTAGAGAATTGTGTTAAGACTTGCGTTGCGAATTACAATTCAAAAAATCTAATCCAATTTCGAAACAATATTTTATTGTCTAATTTATTACTATGGTAACAAATGACTTTGGATTTAATGCAAAGCATTATATGACTCCTATTTAAATAAATACTTCTCTTTAACAAGCAAAAAATACATTACCCATTAAATAAGTTATTATATATATATATATATATATATATATATATATATATATATAATCTCTTAATATATCACTTAAAAAAAAGGATTACACTTCTTTTGTTTCATAATGGAGTTCCAATATTTGCAATACTCTCATATTATTATTCATCAATTTTTAGTCTCAATATTATTTCAAAAAGATCCTAAAAAGACTCTTCCTTTATTTGTAATATCTTGAGAGCTTGTGTGAAAATTACTTCTACATCTTGCATAACAATTTGTTTGCTAAAATAAAATCTAGGTGTTTTCAATTACTCAGCCACCACTAGTGATTTGAGCAATTCTTTATTGAAAATCAAACAATATTTGGGTCTTATAAGCTACTTCTAGTCAATCAAGTTTCCTCTTGGAATATGCACATTATAACAAATATAAACATTGTGAAGTTTAGAAAGAATAACTCATGAGTTACTATTGCCATAGAGTGAACGGTTTCCCCTACTTGTCCGATTATGCACATGGTCTAGGAATCTAACGAATTGGCAAAAGGAAAAGCTCCCCCTTTCATCCCTAAATAAAATAAAATAAAATAAAATAAAATCCCTTGCTCTCCTTCAAAATGAGAGAGTATCCCAAAAAGTAATAAGAATTTTCTTGCACTTCCTCAAAATGAGCAAGTACTCCAAAAAGAAATGAAAATCCCTTGCTCTTCCTCAAAATGAGCAAGTATCCCAAATAAAATTCAACAAAATAAGGGAAAGGAGCTTGAATCCTTGGAATTATTAATATTTTAAAAACCATGGAGTTATCCTCATTACAACAATGGGTTGAATAGAATCCGCCTGGAAATAAGGTATCCTTACACAGTAGCGCTAATTCTAGACAAGACCTATGAACACTCACATATAAGCTAACTTATTGGCATAAGTGACCATTGGTTTACTCAAGCCTTACTCATGACGAGAAATGAACATTCATTGCACACATAATTGGTCCTTGAGAGACTTAAAAACAATAGGACAACCTTAGCATCATATCAATTTGTGATATGAATATATGAGTTTGTTTAAGGTCACTAGGATATTTGAGTCTTTGTGAAACAACTCTAGAATATCATAAGAAATAAAAAGTCATGAGAAAATTTATACTCCATATGTAGGTACTATATTTCATTCCATCCTACAAAAATATGATTTGTATTTCCAAAAGCCTTAATATTTAATCATTTATAGGGATAAACCGATAATGATAGGGTTACAATTCCCATTAGGACTCCGATAGAGTGGTTGGGAATTCAATTCCCCAAAGCTTTGCACTCCTATAAGAATAGTAAAAACATGTATACTCCCAAAGGAAAGAAAGGCCATCAAGATGACATCAAAAAAACTATCCTATTCTTCTATTCAAAACAAATGATGAAATCATCCAAGTCTTTGATAAATATCTATTATATATATATTAATGACTGATATCAAATTTACATCCATTATTTTGCTCATATGGAACTTCTTATGAAATTAAAGGAAGTAAATATTCCAATAATAATAATAATAATAATTATTATTATTATTACCCCCATACCATTAAAATAAATAAAATAATATAATTTTCCTATACATATAAGCATCTTTAAATAAAAATATTTCCCTCTATTTTTGTTTTGGCTATATAGCCAAAATTACAGTTTGGGGGGAGGTATAAGGCTAATACAACAAAGTCCATAATATAGTTTGGGGGGAGAAAAATTTGCAATAAAATGAAACTTTCTTAGTAATGTTTCAGTAGCACAGTTTCAGTAGCAATATTTCCATAGAATCTTTTCGTAGACCCGCACTTAAAAAAAACATAATTGTTTTGGTGGGAAAATCAAATTTGAGGTAAAGCACTATTTTGAAAGGAAAATCTTAAAATTCAAGTGATGAAATTCAAATAACTTTTAAATCCACCTTAATGATGAACTCTATGCAATGGACTTAAAAGAATTATTCTAATTCATTTTATCAATGAAAGATCCAAAAATAATAATTATTAAATTAAAAAGGGGTTTTGAAAAGCATTGTGAATAATTAGAATTCTTTGATCATAAGACAACCTCATATATGACATGTCAAATCGAGGGCAGCTCAAGTGTTGTCCCTTCAGATGAGATAAGAGGTATTGCAATTCAATGAAGGCACCTAGGGAAAGCAAGGTTCGACCATGCATAAATTTTACATCACTTCATGGTTGCTTGGGGAAAACAAATGATGTGGCATGGACATCAACCTTGGGCAATAACATGTGGACCTCCCATTGCCTAACACAGTGGCAAATAAACCTACATGGAAGGAAGTAAGGAACGGTCAAAGAGGAGGCATCTTGAATATTGTCAATATTAAGAATATCAACTATTGATTAGAAAATAAATTGAGGGCAAACTCGACATGTGTGGATTATGTAGCATGCAATAAATGTCAACCCAACACAAAAATATCCTCCATCAATTGGAAACGATCCATGGTGAGGGATTAATGAGGAAATTAAAAGGTTAATTTAGGGCAAAAAGCCCTAAGCTACCACCTCGAGCATGATATTCGACCACAAATGACATAATATATTAAATAAAGATACGCAACTATGGAAGGGTTGAGAAATTGGTTGTAGGCGACGCCGGAAATAGAGTCCGAGGTAAAATAGGAAGCGATCACCATTTTCAATGTAAATTTCACTATAATTTTTAGGGGATTTGCTTAGACCAAGACTCGAAATTAAAAAAATTTCTTTCTTATAAGTAATTTTGGGTTTAAAATTATAATATTACAGGAATTATTTTTAAAATTATCTAGAAATTTAAGTTTTGAAGTCGAATCCAGAAGAATTTTGGGACCCCTTTTCTTAAAATCTGCAAGTAAATTTATCTTTAAGCAGAATTTTGGAAACCCTTTAGAAAATTGTAAGATAATATTTAAAAGGGAAGTTAAAAGATTTTTTTTTTTTTTTGTGTAAATATACTACAATCACAACTAGAATTGATAATTTTCCTAAACTTAAGCCAAAAGTTTGGTGAAGATATTGGAGAATAGCTAGCATAAAAAATTTAATGTGAATACTTGGACATGTGATATTGGATGAGATATTGATTAAAGGAGAGATTGAATATTGGACTAGTGGTTCACGTGATATTTGGAAAATAATATTAAGAATACTGAAGTTAAATATTGGACTGGTGGTCCATGTGATATTTGGAGAAGAAGAGAATGTTGACAAAGTTTTTTGGATGAAGCTTTGACAAAGGATATTATTAGTGATAGTTGTTGGATACTAATAAAGTTTATTGATATTTTTATAATAAATTCTATCATAATATTAGCTTGGAGAGAGATAACTAGAATGATGTCTTATTTGAGATATGGGCCTCAAAAGAATACATCTAGAGTGATGGAAAAATCTACTTGAAGAAAATGAGAACAACCTAAGGATGATTTCTAGAAGATATGAGATTAAGACAAAGCACCTACAAAATTCTAAATTAAATACCTACAACTTGAGTGAGTAACATTTGATAGATGTAATTATTTGGCAAGTTGAAGCATTTTGTAATACTTAAATCATTTTGGGAATCAAAGCCACCCTAGATTCATTTCCGAAATGCCACATATGTAGATGGTAATTGAGGACAAAGCACCATAAAGGTATAATATTGAAAAGTATTTTAATATTACATATTTTCTAGTTGATCACTTTATTTATTTGGAGGAGATAATTGCTTCATCTAAAACGTTGGAGTTATAAGGTAGTAATAATTAGTTTGGAAGGTAAATGATGCAGGAGCCTATCTTTAGAGGGTTTTTTGAAAAGAAGTTTTAAAGTAATTTTTTTATTACTTAAAATGGAATTATTTGACGCAAAATATAATTTTCCGAAAATGATAATTACTAAAAAAGATAATTTTTTATGAAAAAATAATTTGCCGAAAATAGTAATTACTTAAAAAGGTATTTTTTGGTGGAAAAATCAATTTGCCAAAAATAGTATTTTTTTATTTTTAGTTTTAGGGTTTTCTTTTAAGGTTTCTTTTAGGGCTTCAAGTTTTAGGGTTTTATTTTAGGTTTTATTTGGAGATATATATTCCCTTGGTATTGCATTGTAAAAGAGGAAGTGAATCCAGGAATGAGAAAAGAAATTTTTTATTGGTTTATTTCCATGTACTATAGTTTTTATGTGAATGAAATTTTATGTAAATGGAGGGTTTTACATATTATTTTTATTTACCATAGTTTTTATGTAATGGGAGGTATTTTATTTTGACCTCTTGCAGCTGGATTCACATCATTTGGTATCAGAGCAAGTTGGATCTTGTTGGGAGGAGAAAAGAGAAGAGAAGAAAAGAGAAAAGGAGAGGAGAGCAAAGAGGCTCTAAAAAAATAAAAATAAATTGACACTATGTGCAGTGCTTGCAGAAGGTTTGTAAAACCTTGGAGACATAAATTGACACTCTATGTAAGTGCTTGTAGGAGGTTTTTTTATTTAAAAGCCTTAGAGAAAGAGATTGCCACTTTGTGTAGTGCTTGCAAAAGGTTTGTAAAACCTTGGAGAAAGATATTGACACTCTATGTAAATGCTTGTAGGATGTTTTTTCATATAAAACCTCAGAAGGAGGAATTGAAACTTTGTGTAGTGCTTGCAGAAGGTTTGTAAAACCTTAAAGAAATAAATTGGCACTCTGTGTAGTGCTTGCAGGAGGTTTTTTTTCATTAAAAACCTCAAAGGGAAGAATTGGCACTTTGTGTAGTGCTTGCAGGAGGTTTGCTATTTTAAAACCTTGAAAGAATAAATTGGCACTATGTGTAGTGCTTGTAGGAGGTTTGAGATATAAAACCATATAAGGAGATTCGTACTTTGAGGAGTACTTGTAGATTTGTGGCACTCTATGGAGAGTGATTATGAGTTTGATCGAAGGAACTCGTAGGAGTAGAGTTATTTTCAACCAAAGGAGAATGATGTAGGAGCCTATCTTTAGAGGGTTTTTTTAAAAGAAGTTTTAAAGTAATTTTTTATTACTTAAAATGGAATTATTTGATGCAAAATAGAATTTTCCAAAAATGATAATTACTAAAAAGGCAAATTTTTATGAAAAATAATTTGCCGAAAATAGTAATTACTTAAAAAGACATTTTTGGTGGAAAAATTAATTTGCCAAAAATAGTATTTTTTTTATTTTTAGGGTTTTAAGCTTTAGGGTTTTCTTTTAAGGTTTCTTTTAGGGCTTCAAGTTTTAGGGTTTTCTTTTAGGTTTTCTTTGGGGATATATATTCCCTTGGTATTGCATTGTAAAAGGGGAAGTGAATCCAGGAATGAGAAAAAAAAATTTTTATTGGTTTATTTCTATGTACTATAGTTTTTATGTGAATAGAAGGTTTTACTAATTATTTTCATTTATTGTAGATTTTATGTAAATGGAGGGTTTTACATATTATTTTTATTTATCATCGTTTTTACGTAATGGGAGGTATTTTGTTTTTACCTCTTGCAGTTGGATTCACATCATTTGGTATCAGAGCAAGTTGGATCTTGTTGGGAGGAGAAAAGAGAAGAGAAAAAAATGGAAAAGGAGAGGAGAGCAAAGAGGCTAAAAAAAATAAATAAATAATTGGCACTATGTGCAATGCTTGCAAAAGGTTTGTAAAACCTTGGAGACAAAAATTGGCACTTTGTGTAAGTGCTTGCAGGAGGTTTTTTTATGTAAAAGCCTCAGAGAAAGAGATTGGCACTTTGTGTAGTGCTTGTTGAAGGTTTGTAAAACCTTGGAGAAAGAAATTTCCACTCTATGTAAGTGCTTATAGGAGGTTTTTTTATATAAAACCTTAGAAGGAGGAATTGGCACTTTGTGTAGTGCTTGTAAAAGGTTTGTAAAACCTTAAAGAAATAAATTGGCACTCTATGTAGTGCTTGCAAGAGGTTTTTTTTTTATTAAAAACCTCATAGGGAAGAATTGGCACTTTGTGTAGTGCTTGTAGGAGGTTTTCTATTTTAAAACCTTGAAGGAATAAATTGGCACTATGTGTAGTGCTTATAGGAGGTTTGAGATATAAAACCTCAGAAGAATATTGGTACTTTAAGGAGTACTTGTAGATGTGTGGCACTCTATGGAGAGCGATTATGAGTTTGATCAGAGGAAATCATAGGAGTAGAGTTCTTTTCAACCAAAGGAGAATGATGTAGGAGCCTATATTTAGAGGGTTTTTTTAAAAGAAGTTTTAAAGTAAATTTTTTTATTACTTAAAATGGAATTATTTGACGTAAAATATAATTTGCCGAAAATGATAATTACTAAAAAAGGTAAATTTTTATGAAAAATAATTTGCGAAAAATAGTTATTACTTAAAAAGGCATTTTTTGGTGGAAAAATTAATTTGCCGAAAATGGTAATTTTTTTATTTTTAGGGTTTTAAGTTTTAGGGTTTTCTTTTAAGGTTTCTTTTAGGGCTTCAAGTTTTAGGGTTTTATTTTAGGGTTTCTTTGGGGATATATATTCCCTTGGTATTGCATTGTAAAAGGGGAAGTGAATCCAGGAATGAGAAAATAAAATTTTTATTGGTTTATTTCTATGTACTGTAGTTTTTATGTAAATGGAGGGTTTTACATATTATTTTCATTTACCGTAGTTTTTATGTAATGGGAGGTATTTTGTTTTGACCTCTTGCAGCTGGATTCACATTAGTAAAAGAAAATTTTAAGGAATGAATTAATGAATGGGAGGTATAAGGAAATCAAATATTTTAAATTTGAATTGGAGATTGAGTTAATTTATGTTTGGGTTGGAATGAAATTATGAAATTAAAATTCTAAATTTGGGAGACATAAGATATTAAATAATAAATTTTGAAAATTGATGAATGGTGAACTAAGAAATGAAAATTGATTGATGAAAACTTATTTTTAAGAAGGATTTGATGAAATCGATTTGATAATTGATTTGATTGATAAATTGGGAGATATATGTAAAAAGAATTTGAAATTTTAAGTAAAGAATAAATTGATTGAAAAAAAAAAGATTATGAAATAGGATTAAATTTGAAGCAATTTGACTATTAAGTTATGAACAACAAAGGAGATATACGAAAAAAATTAAAAAATATTTAAGGTAAAATTGCATTATAAAATTGATCATGGAAGTAATTATTCCATGTGCATTTTTAGAGGATATTAAAGAAATGTTGGAAAAACTAAAACTTTACACACAAATGATGATAGAGAATGTTGGAAAAAAAAATGATGTAAAGTTATAAAAGATCTTACAAATAATTTTTAGAGAAGCCAAAGATGATTAGTTTGTAACACTTTAAGATTATCTAAGCATAAAAATAACTAAATCAAGTGAAGACTCCAGATATAATATTATAGTACATATTGATATAGGGAAAATAACATATATACCACTGCTCTATTTAGAATTTTAAGTTCATAAAAAAAGAAACAATTTTCGAATATCCTTACAAATAAGCTAATTTGTTGGCATAAGTGACCATTGGTTTCCTCAATCCTTACTCATGATGAGAAATGGACATTCATTGCACACACAGTTGATCCTTGAGAGACTTGAAAATACTAGGACAGCCTTAGCATCATATCAATTTGTGAGATGAATATATGAGTTTGTTTAAGGTAATTAGGATGTTTGAGTCTTTGTGAAACAAATCTAGAATATCATAAGAAAGCAAAAGTCATGAGCAAATTTCTACTCCATATGTAGGTACTATAGTTCATTCCATCCTACAAAAATATCGTTTGTATTTCCAAAAACCTCAATATTTACTCATTTATATGGATAAAGTAGTAAATAAGGGTTACAATTCCCATAAGGACTTTGATAGAGTGGTTGGAAATCCAATTCCCCAAAGCTTTGCACTCCTATAAGAACAACAAAAACATGTATACTCCCAAAGGAAAGAAAGGCCATCAAAATGACATCAAAACAACTATCTTATTCTTCTATTCGAAACAAATGATGAAATCATCCAAGCCTTTGTTAAAGATCTATTTTATATATATTGATGACTGATATAAGATTTACATCAATTATTTTTCTCATATGGAACTTCTTATGAAATTAAAGAAAGCAAATCTTCCAACAAAATAATAATAATAATAATAATAATAATAATAATAAATATTTTTACCCCCATACCATTAAAATAAATAAAATAATATAAATTTCCTATACATATAAGCATATTTAAATAAAAATATTTCCCTCTATTTTTATTTTGGCTATTTAGCCAAAATTACAATTTGGGGGAGGTATAAGGCTAATAACACAAAGTCCATAATATAGTTTTGGGGGAGAACATTTTACAATAAAATGAAACTTTCTTAGTAATATTTCAATAGCACAGTTTTTAGTAGTATATTTTCAGTAACATAGTTTCCGTAGCAGAGTTTCAGTTGCAATTTTTTGATAGAATCTTTTCATAGACCCACACTTGCAAAAATATCATAAGTGTTTTGGTAGGAAAATCAAATTTGAGGTAAAGCGCTATTTTGGAAGGAAAATCTTAAAATTCAAGCGTCGAACTTCAAATAACTTTTAAATCCACCTTAATGACGAACGCTTTGCACCGGACTTCAAAGAATGATTCTAATTCATTTTATCAATGAAAGATCCAACAAAATTAATAATTAAATTAAAAAGGGTTTTTGGCAAGCATTATGAACAATTAGCATTCTTCGATCACGAGCCAACCTCAAATCTAACATGTCAAATCAAGGGTAGCCCAAGTGTTGTCCCTTCGAATGAGAGAAGAGGTACCATAATGTCACGAAGGCACCTAGGGAAAGCATGGTTCGGCCATGCAGAAATCTTATGTCACATCATGGTTGATTAGGGAAAAAAAATGACGTGGCATAGAAGTCAACCTTGGGTGATAACATGTGGATCTCCCATTGCCTAACATAGTCGCAACTCAACCTGCATGGAAGGAAGTAAGGAACGGTCAAAGGGGAGGTGTCTCAAACATCAGTAAGAAGTAGAGCCATAGATTAAGAATCTCAAATATTGATTAGAAAATAAATTGAGGGTTGTGAATCCCTCAAGATTGATATGTGTGGATGACATAGCATGCAAGAAATGTCAACCCAACATGAAAATCTCATTCGTTGATTGGAAACGATCCACGGTGAGGGATTAATGAGGAAATTAAAAGTTTAATTTAGGGTAAAACACCCTAAGCTACCACCTCGAGCATGGTATTTGGCCGTAAATGATGTAATATATTAAAGAAAGCTATGTAGTTGTGGAAAGGCTGAGAAATTGGTTGCAGGTGATGCCAGAAGTAGAGGCCGAGGTAAAACAGAAAGCAACCACCATTTTCAAGCTAACTTTTACTACAATTTTTAGGGGATTTGCTCAAACCAAGACTCAAAATTCAAAAAATTTCTTTCTTCTGAGTAATTTTAGGTTTAAAATTAGAATATTAGGGGAATTATTTTTAAAACTGTCTAGAAATTTGTGTTTTGAAGTCGAATCCAAAAGAATTTTGCAACCCCTTTTCTTAAAATCTACAGGCAAATTCAGCTTTAAGGAAAATTTTGGAAACCCTCTAGAAAATTGTAAGATTATGTTTGAAAAGGGAAGTTAAAAGAAAATTTTGTTTTCTTTGTGTGTAAATATACTACAATCGCAACCAAAATTGAGAATTTTCCTAAACTTAAGCCAAAAGTTTGGTTAAGATATTGGAGAATAGCTAGCATAAAAAAATTAATGTGAATACTTGGACATGTGATATTGGAGGAGACATTGGTTAAAGGAGAGATTGAATATTGGACTGGTGGTTCACATGATATTTGGAAAATAAGATTAAGAAGATTGAAGTTAAATATTGGACTAGTGGTCCATGTGATATTTGGAGAAGAAGAGAATGTTGGCAGAGTTTTTTGGATGAAGCATTGACAAAGGAGATTATTAGAGATAGTTGTTGGACACTACTAAAGTTTTTTGGTATTTTTCTACTAAATTCTATCATAGGAATAGCTTGGAGAGAGATAACTAGAATTATATCTTATATAAGATGTGGACCTTTGAAGAATACATCTAGAGTGATGGAAAAATCTACTTGGAGGAATTGAGAACAACTTAAGGATGATTTCTAGTAGATATGACATTAAGACAAAGCACCTACAAAATTCTAAATTAAATACCTAAAACTTGAGTGAGTAACATTTGATATATGTAATTATTTGGTAAGTTGAAGCATTTTGTAACACTTAAATCATTAAATCAAAGCCACCCTAGATTCATTTTCCAAGTGCCACATATGTAGATGGCAATTGAGGACAAAGCACCATGAAGGTATAATATTGACAAGTCTTTTAATATTTGCATATTTGCTAGTTGAGCACTTAATTCATTTGGAGGAGATAATTGCTTCATCTAAAAATTTGGAGTTATAAGGTAGTAATAATTAATTTGGAGGATAAAAAAAATAAGAAATGAATTAAGGAATGGGAGGTATAAGGAAATAAAATGTTTCAACTATGAATTGGAGATTGAGTTAATTGAAGTTTGGGTTAGAATGAAATTATGAAATTAAAATTTTGAATTTGGGAGACATAAGATATTAAATAATTAAATTTGAAAATTGATGAATGGTGAACTAAGAAATGAAAATTGATTGATGAAAATTTGTTTTTAAGAAGGATTTGATGAAATCGATTTGATAATTGATTTGATTGATGAATTGGGAGATATATGTAAAATGAATTTGAAATTTTAAGTAAAGAATAAATTGATTGAAACAAATAAAAAAATATTATGAAATTGGATTAAATTTGAAGCAATTTGACTATTAAGTTAGGAACCAAAAAGGAGATCTACAAAAAGAATTAAAAAATATTTAAGGTAAAATTTCATTATAAAATTGATCATGGAAGAAATTACTCCATGTGCATTTTTAGAGGATATTAAAGAAATGGAAAAATTAAAATTTTACACACAAATGATGATAGAGAATGTTGGAAAATAAAATGATGTAAAGTTATAAAATATCTTACAAATAATTTTCAGAGAAGCCAAAGATGAATAGTTTGTAACACTTGAAGATTATCTAAGCATAAAACTAACTAAAGCAAGTGAAGACTCCAAAAATACTATTATAGTACCTATTGATATAGGGAAAATAGCATATATGGCATTACTCTCTTTAGAAGTTCAAGTTCATAAAAAAAGAAACAATTGTTTGTAAGACTTAAGCATAAAAATAACTAAAGCATCGACAGCTTATGCTGGTGGACGGAAGAAAGTAGAGAGGGGAGGGCTCTGGTCCCTCCCCTGCTCCCCCTCCCATGGCTCCTGGTTCCTACCCAGTCCCTGGCTCAACCTAGGTCATCCCTCCCGAGGAGTGGTTGTTTGCAGATGATCTCTTGGGGGGAGATCCTTCTCCACTATCTGCGCCCCTCCCGATCGGCTAGGGTTTCCTTGGTTATTTTTTCGGACTGGTGCTTCTCAGGGATCCCTGTTTGGTTGGGGATCCCTTCCCTTTTTCCCTCAGGCTTCCCCCTGGGGTTTTTTACAGGTTATTCGTGTGGATCTGGTCCCCTGCATTTCTCGGTGCGGTGGAGGTGACGGTTTAGGGTTTGGATAGCTTCCCCATTTTTCTTGTGAATCCTCGATGGGCTCTGTGCTTGGACGGGATTCTTGGTCCTTGCTGCTGGGATCCTCTTCTATTTTCCCGGGGCGGGTTCCTTGTGGTGCAACTCTCTAGTCACTTCCTGATGGGTTGGATCCTCTCTGTGCTGTCGGCTTCCTGCAGGATGGCTCTCGCTGAACGAAATGTTTTCCTGGTGGGCAGGATGGTTTCTCCACAGGGCGGGATCCGCAAAATCCGTCGATTTTCTCGCGAGGCGGGATCCTTCTTTTCTACTGGTTTCCTGGATGGCGGGATTTCCCTGTTGCTTCCTACTAGGCGGGACTGTTTGTGGTGATTTTGACTGCTTCCCGCGAGGCGAGATTTTATTGTAATGGTTTTTCTTTGCTTCCTGCTAGGTGGGATCTTCTCGATAGTGGTTTTTGGCTACTCCCCGTTGGGCGGGATCTCCAAAAATAATTTCTTTCTTTTTTGTTTGTTTCCCGCTGAGAGGGATTGTTTCATGCTTACTGTTACCGCTGGGCGAGATTTCTATTTTGGTGTTCAGTTTCAAGGGATTGATGCCCTAGGCCCATTGCTTATGTAATTAGGTTTTGGGATCCTTGTTAAAACCCCCTGTAAATACAAACACTACTTACCAAAAAAAAAAAAAACTAAAGCAAGTGAAGAATCCAAAAACAATATTATAGTACCTATTGATATAGGGAAATAACATATATAACACTACTCTCTTTAGAAGTTCAAGTTCATAAAAAAAGAAACAATTGTCGAATATCAAACACTTTGATCAAGAAATTGATGATAAAAAGAACATGAATATTGAACCAAAATATATCAAATTTATGATGTCATCAAATAACAACAAGAATCATGATGCACAATTAGTTGACAATGGAAGTAAAAATAGTAAATCTTTATATTCTACATCTAATAATAAATAACATAGCAATAGAAATAATGAAGTATATGAATCATATTATTAAGATTATTTTTTGATAAATGATGCATAAGCAAGAAATAACTCAATGAAATAGAGGAAAAAGATCAAGATTAAAAAGTAAGAACAAACCAAGGATCAAAAGAAAGAGAAACAAGAACTAAAAAAGACTAAAAGTCTTCAAACCAAATAATGTAATACGGGGGCTATTGGCGATATTACATTATTTAGTACCATTGGGTACCATGAAATACTATTGTAAATGTTTGATTTGGATTATGTTTCATATTTATGTCAAAAGTATGTATCAAGATGTAAATAGTGTTTATGTGTTATGCAATTATGAGTGAAATATGTCAACTGTGCAAGTGTGAGTGAAATATTTCAAGTATGCAAGAGTGTCATGTGTGCAAGTGAAGAGTCATGAGTTTTAAGTGTCAAGTGTATGAGTGAATAGCCATATGTGATGTGTGAAAATCATAAGTAGGAGGTTATGTAATAACAATAACCATTGTCATAATGTAAGAAAGACATATAAAAGGTTGCATCTTGCATGAATTTAAGGAGAGCAAAATTTGAGAGAGTTGAGTATTTATAAGGTTATATATTGAATTCAAATCTCCATGCTATGTAATGTGAGAAATTCTAATTTATGAATGCAATAGAGAGGTTTTATTGTGCAATATTTTTTAATGTGATTTTATATGTGCTAGTGTTTTTTATCTTTGGAATATAGACCTATGAATGTTTTGGGACCAATTGCTAACATATCCAAAGAACACCATTGCTAAGAATCTATTTGAGGAAGGGAAGCTAAGATTACTCCATCTAAAACGTTGCTCCAATATTTTGTGGTCATATAAGGTAATATTTGGAAGCATAGTTATCCATTTTACATCATACATCACCTTATTTAGAAACTTTAAATTACATTTAGGCCCCTTCATTTCCACTAACAAAAGGGTCTTTGCATGATCCTATTTATGAAAAGACCCATTACATAATTCTAGGAGTAACTGGACAAAGAGTATAAGAAAGAAGAGATCATTAAATATAAGATATTTAAAAATAAGTTAAACCAATAGCTTGAAGGAGGAAGAGGAATTAACTAAAGCATATTCTAAATTATTATTTTTTGTTTACCTTCAAAAGATATGGGAAGTAATTCAATTGTGTCAAATACCATTGTAACTACCATAAATGTAGATAAAAGATAAACTTAATAATTTAGTATATATTTTTTTGGATATGGAGAGATACAATGAAAAATATATCTAAGTTATTTCCATGTTTTAGTTGAATTAGAGATTTTGAATATTTCAATGTTAGAGTTATAGTTGTAACTCTAAGATAATAATTTCATTTAGATATATAAAACTCTTAGACTATTTTTCATGACTAATATAATTTCTGCATTAATGTTTTCATAACTACATTTGAATCTCTAATGCCACATTAATGCAATATTTTTCATTTAAAAGACAATATTTTTCATTTAAGATAAAACTAGATACAATGTATCCAATAAATATGTTGGTTGGTTAACCCTAAGAAATTAATTTCATTTAGATATACTTTTCAATAAAATGCTTAGACTATTTTTCATGATTAATATAATTATTGCATCAATGCTTTCACAATTACACCTAAATCTCTAATACCACATTAATGCAATATTTTTTATTTAAAAGATAATACTAAGTACAATGTATTTAATGAATATGTTTGTTGGCTATTGCTTGAAAGACCAATGCTTTTTTTTTTTTTGATGAGGAACCTTTTTTATATACAACATATCCGCCACATGTGAGGGGAGAGATTTGAACCTGGGCCTCTCGATAACTGGAGAGTTTTAACTACCCACTTGCCTCAGCCATAGAAAGATTTTACCTATCACCCAAGTGGTGAACCAATAGATAATAGAAAGGAGACATCCTTTTTAAAAAATATCCTTTTCCATATTGCCATTGATTTAGAGTTTTGAATATTGCAACTTTTGAGTTACACCTGCAACTCTAAGACAACAATTTTATTTAGATTTACTTTTCAATAGAACTTTGACTTAGCTTATTTTTTTACTTATTATGTTTGTACACATTTTATTTAGATTTACTTTTCAATAGAACTTTGTCTTAGTTTTCTTTTTACTTATTATGTTTTTACACCTAATAGATCTAATTATTGCATCAAGTTTTTATATATATTTTTTATTTATACTTGAATATTTAACTCTACCTTAATTTAAAAGTTTTCATTTAAAAAAAAAAGCTAGATATAAGGTGTCTAATAAATAGTTTTGCTTGTTATAGCTGAAAAACCTACTTTAAAGAATTAATGTTTTATTCCACTTTTTATTTCAAATATGTATTCATTCTTATAGTGTGATACCATGCTTTTCATGAGAAGCAAGCTTGGTGGCTAATTAAATATGAAGATATCAGATGGGTTAATATTGTAAATCCAAAATACTTAAATGAGTATAATTTTTAAAATTTCACTCTTTTTCTTTGAGATCTATCTTCTGGTCCAGTTTTTGGATCTCTACAAAAGCTTAAGGTGGTTGGTGGGAGATGGTACTTCGATAGACTTATGGTGGGACACTTGGATGACTAGCTATTGGCTTGCTCATCAATCAGATTATGTGGGCCTGAAACCCATAACTGATCTGTGATTTTGTCAAGGTTTTAAATGGGAGACTTAGGTGGAAATATTTTGACATTCCTAACATACCTTAGGCTTTCAAAGGGATTCTTAGGTTGTTTGATGATATCAAGTGGTTGCTTACCCCAAGTAGGAATATTAAAGATAGAATAATTTGGGTCCTGGTTAAGGACGCTTTTTTTGGGTCAAGTCGACATAAAAATGTCTAGATTTCAAAGGTGACCTTTGGTTCCCTACCAATCAGATTTGGATTAAAGATATCACACCCAAAATCAATGTGTTTTTTGGTTAGTTTTTTAAGGAAAATGCTTAACGAATGACAACCTTCAAAAGCAGGGGATGAGTACCCCAAATATATGTTTCCTCTATGAGCATGATTTAGAATTGCTGAGGCATATTTTTTCCAGTTGTTCCTTTTCTTTAAACATTTGGGGGTGGTGTGGGTTCTTCCAAGTGCCATCACGAATTTAGTTGATCAATGGAGCTCCCATTTCCAGTTATTAATCCTAAGATCCCTCTCGAAGTTTGGATTACCAAACTTATGGTGGAGAATTTAGAAGGAAATAAATGCTCGTATTTTTTATGGGAAATTTCAATCAGTTTATTATGTTTCCTCAAGAGCAATAATTGATCTGGTGTAAAATGTTAAGACCTTGAACTTGGACAGGGTAATATGTGATTCAGAGGTTTAATTCGAGCGTAGCTTGGGTCTACTTTTGACTCCTCCAGATGTAGATTCTAGGGTGGTATGGGATATGTCTCATATTATCTAGGAACCCCCTCTGAATGGATGGCTGAATATGGGTCCTCCAAAGAGAACCCAGGCCAGGCAGGAGTAGGGATTTTTTTTTAAAACGATAAGGGGAAAATTTTGCTCACCTTTTCCCAATGTCTAGGTCATCAAACAAACCACTTTGGTGAGGTGCGGGTACTATTTCAAGGTGTTTCTTTGTTAGATAGGATCAACCGTAGGAAATTGATTATAGAGGGAGATTCCCTGAATATAATGAATATGTTTAAAGGCATCCAGAATTCATATTGGATGATTTAAAACTTTAATTGGAAAGCCCAGAGGTAGATCCAATGTATTGAAGAAGTACAAATCTATCATATATCAGATAAGGTAATAAGGCCATCGATCTTCTCACCAATCATGGCCTCCAAATTTAATATTTTTAGGTGTGGACTGATAATTTCTATGTGAATGTCTGTAGAGTGGATAATAATGATAGATAATGATAGGGTTATTTTTTGGCTCAGTTTTTATATCGAGGTGGCTATGGTCATTTGTATCTCAGAGTGGCAAGCCTGCCAGATTCTAAATTTAAATTTCTACCTAGCTGGCACCTTGTCTTTTACGTATAGAAGGAGGATTTTCCCTTTTGTAGGTGGCCAAAATTTTAGGATCAATTGTCATGTGTTGGATCCATGGGTGAGGTGGGGGATTAATTGTCCTTCTTTTAAGGGAAGTGTTTAGGATTGTAGATTTGTGAAGTTATTTTTCTCGGGTTGCCCCCCAAGATGTCAAGAGGACTGGACATGGGATATGAGGGGTTTTTTGGATCATAGCTCATAGGATTGAATATTGTGTGTGTTGAAATGGGTGGAAGTCAGACCATCATTGGTACTTATCATCCCCATATGCCTTACTAGTAGAGACCTCAATAATCAAGGATTGAGATATTGGGATCAATTACATATCCGTTTTTTGGTGGTATAGTTTAATGTTGGTAGCCTCCTTAATCATCTATTTTCCTCAAAATATTATGTGCTTAGTTGGTGGGAGTTCCAAGTGACGTGGTGGCAAGGTGATGGAAACTCTTTTTATTATTTTTTGGCTAAACCTAGCAGTCCCATGTGGGAGCTACAGTTTTATATCAATGTCATGAATAAAGAGAGGTCACATGTGGATCTTGTTGGTGCAATAAATAGGTAGAATGATCAATCTCCTCGATACCTTAGTATATTTTCTTATGGAGGTTGGTTGGGGGGTCAAAAAATAATTATTCAGCTTTTACTCACCTATGTAGGGGTTGGAAGAGTGTCATAATGGCTCCTTTGATAGTGGAACCCCATTCTATCATGGTAGATGAGGAGGTTTGTAAAATTTTGAAGAAATAAAATGTATTACAATGCCTATTTAAGTTCAACGATTATCACAAGGAGATAGCAAAAAACCTTGCTTATTCGTGTTGTGATGGGATGGTGAGAGTAGAACTGATGGAATTCGAGATAAAAATCCCTTGATAGCGAAGGTGACATCATTATCGGTGGATGGCATGGTTCACAATAGGGAGAAATACTCACTAGCGAAGGAGGTGCAAGTTTTTTTGGGCTGTGAAGAAGAGCTCGTCAAGATTCAAAACTAGTTCAAGTGCAACTCTCTGAAGGCTCCTTGGGATCATGTTGCTTTGGTTATCACCTACGTCGTAAGAAAATTATGAATCTTCCTTATTTCCTATTTCAATCTCTTTGGAAGACGGTTTTGAAAGTAAAGAAAGGAGTGGCATCGAAACCCTACACCAAGGGTTGCTCAAGTTAATATTTGATTATGTTGTGAAGCAATGGGGTCTAGATGGGGAAATAATTCTAAATTCTTTCATGAATGTTTCGGCTCCTACAGTGGGTTTTTCAACATCCTGGATCTCTAAGGACTTTGAGTCTTCATTCGAGGAAGAGATGGAAACCACTTTGATTGCCTCAATTCTGTTGGATTTTTTAGATTCTGCTCTTAGAGGTCCTGGCGAAAGCAATGAGGGAACAAGGCGTTCAAAGAGGTTGGTGGCAAAGCAGGTGAATACGGGTAAGAATCCTCTATTTGTTGAAAATTTAGTTTCAAAAATTTAGTTTCGGAGGAGTTTCCTCCCTCCTCAAAAAATTCAAAATCCATAAGGGAGGTGGGGGGTGCTATGCTATTTGTGAATCCTGGATCCCATTCCAGCGGTTATAATCTGAATGCCCTCAACTCCATGATTCTCAAATTATTGCTCAAGTTAATATTTGATTATGTTGTGAAGCAACGGGGTCTAGATGGGGAAAGCATTCTAAATGCTTTGATGAATGTTTGGGCTCCTATAGTGGGATTTTCAACATCCTGGATCTCTAAGGACTTTGAGTCTTCATTCAAGGAAGAGATGGAAGCCACTTTGATTGCCTCGATTTTGTTGGATTTTGCAGATTCTGCTCCTAGAGGTCCTGACAAAAGCGACAAGGGAACAAGGTGTTCAAAGAGGTTGGTGGCAAAGTAGGTCAATACGGGTAAGAATCCTCTATTTTTTGAAAATTCAGTTTCAAAAATTTAGTTTCGAAGGAGTTTCCTCCCTCAAAAAATTCAAAATCCATAAAGAAGGTGGGGGGTGCTATGCTATTTGTGAATCCTGGCTCCCATTCTGGCGGTTATAATCTGAAGGCCCTCAACTCCATGATTCTCAAATTATAGCATTTGATGATAGATTCTATACAAGCTTCAATAACCTGGGCGTTGAGGAAGTTATGGCCCTCATGGGGATGGTAAGTCCTGGGTGTTCACACAACCAAGGAAGACATGGTCCCATTGGAACCAAGTTCTCAGATGGGTTTCTGGTTTTGTTCCAGTTTTGAGGCCTGCATGCCTTTTATGGCTTTTTGTAGGTCTGGCATGCGTACCTTATGTTTTTCCTAGTTTTGTGTTTGTGGCCTGTTTGCTCCCGTAGCTTGGTTTAGGTTGGTTTGGCCTTCGTCTGGAATGTTGATTTTATGTTTTTAGCTTTTGGCTTGGGTTGGTCTTACTATTTGCAGTCTTCAACTTCTAATCAGCAGGTTATGTTTTGCTCTCTCTAACTCCTTTGGTGTGGGGAAGTTAGTTTCCTTTTGTACGTAGGTTTGAAAATCCTCCCAAAACTCCTTCTACCTTATCAAAAAAATTTATTATACTGTGATTTCTAATTCTTAATGTAAAAAATTGAACTTTCATAGTTTAAGTTTGGTTGTCTTGTCCATAATAATATCAACCTAAAAGGTTTTACCTTTTACATGACTCATTCATCCACTCATCAAACAAAATATACTAGAAAGGATACACCCTTTTAGGAAATAATTGCTTCTTAATTCTTATAATAAAATAAAAACTTACTAAAAATATATAAATAGATCATCAAATGAAGTTTAAATTAACCACTTTCAAGGAGAGGCATGGACTCAGCAATATATGTACAATTATCTAAATATTAAAATATCAATATGTAATGATAATTTAATAAATATAATATTATTTTAATCTCATATATGTTTTATTTATTTTCCTCTTACAATAATAAAT
Organism: Wollemia nobilis; assembly: GCA_028583015.1. NCBI lineage: Eukaryota > Viridiplantae > Streptophyta > Pinopsida > Araucariales > Araucariaceae > Wollemia > Wollemia nobilis. The sequence continues at coordinate 263,590 of JAQPPZ010001296.1, read as the reverse complement.
TTTACTCTTCAATAGTATTTTTTAATTAAATTTACCACATACGAGTTTGTTAAAATATGGAACTTTCCCATTAATACCTGAAAATATATAAAAAATTCAGCAGAATCAGAAAGTAGACGAAAAACTTTTTATTAAATAGCATTTATATGTGAAAACAAATATCAAGAAACAAAGTATATAATAAAAAGAAATTAAAAAATATTAATTTTGATATGAATAAAAGAAAATTTCATAATTTTTAAATAAATTTTAATAGTATAAAAAAGTAAAAATAAAATTGGTAGTGTTAAGAACTTTGTAAGCATTTATGTTCTTTGTGTGAGAAATATAATTATGGCCGTCAAGATCTGTCATCGCAAGCGCTGCTTTCACAAATTAAATGTTTGCAACTCTTGATATTTATTTCTGATATGCTGAGAATTAAATGTTTGCAACTCTTGATATTTATTTCTGATATGCTGAGATGTTATAATCTGTGTAGCACAGAAAGAGAAGAGAAATCCCAAAACGAAGCAATCAAATTGAGAAGCACGAGTATCAGGTGAGGTGAGGTGAGGTCAGATCAATGGACTCGGTACGTGGATTTAATCCAAGAACGACATTCATAATAATTGGGGTCTTCATATTCGTTTTTTTGCTTGTTCTCGGCGTATTATATTTTGCAAAGTAACGAATGACGATAAGGGTAGTAGCAATGTAACTTGTAACAAATATCTTATAACAATATTTTTATCAATCTCGGATTTTATTCTGATAATTGATTATATGTAATTTTTGTCAACAAAATAAGTCATTTTTATGTTAGTAAATAATATTTTCAACTTTGTCTTTTTTTAATTTTAGAATCATCATGTGTATTTATAGAAGTAGAAGTGTATAGTTTTATATGATGAAATCAGTATAGCATGATCTAAAAAATGGCAAGAGTAGTTGTCCAACATAGTTAACCATTTAGTAGGGTTCATTTGACAAACAATTTTAGTGTATTAGGTTAATTTATGTATTTTTTTTTGTAATTTTTTAATTTTTTAATAATAATGTAAAAAATATATGTTGTAGTTTTATAAGCATGTTTCTCCAATATTATTTTTTTGTAAATCTTGTCCCACTTATAAAGAGGAGACTAAAATATTTTTCTCACATCTTTTCCAAAGAAAAACACTTTTAATTTTATCAAATTTAGATATTATGCCTGATAGCAATCTTGAAAGTGATATCACATACATAAGAATGAAATTTTTTTTAGCCTTCCAACCATTTATAAGAACTTACCGTTCCAACCTACCAAACAAGATTTCACTCTATCCAAAATTGAGTCGTAAAGTTTTTTTTTCATTTATCAAATGAGAAATATATATATATATATATATATATATATAGTAATTTTATAATATTAAACTAAAAAGTATCCATAGTAATATATCGTAAATCAAGAGTAATGTTAATGAAAATTCTTAGAATTTATAGTATTAATCAATTGTATAAAAATCTTCTCATAAAATCATATTATTGTTTTAAACTCCAAGTGAAAGCATCCATAAAACTACCAAGACATTCTTTTGACAAGTGAATTTGTTGTTAGAGAACCCCAATAAGCCTCTCTTGCTAACACATTTGCTACTACAACTAGAAAGATAGTGGGGCAATTGAAAGCACAATGAACATGTCAAAAATCCTATGCACCATATGAAGACATGACAATCACCACTCCCTCAAAGCAAGTAGAAAAGAGCCACATTAGCACCATGTTGCAAAATTAGTTGCAACAAAAACAAGTTGGGAGGTATGAGCACATGCACTACAATGGTTTATCAGACCTATAATCCACTCTCTAAACTATAATAATAAATAACCAATTGTAATTATAAATCTATATATACTAAAATTTAAGCTATTTTGATGGTCAGTTCATTGGCATTTACAATTGACATAATTATATTGATTGAGGACTATACATCTTTTGAATGAAGATTGAATTATTGTTTGGAATTTTTCTTCTCTTTGTGTTGAACATGTACGCATACCTTATTGAGCACTAATAATTTTATATTAAATCTAGAAATAGATAATTTTGTTATAGTTATTCTACATTATAGTTTTCTCCTTGGATTTACCATTACAGTTCTAAAATGATTTAGAAAATGCTTAGAGTTATTGATATTAAATGTTCTAATAACATAAGGGACACAAAGTGTTCTAAAAGGTGGTTTAATATAAATTAGAATTGGAAGTCTCTCTATAATATATTTCTTAATTTTACCAATTATATACCACTTTTAGCTCATCTTTCTAGCCCTTTGCATTTATTAATTTAGTCTACAACCTCTCATTTAGTTAGATTAGCTAGGCATAGGAATTGGCATTCTTGAGAGGTTGACTTAGAAACCACTATTTTTGAGCCATCCAATCTCTTGACTAGGGTCTTGAGTGCACATTTCACTCATTCACTTACCTAGATAAATTTTAGAACCAAGAGTATTTTTGGTATCCCTAGTGGGATGCAAATCCTATTATTAAAATATTAGATAGCATTATCTTGATAGAAAAGATTAAATACCTATTTCAAAAGCTATCCAATTATACATATAATAGTTTAAAACACCCAGAGGACTCAAGATATTAGTGAGTAGTTTTAACCTCAATTATAGAGAACTATATGTTCACCTGGTGACTCCATCAAGAAATAGGGATCCTAAGAAATTAGTGAGTCTAATAATCCAATTGCCATTTATATCGTAAGCTCATGCTCACCCGAGCAATGACTAAAAAATTGGAAGAAACTATAATATTGGTAGAATTACCACCTATGACCTTTTAAGAGAAATAAATCCCAATCATTCCCTTCATATTCATATTCTATAAACTCCATAGAAATTCTAGGATCTACTTCTTTTATATGTCCTACTTCAAATAATTCAAACACATCCATGCAAATGGCTCAAAATCAACCTCTACAAAACTTCCCAAATTGGAATAATAAAGACCCATTAAATTTATCAAACAAAAATATCAGTCTTGTTACTACTCTTAAAGATTTACCAATGAATGATGAGACTAGGAATATGGCCTATGAAAATTACCAAGATGTGGCATCATTGGATATAGTCCATAATATTCATGAGAAAGATGTGATGATAATGTTGTTAATAATATCATTGAAAGAAAAGGTATTGCATTGGTATAAGACCCTTTAGGATGGTTCCATCAGTTCTTGGGTACAACTTGCTAGTAGATTAGTTTTGGAGTTTAATGAGCAAGAATGTATATTTCCAATCCTTACTTAGTTCACCACCATTCAAAGACACCTGCAAGATATAGTGAATATTTTAACATCAGATTTAGCAAAACTTGGTAAAGAGTATCACATAAAATTAGGCCTAAGGATGCCCGAGTACTGTATTATTCTCTCAGGACCTTCAACATAGATTTAATTCTGATGGTTCAATAGTCTAATATATTGATATTTCTTAAAATATTTCAAGCAATTATCATGGTAGAGAGAACTTTGATATCCATAGGCAGACTCCCTCCAAGGAATTCTATGTTAATTTTTCCAAAAAATCCTCAATAAACTTTGAAAAGTAGTCACTAGTGATAATTACTCATTTGCCAAATGTAGCCCTGATGCATACACCAAAATTTCTAACACTACCTACACCTCCCATTATACCAACATTATGTACTCTAAATCATCAAAATACTAGTATGAATGATATCATGATAATATTAGAAAATTTAACCAATGAGATCACAACCATGAAGAGAAGATAAGCAAAAGAAAATTTTCAACCTAGGATATTTTCCTACATGGTGAAGAATAAGGGTGTTTACTAGAAATTGTAGAGCAAAGCCTATTATAGTGTATAGTAATCAGGAGGGTGGTACTTCTACTTCTTTAGAATAAAAATATTATGTTCAACTTATAACGACACACACAGTGAAAGTACATGCATGCTTTATCAATATTAGACACAAAATATTACACTCAAGAAGGAAGAAAGAACACAAAATGGTGATGTCAATATGTTATGGGAAGAAGACAAAATTTTAATGATTTAATGAGAAGAGCCAATATTAGTGCTAACATGATTAAGAAAGAAATTGTTGTAGGTAGACCTAAAAAAACTAAATCCATTCAAATTACCAACTTAACAAAGAAAACAACCAGACAAGGAAGTTCCTTGCCCAACTCTATCGAAAGAATAATCCATGCATAAACTTCTAAAGAAATAACCTAAGACAATGTAAGGAAAGGAGGTTGAAGTACAAGATCAAGCTATAAATAAACTTTTGTATCCTTCTATCACCAAATGATAAAGAATTAAAGCAACACAAGAATACCAAAAAAATTCATTGAGCCAAAAAGTGCAGTATAGAGGTAACCAAAATCTTCTAACTTCAACATAGTGGGAGAGCTTAAGAAGACACCATACAAATCTAGAATGTATGATGCTTTCATAATTTAAAGATATATTGAATTGTTAAGAGCATCATTAAAATCTATCAAATCAGAAGATAAACAACCAAAAGTTAATTTGGTACAAGGTAATCCAGCTCCAAGAGCTATTAAAAATAGGTCATCACCTTTCTATATATCTTTATGTATGGAAGGTTAGATAGTCCATAATTGTATGGTAGACTCCTAAGTAACAACTACTATGATGTTGAAGGCAATATGTGAAGAGATTGACATGTAATATACCTGTTCTAGTTCAATATTATTGCAGTTGAATGGAACTTTGGTAAAGATAGTTGGGGTGATCAAGGATATTCCCATGGTACTACATAGGATGCCTCAAATAATAATGATACAAGAGGTAGTGGTTATGGATTTAGAACCTTATTTTGGTATGTGTCACTCTCATGAATTCATAGTTAAGATAGGTGGATATTTATCTTAGATTATTCACACATGGAAATTTCTCACAAGGGTAGGAAGGTTAAAATATTCTAAAAAAAAAAACCAACCTACCTAATAGAAAAAATTGAAGACGAAGTTCAGTTCGACAATAGTATTGGTATGATTAGTGAGGAAATAATAGATGAATTGTATATTGAGTATCAATTCTCACATAATAATTTCAATGTTATGGTTGACATAGGGATTGACACGTATTCTATTTCTAATATAGAAAATAAAAAGATCTGATCATAAGAAAGAATGACCTTAAGTATAATGAGATATGGAAGTTCTATTTTAATGAAACTAGATGCAAAAACAACACTAGAGTTGGTGTGGTGTCGATTTCACCATATGGGAAGTTTAAAAGGATATCATATAGATTGAATTGGAGTTATAACAACAATATTGTAAAATATAAAATGTTATACGTTGCTCTCAAGCAAGTAGACAAGATTGAAATCAAATAAATGATGATTTATGGAGATCTAGAGCTAGTGGTAAATCAAGTAACAACGAAATGAAACATCAAGTAGCACTATCTCAAAGAGTATAAGAATAGAGTCTAAGACCTATTTGAAAGATTTGAGGTATTGAACATAAATATAATTCCTAGGGAATTGAATACATAAGCCTATGTAGTGGATTTTTGTAAAGCCAACTTTTTCCCATCATATGATTTAGAAAATAACTCAAGATTTATCAAATTGGCTTCTAGGCCAGCAATGCCAGGTAAGGAATGTTTCTAGCAAGTATCTGATCAAGACAAACATATATTGAATTGCTTGATTTAATAGGTAGACTACATAAGTGTGGTCAATGAAACCAATAGGGATGAAATGATCCAATCCAAGAATAATCATACTTCTAATAGACTAGTCATTCTCAAAATTCTATTTGATAATAGTCACCAATTGATTGGCCAAAACATAAAAATTAAGGAACAATAATGCAAAGAGATTCAAATGGAGCTTGGAAAGCATAATAATTGAACTCATTATGGTTTGCCCCATATCCAATATCCAGAAGGAAATAAGTAAATACACATAAACTATAAGATATGGATGATCATATATTGCTAATTATAGTAAATGACCAATAATTAACTTATGTATTTTTTTCTATAATATTTTAATCTTTTAATAATAATGCAAAAATTATATGTTGTAGTTTTATAAGCATGTCCCTACAATATTATTTTCTTGTAAATATTATCCCACTTATAAAGAGGAGACTAAAATATTTTTCTCACATCCTTTCCAAAGAAAAGCACTTTCAATTTTATCAAATTTGGATACTATACCTGTTAGCAATCTTGAAAGTGATATCACATACATATGAATGAAATATTTTTAGCCTTCAAACCTTGTATAAGAACTTACCTTTCCAACCTACCAAACAAGATTTCACTCTATCCAAAATTGAGTCCTAAAGTTCTTTTTTTCATTTATCAAATGAGAAATATGTTTATGTATATATATATATATATATATATATATATATATATATATATATATATATATATATATATATATATATATATATATATATATCTTCATAGTAATTTTACAATATTAAAATAAAAAGTATCCATAGTAATATATTGTAAATCAAGAGAAATGTTAATGAAAATTCCTAGAATTTATAGTATTAATAAATTGTATAAAAATATTCTCATAAAATCATATTATTGTTTTAAAATCCAAGTGAAAGCATCCACCAAAATACCAAGGCATGCTTTTGACAAGTGAATCTATTGTTAGACAACCCCAACAGACTCATAAGCCTCTCTCGCTAACACATTTGCTACTACAACTAGAAAGATAGTGGGGCAATTGAAAGCACAATGAACATGTCAAAAAATCATATGCACCATATGAAGACATGACAACCACCACTCCCTCAAATCAAGTAAAAATGAGCCACATTAGCACCATGATGCCAAATTAGTTGCAACAAAAACAAGTTGGGAGGTATGAGCACATGCACTACAATGGTCTATCAGACCTATAATCCACTCTCTAAACTATAATGATAAATAACAAATTGTAATTATATATATATATATATATATATATATATATATATATATATCTAAAATGTAAGCCATTTTTATGGTCAGCTCATTGGCATTTACAATTGGCATAATTATATTGATTGAGGACTATACATATTTTGAATGAAGATTGAATTATTGTTTGGAATTTTGCTTCTCTTTGTGTTGAACATGTATGCATACCTTACTGAGTACTAATAATTTTATATTAAATCTAAGAATAGATAATTTTGTTATAGTTATTCTACATTATAGATTTCTCCTTGGATTTACCATTATAGTTCTAAAATTATTTAGAAAATTCTTAGAGTTCATATTAAATCTTCTAATAGCATAAGGGACACAAAGTGTTCTATAAGGTGGTTTAATCTAAATTAAAATTGGAAGACTCTCTATGATATATCTCTTAATTTTACCAATTCTATACCACCTTTAGCTCATCTTTCTAGTCCTTTGTATTTCTTCATTTAGTCTACAACCCCTCATTTAGTTAGATTATCTAGGCATAGGAATTGGCATTCTCGAGAGGTTGACTTAGAAACCACTATTTTTGAGCCATCCAATATCTTTACTAGGGTCTTGAGTGCACATTTCACTCATTCACTTACCTAGATAAATTTTAGAACCAAGAGTATTTTTAGTAACTCTAGTGGAATGCAAATCCTATTATTATATTATTAAATAGCATTCTATTGATAGAAAAGATTAAACACCTATTTCAAAATCTATCCAATTATACATATAATAGTTTAAAACACCTAGAGGACTCCAAATCTTAGTGAGTAGTCTTAACCTCAATTATAGAGAACTATATGTTCACCTGGTGACTCCATCAAGAAATAGGGATCCTAAGAAATTAGTGAGTCTATTAATCCAATTGCCATTTATCTCGTAAGCTCATGCTCACCCGAGCAATGACTAAAAAACTGGAAGAAACTATAATATTGGTAGAAGTACCACCTATGACCTTCAAGGGAAATAAATCCCAATCATCCCCTTCATATTCATCTTCTGTAAACTCCATAGAAATTATAGGATCTGCTTCTTTTATATCTCCTACTTCAACTCATTCAAACACATCCACGGAAATGGCTCAAAATAAACCTCTACAAAAATTCCCAAATTGTAATAATATAGGCCCATTAAATTTATCAAACAAAAATATCATTCTTGTTACTACTCTTAAATATTTTCCAATGAATGATGGGACTAGGAATATGGCCTATGAACATTACCAAGATGTGGCATCATTGGCTATAGTCCATAATATTCATGAGAAATATATGATGATAATATTGTTAATAATATCATTGAAATAAAAGGTATTGCATTGGTATAAGACCCTTTAGGATGGTTCCATTAGTTCTTGGGTACAACTTGCTAGTAGATTGGTTCAAGAGTTCAATGAGCAAGCAAATCTATTTCCTCTCCTTACTTAGATCACTACCATTCAAAGGCACCTACAAGAGATAGTGAATATTTTAACATCAAATTTAGCAAAACTTGGTAAAGAGTATCACACAAAATTAGGACTACGAAATTCCCAAGTACTGTATTATTCTCTCAGGACCTTCAACATAGATTTATTTCTGATGGTTCGATAATCTAATATATTGATATTTCTTAAAATATTTCAAGTAGTTATCATGGTAGAGATAACTCTGATAGCCATAGGCAGACTCCCTCCAAGGAATGTTATGTTAATTTTTCCAAAAAATTCTCAACAAACTTTGAAAAGTAGTCACTAGTGATAATTACTCATTTTCCAAATGTAGCCCTGATGCATACACCAAAATTTCTAACACTACCTACACCTCCCAATATACCAACATTATGTACTATAAATAATCGAGATACTAGTATGAATGATATCATGAGAATATTATAAAATTTAACCAATGAGATCACAACCATGAAGAGAAGATAAGCAAAAGGAAATTTCCAGCCTAGGATATTTTCCTACATGGTGAAGGATCAGGGTGCTTACTAGAAATTCTAGAGCAAAGCCTATTGTAGTGTATAGTAATCAGGAGGGTGGTCCTTCTAATTCTTATTTAGAATCAAAATATTATGTTCAAATTATAATGACACACATGGTGAAAGTAAATGCATGCTTTATCAATATACAAAATATTACACTCAAGAAAGAAGAAAGAACACAAAAGGGTGATGTAAATATGTTATGGGAAGAAATTCAAATTTTAATGATTTAATAAGAAGAGCCAATCTCAGTGCTGACATGATTGAGAAATAAATTATTGTAGGTAGACCTAAAAAAACTAAATCCATTCAAAGTACCAACTTAACAAAGAAAACAACCAGACAAGGAGGTTCCTTGCCCAAATCTATCGACATAATAATCCATGCATAAACTTCTAAAGAAATAACGTAAGAAAATGTAAGGAAACAAGGCTGAAGTATAAGATCAAGCTATAAATAAACTTTAGTATCCTTCTATCACCAAATGATAAAGGATTGAAGAAACACAAGAATACAAAAAAAAAGCATTGAGCCAAAAAGCGCAGTATAGAGGTAACCATAATATTCTAACTTCAACATAGAGGGAGAGCTTAAGAAGACACCATACAAATCTAGAATTTATGATGATTTCATAATTTCAAGATAGATTTACTTGTTAAGAGCATCACTAAAATCTATCAGATCAGAAGATAAAAAACCAAAAGTTAATTTGGTACAAGGTAATCTAGCTCCAAGAGCTATTCAAAATAGGTCATAACTTTTCTATATATCTCTATGTATGGAAGGTTAGATAGTGCATAATTGTATGGTAGACTCCTAAGTAACAACTACTATGATGTTGAAGGCAATATATGAAGAGATTGACATGTAATATACTTGTTTTAGTTCAAGATTATTGCAGTTGAATGGAAATTTGGTAAAGATAGTTGGGATGATCAAGGATATTCCCATGGTACTACATAGGATGCCTCAAATGATAATGATACAAGAGGTAGTGGCTATAGATTTAGAACCTTATTTTGGTATGTGTCTCTCTCATGAATTCACTGTTAAGATAGGTGGATATTTATCCTTAGATTATTCACACATGGAAATTTCTCACAAGGGTAGGAAGGTTAAAATCTTCTCAAAAATATCACCAACCTACCTAATAGAAAAAATTGAAGATGAAGTTCAGTTCGACAATTGTATTGGTATTATTAGTGAGGAAATCATAGATGAATTATAGACTGAGGATCAATTCTCATATAATAATTTCAATGTTATGGTTGACATAGAGATTGACACTTATTCTATTTCCAATCTAGAAAAGAAAAATATCTGATCATAATAAAGGAGGACCTTAAGTAGAATGAGATATAGAAGTTCTATTTTAATGAAACTAGATGCAAAAACAACACTAGAGTTGGTGTGGTGTCGATTTCACCATCTGGGGAGTTTTAAAGGCTATCATACATATTGAATTGGAGTTATACCAACAATATGGTAAAGTATAAAATGATATATGTTGCGCTCAAGCAAGTAGATAAGATTAAAATCAAATAAATGATGATTTATGGAGATCTAGATCTAGTGGTAAATCAAGTAACAAAGAAATGCAATGTCAAGTAGCACTATCTCAAAGCTTATAAATAATAGAGTCTAGGACCTATTTGAAAGCTTTGAGGCATTGAACATAAAGAAAGTTCCTATGGAATTGAATACACAAGCTTATGTAGTGTATTTTTGTAAAGCCAACTTTTTCCCATCATATGATTTAGAAAAGAACTCAAGATCTATCAAATTGGCTTCTAGGCCAACAATGTCAAGTAAGGAGTTTTTCTAGCAAGTATCCTATCAAGACAAACAAATATTGAATTTCTTGATTTAATAGGTATATTACATAAATGTGGTCAATGAAACCAATGGGGTTGAAATGATCCAATCCAAGAATAATCATACTTCTAATAGACTAGTCACTCTCAAAATTCTATTTGATAATAATCACCAACCGATTGGCTAAAACACAAAAATTAAGGAACAATAATGCAAAGAGATTCATATGGATATTGGAAAGCATAATAATTGAATTCGTTATGGTTTTTCCCATATCCAATCTCCAGAAGAAAATAAGTAAATACACATAAACTATAAGATATGGATGATCATATATTGCTAATTCTAGTAAATGACCAATATTTAAAACAACATGCATAGAAGAGTGTGTTTTATTGCATGTATATATGTAAATAATGACACATGTAAAAAGGTGCATAGTGGAAGTAGTTGTAGAAGCACTTTGTAAATAAAAAATATTGATTGTCAAAGGTTTACACGCGGCTACTGCCAAGTTTTGAATTTCTAGCAATCTAAGTGGTTCAAAGGCTAGTAATCATAAAAAAGGGACATGTACTATGAACACTTATATGAACTAGTAGTTCTAAGATATGACTTTCCATAAAAATAAAGCACATGATAATTAATTAGAAAATACCATCTACTATGACCCATGCAAAGCAATCTCAATTTGCACATTTTCTCAAGAGGAGAAATTCTAAAAAAATTGTTATACTTTTAAGAGATTCTTGAAGAGCCTAGTAACATAAGAAGGCTATACAATTACTTGGAACTCATCCACAAAGAACCACTATATACTTCTACAAAATAAAAGGAATTGCACAAGTTATGTTACCCATCCTTCATAGATGTAAAAGGCTAAAAAAAATATATCTGGAGAAAAGTGAGCATAGAAGACACAAAAGACTACAAAGGAGCTAGAAGATAATTTGGTGGAGTTACATAACCCAATTATTACAATTAAAACAACATAATTTTTTTTTGAGAAGTTTAAAAAATGAGAGGGAATTTCTCAATTGAAAGAGAGGAAGCAACTCTATGGAATTTATTTTTGTTAAGATGCATGCATAGGTTTTTCCATCATTGGCCTGAGCTTAATAGAGCAATAGTAAACCATTATGACCTAGATATAACCATAGTATTGTTGTAATTACAATGACACTGAGAGGGGGGGTGAATCAGTGTGTTCTTTAAAATTTCTAAAACATATGGTTTTAAATCCAGCAACAGTTTAAAGCAGATAAAAGAGATACTAAATGCATCAAGAAAACATCACACATAACACAGCAATTTAACGAGGTTCACCAATGTGGCTACTCCTCAAAAATGACCGCTTGGACTACCATCCAAATCCAGCCAATGCAAAGCTACAACTTTACATAATCCTTTACCAAGACCAACTGGAAGGAGCACCAACCCCTTAACTTTATCCGCTTCAACAGAATGGAGCACCAACTCCTATTTTACCAAGCACCTACCGGAAAGAGGCACCAACCCCTTATACCAAGCTGCAACTTGGAGGACAATAAAGATAATAAAAATGATAGAATAAAACTTTATTCCTTACAGTCTGCTATTTTTCTGCATTCTGCTTCTGCGCAAAACTCTTCGCACTGTCCGATCGCTTCTGTGTACTTCTTCGCAATCTCTGCTGCAATCGGATGATCGACACTTCTCCTATTTGCACGCTAACATTTTGAACTTAGAACTCCATCTCTACACATTGCGCTTACGATATGCAGATTCGAACTACGACTTTGCACTCTACTCGACCGAACTTCACTTGCGCAATCACTCTTCTCGCATTCGCACATTATCTCATCGCAACGCACTTTTCAGACTCGAAGTAGTCCTCTTTTTATAGAAGAAATTTCAAGACAGATCTTAAATCATAGTCGGCTGTAACCCTAAGGACGTCGGCTACAAACCCTAATGATGTCAACTTCAAACCCTAGAATTTTTTGGCTGCTTAAACCTGGTGATTGTCGACTGCAAACCCTAAAAATGTCCACTGTAAAACCCTAGCAAATGTCGGCTTCAAAACCCTAATAACGTCCACTGTAAAACCCTAGAAGATGTCGGCCGTAAACCCTAGAAGATGTCGGCTGCAAACCCTAAAATTTGTCGGCCCCGATTCAACTTTTTTGGCCTCAAACGCTGCTGCCACTTCTGTCACCTTTCTGTAACTGTTGCCGCGAAATACTAACATGTCGCGATATCGCGACACTTTTTGTAGCCGTACGCCTTCATGCCCTTGCTGTCGCGAAATCGTGACCATTTTGGCCTTTGAAAGCTTTCCCACCGTTCATGTCGCGAAATCGTGACACTTCAAACTTTTGCTGACGTCATCCTTAATGTTGTCACGAAATCGCGACGCTTCCGGCTTCCTGAGGCTTCTCTTGCAACTTGTCACGAAATCGTGACACTTTCAGCTTTTGCTGACGTCATCCTCATCTTTGTCGTGAAATCACGACGCTTTCCGCTTCCAACGGCTTTTCTTTCACCCTCGTCGAAATCGTGACACTTTCGCTTTGCCGACGTCATCCTCGGCTTTGTCACGCGAAATCACGACGCTTTCAATGTCCCCGGCTTTTCTTTCACCTCGTCGTCGAAATCGTGACACTTTCAATTTTGCTGACGTCATCCTCAGCTTTGTCATGAAATCGCGACGCTTTCGGCCTCCGTACAATTCTTGCTTCATGCGGTAGCGAAATCGCTACACCTTTGTGCCTTGTGCTTTCGATTTGCTTCAACTTTGAGTTCTGATCTTTTGACTGGTAGCGAAATCGCTACACCTTCACGTTGAGCATTTTTGGACTTGTAGCGAAATCGCTACACCTTCTTGTTTGTGCTTTTTCAACTTGTGAGCTGTGCTTTAACTTGTAGCGAAATCGCTACACCTATGTTTTGAGCACTTTTGACTCGTAGCGAAATCGCTACATCTTTTTCACTTAACACTTTCTCCCTACTTCGGCCAGTGAAAATTCAACATGTAGCGAAATCGCTACAGTTACTCGACTTAGCTTCTTGGCCTCCGACATGTCGCGAAATCGCGACAGTTTGCCTTGCGCCTTCTCTCTTTCGACTTGTCATGAAATCGTGACATTTTCAACTGCCTTCTCTCTCCTCCGACTTGTCGCGAAATCGTGACATTTTCAACTGCGCCTTCTCTCTCCTCCGACTTGTCATGAAATCGTGACATTTTCGAATGTGCCTTCTCTCTCCTCCGACTTGTCGTGAAATCGTGACATAAAACATGTCGCGATATCGCGACAGTTTTCTAACTTGTCTTTTTCTTCGAATTTTTGAAGGGTCCATCTCTTTTTCCAGAAACTTCTCTCTGCATCCGAATGACTCCTACACCGTCTCGTCCACCGCATCATTGGATCTAACCGCCCGTGTTGACAACAATGACAAACTTCTTGCAACACCTTGCTCAACAATCTCCCCTTTGGAATTGTTGGCAACACCTGTGTACATTCCTCGTAACTCTTCTCCCCCTTTGTCAATAATACCAAAGGGCCGCCGCAGACTCCCCCGAGTCCATCCTCACACTTCTCGTGCACAATTTGTTGCATCTGGCACAAATTATGATCATGAGCAAAAGAATAGTCAAATACTCAAATGCTCCCCCCGAGAAAGTGATCCCCGTAGCTAGTCACTTCTTAGGAAGTGTGACTACTCCTAATTTGCTTCGAAGGTACTCAAATACTTCCTTGGGCAAAGGTTTTGTAAAAATATCTGCTACTTGTTTCGTAGTTGGGACATAGTCCAATTTAACTTCTCCTTCTGCAACTTTCTCCTTCAAGAAATGATACCTTATAGCAATGTGCTTTGTCCGTGAGTGCATTACTGGATTCTTAGAGATGTTAATTGCACTGGTGTTATCACACTTTACTGATATTGGTTCACTGAAATTAATACCTAGATCTTTCAAGGTTTGTTTCATCCACAAGACTTGTGTGCAACATGTTGCTGCTGCAATATATTCTCGCCTCACCTGTAGATAAAGAAACCGACTCTTGCTTCTTACTCGTGCCATGCAACCAATCTGTCCCCCAAATAGAATGCACCTCCACCGGTACTCTTTTTGTCATCAATACATCCAGCCCAATCTTCATCTGAATATGATATAAGAGTGAAGTCTTTGCCTTTTGGATACCATAACCCATACTCAATGGTGCCCTTGAGATACCGAAAAATCCTTTTAACCGCTGTCACATGAGTCTCTTTGGGACTGGCCTAAAATCTAGCTACCATGCAAACTGCCTGCATAATATCGAGTCTGGTTGCAGTTAAATATAGTAAGCTTCCTATCATTGATCTATACATGGTTTGATCTACAGGTGGAGATTTGTCTTCTTTACTCAACTTGCAGCCTGTTGTCATGGGAGTGCTTATCGGCTTACAATCCTCCATAGTGAACCTCTTTAACATTTCTTTTACATACTTAATTTGGGAAATGAATATGCCTTTCTCATTTTGATTAACTTGTAGCCCAAGAAAGTAAGACAGTTCACCAATCATAGACATTTCAAATTCATTCTGCATCTTATTTGCTAAGTCTTTACAAGATTCATCTTTGTTGCCGCCAAATATGATATCATCTACGTAGACAACTAGAACAATGAGATGCCCACCTTCTGTTTTTACATACAGATTACTGTCCACTAATCCTTTCTTGAATCCCTGTTGAGAAAGATAATTATCTAGCCTTGCATACCATGCCCGTGGTGCTTGTTTTAATCCATACAGTGCCTTTTTTAATTTGCAGACAAGGTTAGGATCTTCACTAATTTGAAAGCCATCTGGTTGTTCAATATAGACCTCTTCTTCAAGTTTTCCATTTAAAAAAGCAGATTTTACATCCATCTGATAAACTCTAAAGTTCTTGTGGACTGCTAAGGCCATAAACATTCTAATTGCTTCTAATCTGGCCACTGGTGCAAAAGTCTCTTCAAAATCAATGCCTTCGACCTGTGCATACCCTTTACAAACCAGTCTTGCTTTGTTCCTAATGACCCGTCCGTCTTCATTTAATTTGTTCTGAAATATCCATTTGGTGCCGATTATATTCTTATTTGCAGGTCTGGGTACTAATTCCCAAGTTTTGTTCTTTTCAATCTGATCCAACTCTTCATTTATTGCCTTCATCCAGCTATCATATTTGCTTGCTTCATCTATGTTTTTGGGCTCAATGCCGGATAAAAGAGAGTAATTACTTATTACTTTCTTTCTTGTCTGAATGCTAGCTGTGGGATCTCCAATTATTTGGTCTCTAGGATGATTTTTCTCGCCAAACTGCCTATTTTGAATTTTCTGTTTTCTTGCACCTCTCGAGTCATCGGATAAATTATCTCGCATCAACCGTAGACGTATTTTCTGTTCCATGCACCTCATCTCCTTCAATGACTTCTTCGTAGATTGGGTAGTTTTCTTGAAAGTTAACTATTTGTTTCCTCCCTTCATCGAATTTAACATCTCGCACCGTCCACAATTTTCTTGAGTCTATTGTTGTAGCATTTGTAAGCTTTGCTATTTGGAGAATAACCAACAAAGACACCTTCATCTCGCTCTATCTTCAAACTTCCCAAGGTTGTCATCGCTTTTTCTCGATGTAGCACTTACAACCAAATACTTTGAGATGTTTTGTTGTTGCTTTTCTACCAAACCACAACTCATAAGGTGTTTTGCATTCATGAGTTCTTAACATGTATCTCGTTTTGAATGTATACCGTCGTGTGAACCGCTTCTTTCCGTAATCTATCTCGCTATTTTGTTTTCTCGCCCAGCATGGTGCGTGCCATTTCCTGTATAGTTCTGTTCTTTCTCTCTACTACACCATTCTGCTGAGGAGTTCTGGCTGCTGAATATTGTCTCTTGATACCATATTTTTCATAGTATTCTATAAATTCATTCGAAATGAATTCTCCTCCTCTGTCTGATCGCAAGCATTTAATCCTTTTTCCTGTTTCATTCTCAACTAGTCGTTTGAAGGTTCTGAACATTTCAAAAGCTTCTGTTTTATCTTTTAGGAAGAATATCCATGTCATTCTGGAATAATCATCGATACACAACATAAAGTATTTGTCGTCGTTTATGCTTTGAGTTCTCATGGGTCCACACAGGTCAGTATGAATAAGTTCTAAAGGCCTGCTAGTGTGGTACTCTTTTGTTTTGAATGACACTCCGGTTTGCTTTCCCTTCTGACATGAAGCACAAACACCGTTTGAAGGTTTCTTATTGGTTGGAATATCTCTCACCGCTTGTTTAGAGCTGATTTTCACCAAATTATCAAAACTTATGTGTCCAAGCCTCTTATGCCACAACCAGTTCTCTTCTTCTTGTCCAATAAAACACGTACCTTCTGAAGTTTCTGAGAGTGTGTACAGATTACCATACGTCCTTGAACCAGTTGCTATCAATTTCCCACTGTTTATTTTTCTGACTTCACAACCCTGCTTCTTGAAGACTACTTCATGACCTTTATCACAGATTTGACTAACGCTTAACAGGTTATGTTTCAAACCATCCACAAATAAAACTTCTTCTGACTTGATTTTCCCTTCACTAATTTTGACAGACCCTTTTCCTATAATTTTGGCTCCATCATTATTTCCAAACTTCACAGAGCCACCCTCATATTTCTGTAGTTTTTCAAATTTCTGTTTATCACCTGTCATATGACTTGAGCACCCACTATCAAGGATCCACGGTACACATTTATTCTGAGCTCTAAAAGTCGTCTCGCACTATTAAAGATTCCTGTTCTTTCCCCGAGCTCGTTCTTTTTGTTTCCATTCTGTTTTAACCGTGGTGTTGGGTTCTAGCTTGGATTTCCCCTTTTCGTAATCTTGCACATATCCTTCGTAAGAAATTCTATTTTGTTTTGCCCTATATGGTTGAATTCTTCTTTTCCGAGATTGATTTGAAACAGAAATATCTGCGACAGCTTTCTAGCAATATGCCCAAAGTTGTGACAATTAAAGCATTCTACCGCATAACTCATTAGAGGAGCAAAAGCATTTCTACTAGTGAAACTTCTAGGACCTATATTGTACTTGCAATCCACAATTTTATGCCCATAACCATTACATTTAAAACAGAAACCATAGAAATAATGATTGAACCCGAAAGATGGTTTTTGCCAAGTTGTTGCAGGAGCCTTGGATCTTCTTTTCTTTTGATGTGTGACCTTGGTAAAACCGTCATTGTCGGCTCCTATTTCAGGACCGGCATTACTCGCTTTCTTTTGCCTCGATTTGTTTTTCTTTCAACAACCTGTTTCTTGTCTTTACTCTTTTCACATTCAACATTGCTTGCCTTTGGTCCATTTGATGATTCTCCTTCAGTAAAGCCCAGACCGAATTTGATACCTGTGGGTCTTTGATCGCTTAGGATTTTGTCCAGCTTCATCGAACTTTCATCACGTTTTAAATGACAGCTAATTTTTTGATCCAGCTCTTGTATCTGTATTCGAAGACTAACATTTTCTTCTTCCAATTTGCAACAAGTAATCTATCTTCATGGTTACCTCGTACTTCAAGATCTTCGGACATTTTCTTGTACTCCTCTGTCTGTGTTTTTAGACTAGCTATAATGTCATTTGCATCCTCAAGCTTCCTTAACAATTTTTTATTCTTTCTTTTCTCATATTTCCATTCCATAAGAGCAGAAACCAGCTCACCTTCTAAATCAACTTCAGCCTCACCTATTTCAATAGATACTTCAGAGTTCATTCCTTCTCTCTTTTGTGTGTTTTCTCGCCTCTTCCGATTCTTCTACTTCAAACGCCATAAAGAGAGCCTCACCTGCTCCTTCTTCGGAGTCTTCACTAGAACTGTCCTCTCGAAGATTCTCGCATTTCGGGAGATAAAGCTTTTCTTTTTGAAATTGCCTTTTCTCGTAGTTTGTTTTCTTCCTCCATTCACTTCTTTCTTGATGCCGAGTTTCTTCACCTTTGTTCTTGTCATTGAGAGGACATTTGATAGCAAAGTGTCCAATGCCTCCACAATTGAAACATTTAAAAGGTAGCTTTCCTTTGTATTTTCCTTTTCCTTTTCTCAGCTTTCTGACAAAATTTGCTTCCATTTCATCTGAAGCATCCTCTTCTTCAGACTCTTGTTTTGTGCTTTTGCCTTTTAGGGCTTTGAAAGCCGCTTCTCTGTCTGTGGGATTAGACCTTCCTATTCTCATTTCAAAAGCAGTCAAAGAACCATGCATCTCATCCATACTAAAACTATTTAGATCTTTGGCTTCTTCTATGGCAGAGACTTTAGAATCAAATCTAGGAGGGAGCGATCTTAATACCTTTTTCACGATAGCAACATCGGTTAATTCTTCGCCGAGACCTCTGATTGAATTGGTGATCCCATTGACTCTTTGCATGAAGGTCTCTATGTTCTCATCATTGTCCATCTTTAAAGATTCGTATTGAGCTCGATGTGCTTGAAGCTTGGCCTCCTTGATCCTATCATCTCCTTCATGGATGTTCTCTAGTTTATCCCATATATCTTTTGTCGATTCACAATTTATGACCTTGACTAGCTCATTGTCCACTAGTCCACACATGATGGCATTTTTTGCTTTTGAATCATATTCAAATGCCTTTTTACCAGCAGTGTCTGTTGGAGCGGTTGCAGGAGCTTTGTAACCATTAACTACCGCACCCCATATGTCAAAACCCAAAGCACTAAGATATGTCTGCATTCTAATTTTCCAGAACGCATAGTTAGTCCCATCAAACAATGGTGCTTTGTTCGAGGAGAAACCTTCACCACTTGCCATTGCGTAACTTCCAAGATCACCTTAGCTGTTTAAGCTCTGTTCGGTACTTGGCTTGATACCAATTGTTGTAATCACAATGACACTGAGAGGGGGGTGAATCAGTGTGTTCTTTAAAATTTCTAAAACATATGGTTTTAAATCCAGCAGTAGTTTAAAGCAGATAAAAGAGATACTAAATGCATCAAGAAAGCATCACACATAACACAACAATTTAACGAGGTTCACCAATGTGGCTACTCCTCAAAAATGACTGCTTGGACTACCATCCAAATCCAGTCAATGCAAAGCTACAAATTTACATAATCCTTTACCAAGCACCAACCGGAAGGAGCACCAACCCCTTAACTTTATCCGCTTCAACAGAATGGAGCACCAACTCCTATTTTACCAAAGACCTACCGGAAAGAGGCACCAACCCCTTATACCAAGCCGCAACTTGGAGGACAATAAAGATAATAAAAATGATAGAATAAAACTTTATTCCTTACAGTCTGCTATTTTTCTGCATTCTCCTTCTGTGCAAAACTCTTCGCACTGTCCGATCGCTTCTGTGTACTTCTTCGCAATCTCTGCTGCAATCGGATGATCGACACTTCTCCTGTTTGCACGCTAACATTTTGAACTTAGAACTCCATCTCTACACATTGCGCTTACGATATGCAGATTCGAACTACGACTTTGCACTCTACTCGACCGAACTTCACTTGCGCAATCACTCTTCTCGCATTCGCATATTATCTCATCGCAACGCAATTTTTAGACTCGAAGTAGTCCTCTTTTTATAGAAGAAATTTCAAGACAGATCTTAAATCATAGTCGACTGTAACCCTAAGGACGTCGGCTGCAAACCCTAATGATGTCAACTTCAAACCCTAGAATTTTTTGACTGCTTAAACCTGGTGATTGTCGACTGCAAACCCTAAAAATGTCCGCTGTAAAACCCTAGCAAATGTCGGCTTCAAAACCCTAATAACGTCCACTGTAAAACCCTAGAAGATGTCGATCGTAAACCCTAGAAGATGTCGACTGCAAACCCTAAAATTTGTCGGCCCCGATTCAACTTTTTTGGCCTCAAACGCTGCTGCCACTTCTGTCACCTTTCTGTAACTGTTGCCACGAAATACTAACATGTCACGATATCACGACACTTTTTGTAGTCGTACGCCTTCATGCCCTTGTTGTCGAAATCGCGACCATTTTGGCCTTTGAAAGCTTTCCCACCGTTCATGTCATGAAATCGTGACACTTCGAACTTTTGCTGACGTCATCCTTAATGTTGTCACGAAATCGCGACGCTTCCGGCTTCCTGAGGCTTCTCTTGCAACTTGTCACGAAATCGTGACACTTTCAGCTTTTGCTGACGTCATCCTCATCTTTGTCATGAAATCACGACGCTTCCGGCTTCCAACGGCTTTTCTTTCACCCTGTCACGAAATCGTGACACTTTCAGTTTTGCTGACGTCATCCTCAGCTTTGTCACGAAATCACGACGCTTCTGGCTTCCAACGGCTTTTCTTTCACCCTGTCATGAAATCGTGACACTTTCAATTTTGCTGACGTCATCCTCAGCTTTGTCACGAAATCACGACGCTTCCGGCCTCCGTACAATTCTTGCTTCATGCGGTAGCGAAATCGCTACACCTTTGTGCCTTGTGCTTTCGATTTGCTTCAACTTTGAGTTCTGATCTTTTGACTGGTAGCGAAATCGCTACACCTTCACGTTGAGCATTTTTGGACTTGTAGCGAAATCGCTACACCTTCTTGTTTGTGCTTTTTCAACTTGTAGCGAAATCGCTACACCTTTGTTTTGTGCAATTTGACACGTAGCGAACTCGCTACACCTTTGAGTTGTGCTTTTTCAACTTGTAGCGAAATCGCTACACCTATGTTTTGAGCACTTTTGACTCGTAGCGAAATCGCTACATCTTTTTCTCTTAACACTTTCTCCCAGCTTCGGCCAGCGAAAATTCAACATGTAGCGAAATCGCTACAGTTACTCGACTTAGCTTCTTGGCCTCCGACATGTCGCGAAATCGTGACAGTTTGCCTTGCGCCTTCTCTCTCTTTCGACTTGTCATGAAATCATGACATTTTCAACTATGCCTTCTCTCTCCTCCGACTTGTCATGAAATCGTGACATTTTCGAATGCGCCTTCTCTCTCCTCCGACTTGTCACGAAATCGTGACAGAAAACATGTCGCGATATCGCGACAATTTTCTAACTTGTCTTTTTCTTCGAATTTTTGAAACTGGGTCATCTCTGTTTTCCAGGAAACTTCTATCCTCTGCATCTGAATGACTCCTACACTTTCTGTCCACTGTATCATTGGATCTAACTGCCTGTGTTGACAACAATGACAAACTTCTTGCAACACCTTGCTCAACAAGTATGCAATGCAAGGAAGTAATTCTTGCTCACCATCATATAGGACTTAATCAAAAAAGTGTTTGCATTAAGATAACAACTAGGTATCAAGCTCAAACCTATTAATATAAAGGTGTAAAAGAGCTACTTAGGGAATCCTACCTTTATTGCATGGTTAAAAAGTGTATTAGTAAAGTCCTTGAAAGTTTTCCCATTAAGCTAAATGAGGTCATAGGTACTATGGAAATAGTTTTGTCTATGCCAGTCATGATCCTAGGGTTAGACTCTATTGAGCTTGTCTATGATTACAAATTATCCTTGCTTATGTGGTCTCCAATGTGTAAAATTACGAGGGAGTTACTGGTACTAATCCTATATTCTTTGACTAGGCTCACTTTTTAAATGCCCAAATTCATAACTAGTTAGTTTCTTTGTAGTTAAAAGAAAGTTAAAATTTGTGCTACCCTTCATTTCTAGTATGGATTTTCATTTTTATATGTTTAAAAATATGCATAACATCACCCTCACAAAAAGGGATAGATATTGGTCTCATTCTAAATTATATTGGACCTTTATTCTTAGGGATACATATCCCTATATGCCTTTCAATAGAAGTTTTCTAGGATCTACCTTGTCTTCTATCCATGGTGCAATACCTTATCTTAGTCCTAAAGCTATATTATGATTGAGAGGAAAAAATAGAGAAAGTAGAGATTGGTATTTTATGTTTTATTGTATGATAATCCAACTATATGGCTCTTATGGGATGCCATACCTACTACCATATTATGTTATCAACTAAATATTTAATATGGAACTATGTAGACAAATAACTGAAATAGTTGAGCATTTTGGCTCATAAGCTAAGAAGGTTTGCACTTATCGCTATCCTTACAAATTTGAAGATATTGTAATGATGATAAGAGAACAAGCAGATACTATGGATGACAAGTTGAATGTCTTACAACTATTGATTGTATTGCACATGTCGTACTATGATCTATAAGGTGAATTCAAGTCCAAATTAGCCTAGATGAACAGTAAGTCATCTATCATGACTGTAAAGTAAGAAATTTAAATATAATTATGAGGGTAAAACCATGGAAATTAGTATTCTTTAAATGCAAGAAATATAGGCAGCAAATCCACCTCCCAGAAGAAGAGAAAGTGACAAAAGGGATTTGCTCAATTTTGATAGTTTGTACAAGTTTTGCAAATCATACAGGTAGGAGTAAACCATACAACCAGGAGGGAAAACCATACAAGGCAAAGACAAACCATACAAGGTGCACTAAAATGCAATGAAATGCATGGGAAATGTAATTTCAGGTTGAAATGGTGCATAGGTTTGATAATTAAGGTGTTAGACTTAGTAAAAGTCTTAATTAATGCATTTCATGTTATGCATGGGTGGTTGTAAATAACTAATTGCCTCAGGAACCACTTTGGAATGGCCTGGGAAATGTTATATAAGGCCCCATTTTCAATTTTGTAGGTCTGGATATTTGTTGGTTGTAATCTGACTAAGTTATGCTATTATGTTCTGAGTTCTAGCTATAATTGTTGTAGATCAGCCATGTTGTAAGTGAAATCATGATAGAATAATATACAAATGAGCACAATTATGTTTTCTAGGTTGTGTATGATTCTGGCATGGATGAATGACAATTGATGGCTTAATGATGTTGTATGTACTTTCTGGTGAATGTTTTGGCTAGTTTATGCCTTGTTGTGATAGAATGGATTAATCCAGCATTGGTGAAGCTTTGTAGAATGATATATGATGATGGAAGCATTATTGAGGATGTAGTGAACCCTATTGTATGATTTTTGGATGTAGCCATTGGATTTGCATCTCTCTCAAGCCCCGTTGATATGTTTTGCATGTTACAGGAAAAGGATTAATTGGCATATTAAACCCTTACAAAACCTATCTAAGAGAGATTGGCCCATTAGAGTATCCAATTTAGCACTTGGATGTACTTTATTTCATACATATCGTACACCAGAGTTCGTACAAATCGTACAAAGATAACTTACCCGATTTGGCAATTCAGGTGATTGAAGGAAACTTACCCGATTTGGCAGTTTTGGGAAATCGACTTATTGGTTACAAAACTATGTACGATAGCCTAAAAACTAAATCTGAAGGATTGGTTGAGTGTAGAATCATACAAGCCATGTCACTGTATGATTTTGGATCGTACAGTGTGTCGAATTGACTTTCGTACAAGTTGTTCATTGGGCATAAAATGGTAGTTTTAGGGACTGTACGGTTGTACGATTTGGTAGACAAGTTAGAGATAGTACATTGATCATTATAAGCACTAGAAATCACCTCCCCACTAGGAATACTACACCCCTATGCTACATTTGGCATCGTTGCCTTATCGAATCTGGCATTTTTGTTAAAATGGGTCAAATTGACAAAGAAAGAATACTACAAAATTGGAGGTGAATGATAGACACCAGTGTACAAAGGTGTAGGAGATGGGAAGTATAAGAGAAAATTCTAGTAAGAAGGAGCATGAGGATTTCTCAAAGAGAGAATGCAAGTAACTCAGACCATAGTACACATGAACCAAAAATAGAGCAAGTTTGGACATCTGAAGAAGGAGACTTTGAGGCGTTGTTGATAGAGATAGAAGATGAGGAAGTAGAACCACCTAGCGTAGAGGCAAGAGTTGATAGAGAGGTAGTGCAAGAGGATGGAGAGTGGATGGTGACACCTAAGAAAGTGATGGAAGGGTTGCAAGGGAGTGTAGAGGATGGGAGTCAGGCACCAGAGCAACAAGGCATGAGGTCTCAGGAGGAAAGGCCAAGACCATCTCCCTCACATCAGTGAAGGAGGTCATAGAGTGAAGACACATGAGATTTTGGTCAATGAGTGGTGGGATAGAACAAGATACCTCAGATAGAAACTTTTGATGATGATTGTAGCAAGACACCCCCAAGGAGGAATCAGATAGAGATTCCATGGGAGACCTCAAGTGATAGTGATGATTCTTCGAAGATGGCTAACAAGGCAGCCAAATAGAGATGTCCACCATTTTTAGGTGAGGGTAAGGAAGACCCCACAAGACACATCAGAACTTGTATAACCATTTGGAGAGAAAATGGTGTAGATAGACCAGATGATTGGGTAACTTTATTTCCTGCTACTTTGAGAGGATTGGCGATTGATTGGTATTTGAAGAGAGAAAATACCATAGATTTTTAGACTTGGAATCAGATAAAGGAGAAGTTCATTGAATAATTTTGACCTTTGAAGGATGATGGAGATATTGTTACTAAACTTTGCATGACAAAGCAAAAATATGATGAAGATGTGAAATCATACAACCATAGACTAAAGCAATTAGTCGATAAGATGCAGATGCCATTGGTAGATGTATTGGTAAAGTGATGGTTTGTTGATGGATTACTACCAAAATATAAGAAAAATATGAAGGTAGTACCATCAAAAATGTATGAAGAAGCTGTAAAGCATGCAAAGAATTTTGAAAGTGAATCAAAATAGATGTATATAAGAATTTTATCTCACCCCAAGTCTAATGATTTAGATAGTGGAGAAGATGACACTATACAGAGGATAGTAGCATCATTTCATCAGGAGTTTGACAAGATAATGAAAGAACAAAGGAGCAAACCTGATAGGAATGACATTTGGTGCACGAAATGCAAGATGGAAGGTCATACAAATGTGAAGTGTCCATGCAATGATTATTGCCACATCTATAATGTGATGGGACATGAGGTAATGCTATGTCCGTATAATGCAAGAGTACATCCATAGGTCCTATCAATCCAAGAGTAGGAAGAGAAACCGAAGGCCCAAGGGAGTGGGCAACAAGCAACAAGTGGTGGTTATAGAAATAGTAGGTGAGGTGGAAGGTCAAACTAGGGCAATCGATAAGGAGGACAGAGTCATTTGTAGTATGACTCGAAAGGAAGGCCGATCATACAATGTCACAATTTCCAGGAATGGGGGCATTTTACGAAAAATTATCCTTCACCTCAGAGGCAGGAAACACTACAAGCAAGCACTACACATATGTGTAGATGGTGTGGTCCGAGGAACCACAAAGAAGCGAATTTCCCAAAGTAGGCAAGTTCAAGTAACCCATAGAATGTCAATTATTTAGACATTGAGGTTCCTCAAGTTAAGGAGGAAACCCAAGAAGTATTAGTCGTGATGAGGAATCAGGCTAAAAAGGATAAGTACCTAGAGCCAACAAAGGAAAAGTAGTGCTGGCAAGTAGCAAAGAAAATACTATAGGATGAAGCACAAAAAGCTAAACAAGTGAAGTTAGCTGAAGAAAAGGAATTGGAAAAGCCATCAGAAGAGAAGGTGATTGTGCAAAGTCTGGAAGCACAGGTTTTGGACACCATAGTAGAGATTAAAGTGTCGAACCTATTGGAAGCTATTCCAGCATTGTAGAAAGCAATGGTGGAAGAAATACAACCGCATAAGGTGATGGAAGTGCAGAGCCAACCAATTTAGGAGAAGGAAAGGAAAGATCAATTCATGGATCCAACTATATTGATGATTGATGTGGGAAAGAAACCTACATTAGTTCATATGGAGATCCTAGGGCACAAATTGACACAAGTGATTATGGATGGAGGATCCAACATCAATGTGCTACCTGAAAGAACCTGGCTAGAACTAGGTGCTCCATCTCTATGGGCATCGAGCTTCCGATTATATGGTGCTGACCAGTATGGTATCGAGACAAAGGGAGTCTTGACAGCACAACAAGTGGTGATAGTTGACCAAGAGTTTGTCTTGGATTTCATTGTGATTACAATGCAAAAGCCTGCATACGATGCTCTCTTGGGGAGAGGATGGCTATGAGTAGCCAAAGTTAATCATAATTGGGGAAAGAATCAGATCACTTTCAAGAAGGGACAACATAAATATATGATTAATCTAGCTAATCAAAAAGTTAGTGAGGATGTAGCTATGATGGATGAATCAAAAAATTCCTTAGGAGATGAAGGGTATGAACCTGATGGAGAAGGAATGTTGTACCTGGATGAATGTAGTGAAGATGAAGCTAGATATGATAGTGGACTTCTTCATTGGAAAATGGAGGAGTATAAAATTTTTAGCCCAACTACCTCTGTATTGAGTTAGAGGAGATCAAGGAAAAATAAGATGAACCAAAAGTCAGTCAAGAACCTAAGAAGGAGGTAGAAGAGAAATGGACATTCCCAAAAAGTTTTGCAGAGTATATAGTAGGAGATGTGGATATTGATACAAGATCGACACACCCAAAGAATGTAGAGAAAGTAGTGAGTGAGCTAGAGAATATCAAATATGAAGGACCTCGGATAGTGGACATCAATCTAGGAATGGAGGAGGAACCTAGGATGATTCACTACGATGATGATTGGAACCCTGTATTGAAAGTGATAGCTTTTAAGATATTCTTGGAATATAAGGATGTCTTTGCATGGACATATAAGGATCTGAAGGGAGTACCACCAGAGTTATGTGTCCACAAGATTACGCTAATGCTTGGAGCTCAACCCGTAAGGAGGAGACCATATAGAATGAATCCAAAGTATGTTGCATTAGTGAATGCAGAGATAGAAAAGATGTTGGAGGTAGGAATCATCTTCAGGGTGACAACTAGTGAATGGGTATCACCTATAGTGATCACCTTGAAGAAGGAAGTGGACAAGATCAAAATATGCGTGGACTTTAGGAGTCTAAATGCAGTAACTATTAAGGACCCCTTCCCTATTCCCTTCATAGATTCTATCCTGGAAGAAGTCGTAGGACACGAGATCTATTCATTCTTGGATGGGTTTTTAGGGTACAATAAAATTAGTATAGCCGAGGAGGATAATATGAAGACCATATTTATTATGGAGAATGGCATCTATGCATACAATCGAATGCCATTCGAGCTCTATAATGCCCCAACTACATTTCAGCGCATCATACTGTATATATTTGATCAGTTGGCAATAGGGAACTTTAAAGCATTTTTGGATGATTGGTCCATTTATGGGAAGATCAAGGAACATCTTCCTACCCTTAGTGAATGTATGAGTAGGTGCAAAAATGCACAGATATCATTAAATCTTGGGAAATGCTACCTGATGGTACCATATGGGAAATTTTTAGGACACATAGTGTGCAGTGAAGGATTAAAAATAGATCTTGATAAGATCCATGTGATATTGCACATGGAAGAACCATATGATGTGAGTTCACTTAAAACCTTCTTGGGATCGATGGGATATTATCGAAGGTTTATCAGGAATTATGCACATGTATCCTACCCATTGGATTCATTGATGAAGAAGAATATTCCTTTTAGATGGATAGAGGAGCACCAAGGAGCCTTTGAGGAGTTGAAGGCTAAGCTTGTGAGTAGTCCAATTTTGGTGTTCCCAAACTGGGATAAGGAATTCCATGTCCATATTGATGCTTCAAATTTTGCAATTGGATGTGCTTTGGCACAAGAAGGATAGTTCAGGCTAGATCAACCTATTTTCTTTGCTAGTCACCTATTGTCAAGGCTAGAGAGAAATTATAGTACAATAGAAAGAGAAGCTTTGGGAATGGTATATGTAGTCCAGAAGTTTAGGCATTACCTATTGGAAAATCCCTTTGCCTTCTATGTCGATCACCAAGCTCTGTTGTACTTGATAAATAAACTGGTGATACAAGGATGGGTCAGTAGGTGGCTCATCACCCTATAGGAGTTCGTATTTGAGTAGTAGTGAGACCTAGTAAGAAGCATGTCATTGCAGACTAGTTGTCTCAGATACGATCAGGAGAGCCTATAGGAACAGGAGTTCTGGATGAATTCCTAGATGCACAATTATTCACCATCAATGTTGTTCCATCATGGTACAAGTTGATTGGCCAGTACCTATCCATAGGTGAGTTGCCACAAGAAATGATGGCAACCGAGAAAAATAAAGTGATCATGAAGTCAGCACCCTTCCAGTTGATAGCAGGATTGTTGTATAATATGGGAAGTGATGGTATCCTACGAAGATGTGTGATGGAAGAAGAAGTCAAAGCGGCATTGAAAGAAGCTCATGAAGGCTTAGCAGGAGGGCACATGGGACCAGATGCGATAGCTAGAAAAATATTACTAGCTGGACTATGGTGGCCCACACTGTATAATGATGTGAAAGAGTATGTGAAAGCATGCGATACTTGCCAAAGGGTAGGAAAGTTGGTAAAGAGGGACTTTATGCCTTTGCATCCATCACAACCCCAAGAATTATTTGAGTGATGGGGATTAGACTTCGTTGGACCATTGAAGACATCTCGATGAAGGAAGTGTAGATACATCATAGTAGCAATGGAATACTTAACAAAATGGGTCGAAGCAAGAGCATTACCTGATAACTCGATAAAAAGTATAACAAGATTTTTGTATGAGTAGGTAATCACAAGATTTGGTATTCCACTATAGATAATGAGTGATCGAGGAGGACACTTTGTCAATGAAATCATCAAAATGTTGATGATGGAGTTCAAGATTTTACACTCATTGTCTAGTCTGTATTATCCCAGAGCTAATGGGTAGGTGGAAGCAATGAATAAAGTCTTGGTATCTACTCTGTATAAAACCTATGGAATAGAGGGAGCAGATTGGGAGGAAAGGCTACCATCTATTTTTTGGGTATATAGAACAACTTTTAAACCTACAATAGAACATACACCTTTCCAATTAATGTATGGATAGGAAGTAGTGGTGCTAGTTGAATTCTTGATACCAAGTTTGAGAGTCACGGTAGAGCATCGCTTGGGTGATCAAGAAAGTTTGGAAGAGTGATTGACAACATTGATCAAATTAGATGAAAGAAGAGTCATGGCACAATGGGTGATTGAGGTAGCTCAAAAAATATGGAAGGCATGGCATGACAAATATTTGAGGAAGTTAGAACTTAGTCCAGGTGACTTGGTTCTAAAGTTTAATGAAAGAGGAAATCAAGCCCGGTAAGTTGAAGATGTTATGGCTTGGTCCCTATAAAGTAGTTGAAGTAATGAATAATGGAGCAGTCAAGTTATAGAACTTGAATGGGATGGAGGTACCCAACACTGTAAATGGCTCAAAGTTGAAGCCTTACAAGGTACAATGCTTATTCATTTCTTCAGAAGAGATTGAATGAAGAAGATGAGCAGAAGCTCAACGGAGAGCTCAAAGTGAGCTAGGTCCATCATAGGAGGAGCCTGACATAGGACTCACACACTTATTTGTAGAAGGGGAGGAGACACGACCAACCATAGAACAACAAGAGTTGGCACCTCGACCCAGAGAAAGAAGAATATTGCGAGTACATGTCAGATTTGTGGATGGGACCGAATGAGTAGAGGAAGAAGATGAAGATTGGATTCCTCCAAATGAAAGAGGACATCAGGAGATAGTACTATTACCCAAGAATAGGGGAAGGCAAGAAGAAGCACCCCTAGTAAGTAGAAATATGATGTATCCTCAGGTAGAATAGAGGGAACTACCCCAACAAGTGGAAGGATGAAGAAGGATACGGTTAATAGTACGATACGAGGATAGAGTGGACACCTTTGAAATGGAAGTTTTGGAGGAAGATAGGAATGAGACCATCGATCAAGAATTGGTTGGACTTACTCCATTGGCTCAGATAGGGCTATTACAGTAGAGAATGTGGTTACAGACTCAACAACTGCAAGAAGAATACCAGATGTTGCGAGGTCATAATGCAAGGTTGAGAGAACAAATCATCCAAGAATTGGATAGTACAATACGAAGGTTGGATGAGCAAAGAACAGCTAGGCTACAAGAGCTAGAAGGAGAACCTGAGGATGATGAGGGGATAACTCCAAGGAGTAGTGTAAGAAATGATGGAGCGAGCACAAGTTTGCAAGTACCACCAAGTGATCCACCAATGATGAATGAAGATGCAGAAATATTGTGGCGAGACATTGAGGAAGCAACCACATCACCTGAATCACAAGGTAATGTACGACTAGATTTGAGTGACTCCAGTAATGAAGGAATGCCTTGGCTAGTAATGGAACCTAGTATAGAAAGCAGTGATGAGGATGATTTCCCAGAGAACCCCTAGAATCCTCGAGATAATCATGATCCCCCAACATGTACAACAACACAACGACAACTAGGGAGATCACAGGGACATCAAACCAACCTTGACCCACAAGCATACATAATAGCCTATCGACAGTTGAGAAGACAAAGGAGAGAAGTACAAATATTGGAGAGATTGATGAATTTACCAATAGATTGGGTGGAACAGAGAGAAGAGAATCAGAATAACTCAAGTTCTGAGATAGAATTTTTGATGCATATAGAGAGGTCTTGGCAACTTCATCTCCACAAAGAAGCTTTGAGGAGAGAATATGGAGATGTCACCTAGCACGTGTAGATCATAGAATTAGAGCACTATGACAATTATCACCAAGCACAAGAAGAAGTAGAAGTCCACTAGCCAACATTGAGTTGGTAGAGATAACTCTTGATAATCGAGCAATGGGAGGAAGGAATAGAGAAGGACCCCTAAGGCTTCAGCTAGGAAGGGGAGGAGGTATTCGACTATGAAGTGAGCAAGGACAAGGTGATGTTACAATCAGAGGAGGAAGAGGATGAGGAAGGTTTGACCCCCTACTCCTATATGGCTAGGAGATACACCTTTAGCTTGTATGAACTAGATAAGGAATCTATGAGGGTTACCATGGATGAGAGGAATCTTACCTAGCCCTACAAGGTAGTATCCATTAGGATGACCACCACTAATCTGACGAGGACCTCAAAGAGTGGTAGGTGGTAGAGGATTACTCCAAGAAAGGGAGGAATCACCATTGGCATAGAGAAACCCGATGTCAAGAGGAATAGGATGGGGAAGACACTCATGCGGGAGAGGCCTTGCTGGTAGAGGAAGAGTGCATTTTGTAGATGAAAGAAACCAGGGACAACTAAGGATCCGATCACCAAGTCTGGAGCTAGAATTGATCTGAGGGGATAGGTGGAGAAGTCACTTGAATGATAGTAGAGTAGTAAGGACACCGCTACCAAGGGATCAATCACCTGTGTGACAAGAGGAAAGGACACCAGGTGAAGATACTCTAGCTTGCAATTGTACAATTCCAAATTGTACACATGGTAGGGGAAGGCTAAGAAATTTAGTAACATCACAAGTGGAGATGAATCGGCCTAGGGAGCAAGTATCGATAGGTGACACAACCACTCAAAATATCATAGTCGAACCTCCAAGAGAAGAATCCGATGGGATCGTACAAGTGAATGTCATTGTACGATTTCCATGATGGTAAGTGTAAATAGGCTAGGAATGAAAAAAAAAAAAAAAAAAAAAAAAAAAATAAAATGCCTTAATTGTGAAAATCCCTCGGGATGCAATTAGGAAGGAAGTGGGTTGAAAACTGAAAATGACGACCTCTTCAAGAGAATATTTAATAGAAAAAATTTTCTCTAAGTGATAGATTGTACAAATCAAAGATGAAAAAGCACAAGTACTAGATCGTACAAAGCCAGTTTTTGAAGTCAAAAAGCATAAAAGAAATATTGTACAAGGGAAATTGGCAAAAGTACATGGGAAATCATACAAGAGAGCATGTTGTATGATTTAGGTCATACAATGTATGATTTTAGGCAATGTATGATTTTCAACTATCGCATTAAATGTCGCATGTGTGAAATAAGAGGTGGTTGGAGAAAAAGCGGGAAAAAGATAAAAATTACATGAAAAGTGATGAGTTGTCAATCATCCAAGCAAGGAAGATGAAAAGACATGTAAAATGGTACAATTTCAAATTTGGAGCGGTTAGGGTTTGGAGATAGTTTAAATAGAAGGCTTACCTTGCAAATTTTTAAATCGTACAAAAGAAGAATTCAAATTTTTTAGGAGGACGAAGGTGAAAAGCATGCAACTAAATGGAGAGGACTACATGGGCATTAAAACTCATCAGTAACCTACAAATAAATTATGACCCATTTTTAATTTGCACCAAGGAGAACTTTTCACATTCGAAGAATCAAATCGGAGAAGAAAAGGGAGAAAAAGCAAGGGTTTGACTCCATTGAAGGGAGAATTCAAAGTTTAGCTAAAAATAAAGGAGGGTTAGTAGTAGAAGGCATCCAAGCAAGAACTAGGTGGTGGAGAAATGCACATTAGGGTTTGAAGAAGTGGCAACTTGGAGCCAAAGTGGAGAAATTACAAAGAAAAGGAAGTACAAACCCTAAATCGGATAAAAGTGGCCAAAAGTAAAAGGGAGAAGATGGAGGAAAGGAAGGAGTAGTCTGTATGGCTATATTTGATAGCCAAAATTTTTTTTTTGGGGATAAATTGTGCCAAGGGTGGAAGAATTGAGAAATTGCTCTCGAAAAGCATTGAAAAGGTAGATCGGGGCATTTCGACAACTGGGTCAGAGAGAAATCATAGAAGGAAAGTGTAAAACATGATTTTTAGGTGGATAAGGGTTTGAAAAGATGTATTGTATGATTTGGTGGTGGAGTGTACGGTCTCAAGAAAAATTTGTGCAATTTTGGGTAGTTTTTGGGTTATTTTTAGCTATTTTGAGCAAATCGTATATGGATTCGAAGGGGAGTATTTGGAGAGGAATATTGTATGGAGTAGTATGGCTGTATGATTTCATGTTGTAGTTGTATGATTTGAGGGAGATGGAGTAGTTTTAAGATTGAACAATGATAGTTTGAAGGATTGTACGATCTAGAAGGGTTGCTCCTAAGGAAACCATACAAGAGTGAGAAGAAGAGTATATTGTATAATTTGTAATAGATTGTATGATTTGTAAAACACTCCAATTGTGAATTGGTGATGTTTAAGTAGCAAGACAACTGGAGGTATGGTAAGAAAATGATCTCAGTAGAAGAGTTTGGATACCGGTTAAGAAGGATTGCAGCCAATAGGGTGGAATGATCACTAGGACCTCTACATGAGAGAGATTCATGGCCATGGTAGTACCAAGGGTGATAGTCTTAGTCTCATGATTGGCATGGTACTCATCCTTGGAGAAGAGGAGGATACAGGTCATGGAGAGGTCAGAGGTACTGGAGGGCTGATAGAAGAAGAACACCACCAAGATATCGAGAGGAGAGAATGGCACAAGAAAGGGTCCTGAGAAGGGAATTGAGGAGTGAGGTACATATTCTAGATCTAGATGAGGATCTGAGTAGTGGACCTAAGGAAGGTCAGGTGGAGATAATAAATATTTCATTCGTACAACATGGAGGAGAAACATGCAGGTGATGGTGGAATGATGAACAGAATAAGAACCATCCCTGGAGGAAATGGTTTGAGGAGGTTGGTGTAGCTATAATAGTGCAAGTGCCACCACACTAGAAAACCTTCTTCTACAACTATCTATTGCAGATGGTTCAGGCGTATAATCCTACGACTAGAACTACCTTTGTCAATGTGGACAAGAGGTCGATGAGAATAGAAGTTATGATGGATGCATTCAGGAAGACATTCAGATTGCCAGCATATGACATAGAGATAGTTAAGAAGTTGGTTGATCCGATTGAGTCATATCGTATCATCACTTCATTAACTGATGTGAAGTCATCGACTGCTGCAAAGATCTCGGGTGTAGGGACTCAAGGAATTAAATAGAGCTAGTTGAAAGGGGATGATTGGCCATGTGCTATGAATACAGTAATGGCTCGACTATCAAGGGATACATGAGCTATGGAGATGCCAATATGGATGGCTCAATATGTAGAAGGTATCACCTAGGGAATCAAGTATGATTGGGGTACCTATCTAGAAAGAAAAATGCATGAAGTACTAATGAAAATATCAAAGAATTTTGGAATGACTTTCCATGCCATTGGACTATTATTAAATGTTGTTACGGAGTTGGGAATCCACTTTCCAGGTTTGATAGAACCTAGGAATGTGAGGGCAGGACAACCAACCATTTTGAGGTGGGCAAAGTTAGTACCTATTAAGAAGGAGACTCTAGAGAAGTCTCGAACAAAGGAGTAGTAGGCCATGGAGGTACCAGAGGATACTCCTTCGGATGATGAGGATGTACATCCCTAGAGGAAAAGGCCAAGGAGATTAGAACCTAAATTGGAACAACAAGCAATGCAACAATGGTAGTAGGAGCAGCCATCAGTTTAGGAAAGGGAGGAAATTATGGAGAGACAAGTAAGCCCAATATGAATAAGAATGAGATGACAATGGGAAAGAATGGCAAATAATCCCATCCTAGAAAAATAAGATGAGCCTACATAGAAGGATCAGTAGGAGGAAGAATAATCAGATTTAGAGAAGATGGATCTAGATGACTGGAGTTGGGTAGAAGTAGAGAAGATAGTGGTATCTCCATAAATTTTCCAACATAATGAATTTGAAATCTTGGACTCTTCAAAATTTTGAAGGATATAGAGGTGGGGTAGATAGCATAGGAAGTGGCAGCCACCACTCAGGAGGAAAAAGAGGAAACCATACAAGGTAAAGACAAACTATACAAGGTGCACTAAAATACAATGAAATGCATGAGAAATATAATTTCAGGTTGAATTTATGCATAGGTTTGATAATTCATGTGTTAGACTTAGTAAAAGTCTTAATTAATGTAATTTTTTTATGCATTAGCGGTTGTAAATAACTAATTGCCTCAGGAGCCACTTTGGAATGGCATGGGCAATGTTATATAAGGCCCCATTTTAAATTTTGTAGGTCTGGATATTTGTTGGTTGTAATCTAACTGAGTTATGCTATTATGTTCTGAGTTCTAGCCATAATTGTTGTAGATCAGCCATGTTGTAAGTGGAATTATGATAGAATAATATGCAAATGAGTACATTTATGTTTTCTTAGGTTGTGTACGATTTTGGCCAGGATTAATGACAATTGGTTGCTTAATGGTGTTGTATGTACTTTCTAGTGAATGTTTTGGCTAGTTTATGTCTTATTGTGATAGAATGGATTAATCCAATACTGGTGAAGCTTTGTAGAATGATCTGTGATTATGGAAGCATTATT
The DNA here is from genome assembly GCA_028583015.1 of Wollemia nobilis. Lineage (NCBI taxonomy): Eukaryota > Viridiplantae > Streptophyta > Pinopsida > Araucariales > Araucariaceae > Wollemia > Wollemia nobilis. The sequence goes on along the minus strand of JAQPPZ010001296.1, from coordinate 227,662 downwards.
TAGGATGTAGTGAACCCTACTATATAGTTTTTGGATGTAGCCATTGGATTTGCATCTCTCTCAAGCCTCGTTGATATGTTTTGCATGTTACAGGAAAAGGATTAATTGGCATATTAAAACCTTACAAAACCTATCTAAGAGATATTGGAACATTAGAGTATCCAATTTATCACTTGGTTGTACTTTCATTCCATACATATCGTACACTAGAGTTTGTACAAAACATACAAAGATAACTTACCTTATTTGGCAATTCAGGTGATTGAAGACAACTCACCCGATTTGGTAGTTTTGGGAAATCAACTTGTTGGTTATAAAATTGTGTATGGAAGATTGAAAAACTGAATATGAAGGATTTTTTGAGTGTATAATCGTACAGTGTGTCAAATTGACTTTCGTACAAACTGTTCATTGGACGCAAACTAAGTATTTTGGTTAACCGTACGATCATACGATTTGGTATACAAGTTGAGAATAGTACATTGATCACCCTAAGAATTAGAAATAACATCCCATCGGGAATACTACACCCCTATGCTACAATAAATACCTCCATGGAGGACATGCTATCCATATGCCAATATCTATGATCAAGATTTAAAAAAAGAGCAATGGATACATGAAGACCTCATAGCCAAAATTCAAGAGGATCTAGGTTGGAATGAAAAAATAATCAAATAAAGGTGGACATCTTGTGAATGTGGTACTAAGAAAAAAAAATTTCCCAACACTTATAAAATTTTTTTGAAGGAGAATTCAAGGATAAATGATAGACATGGATGAATGAGCATAAAGGGGAAATATATGTAGGCCTAATGATTTTGAAGAATGAGCAAGAAGTGCAAGAAAAGAAGAAATTGAAAATTGGATCCTAAACAAGTGAATCCACTAGTGGAATACATAGATTCATAGGAAGACGTAGAAGAGGTTCCTCTATAGAGAAGACATCATATGACAAATAAAGGGTTAAACTAGTTCAAGATATCCCAAAAATAGAGACTATGCTAGAACTTGAACAATTCAGTAAAAAGAATGAAGTTTAGAAAGTGTCTCTCGTAAATAAATATATGTGAGGAAAACCAATACCTTGGTTTTGCATGAGATACCTATTGAAATCCAAAAGAGACAAAATTATTTTGTTGTTGAAGAAAAGGAAGAAATAAGACTATCCAAAAGATAATAAATGGAATAATTCATACAATAGTGTGATGCTCAAATTGAAATAGCTAATGCAACAATCCAAAAACCAATTATGAAGTGAAAGTATTAGGTATATCTACTTTTTTCTCTTCTCTTGATGATATTGTACCACCACCTTAGCACTCTCTACCAAGACAACCATATTGTACCTCCACTGAGTCCTCCTAGTGGAGAAATACCCTATAACGATCCTCTCCAAGACATGCTTTATGAGATTATTATATATGTTGATGAGTATTTTTTTTATAATATCTATTTTATATTCCTTATTATTTGTGTGATATGGTGTTTCTGATGATGTTTATTTTTTAGGTAAAAGTACTCGAGAGTTAAAAATACAAAATGAAGAGTTTAGGGGTATTTGTGTATATAAGCATGGAAAAATCATTATCTAAAATACACTCATCAGTGGCTCATTAGTACATCGAAGCTCGTTTGCATTTGCATTTATATAGGTGCATTATGAATGTGTGTTTGCATATTGAGTATATATTTTTGATATGTTTTGATATAAGCTTTATTTTTGTTTCTATTTGATTATATACATAAATATCCAATGGCAAAGAAGGTGCCATAAGCATGTGAGCTATTCCTACTAGGCATATAATAACCTCTGTTATCATAAAATTGCCTAAAGGAATTGAATTGGAGATATAGACAAGTAAAAATTTGTTGTATGAATATTGGTTTTCTTTTACTTGCTTTATAAAACTCTTTAAAAGGAATAAAATAAGAGAAAAGATTTTAAATTCAATTTACAATTTCAAATGATATTAAGCTAACAATATTAATTAATTTATAAATATAAATAAATAAAAATAATAAAGGGAAAACGATCCTTAGTAATACATGTTTATGATTTACTTTTTTGATAAAATCCTTCTCTTTTATCTCCTTTTGAGACTTGGTTCGATCCTTGCATACCATTTAGCAGAAGGAGGCCATAGTGAGTTGGCCACTTCATGCACATTCTTAGTCTATAAATTGCTCAGTTCTTTACTATGAGAGATATAGCTATGGTGTGGTGTATTTTCAAATGATTCTTGTTCTATGTAGAGAAGGAAGAGAAAGAAAACATTAGAAGTCTGCATGCTTGTATTAGGTTCACTCTTTCAAGTTAATGAGCTGTGATGTGGAGATCCTTTGTTTTTCTAAATTTTTTCTGATTGAAATTATTTGATGATTGAATTTTATCGTAAATATTCTTATTGAAAGGTATATTGATGTTTTATAAACTATGTAGTAGGTGTGGTTTATAATTTTAAGTATGTATTGTTGTCTTGGTTAAGTCTTTTAAATAGTTAGAATTCTTCCTTAGATGAAGGTCATTATAACCAAACTTGACAGTAAAACTTTGGAGAAAGAGGATACTCTCATGGTGTACACAGATATACCCCAAAATTAATATTTTATTACCTAGTTCTATCACCCATGGTCTAGTAAGTTAATGGTAATTGTGCTCTATGAATACTACAATCGGTATAACACTTTTGAATGTCATATGTTTCTTAGCTCAGTGCATCCATTAACTACAACAAAATCTAAGAAAACATGGTAAAATATTTTAACTTAATCCATGGTCATGTTTGATTAAAATTGCTGAGTGAATTAGGAATTTTATTAATTATATTATATTTTCCTGAATGAATAGTCCAAAGTTTTTACTATTGTAGAGTGGAAAAAATGGTGCACCTAGCAAAGGGAAATGAAATGCATCTATTGCTCTATTGATTTAAGCACTACAAAAGTGATATTTTAAGTAAGCATAAGAGACAAATAAGTGAAATAAATGGGTGGTTCTCTTTATATTATTGTATTTTCCAAATATGTAGTTACAAAATGTCCCCTTGAGGGCTCTCAATTGATACAACTCATTACAATGTCCAAAGGATCAAATCCTTTCAGAAATTCAAGGTGCGCTTTTAGTGTCTTCCTCGCACTCATGATTGAAGAGTGGGATTTTGATGCCACCGCAATGTTCTATCGATGTTCTAACTTGTTGCTCCTTCCTTATGCATTGTGATACCTGGATCTACACACAAAGAAATCAAATTTGTTAATAGCATGTGCGGATTGAAATGCAATCAAAGAGATATATGCGATAATGAGCTTGAAAGAGGAAATGTATAATAGATGATTCAAAACTATTCCAAATGCTACCAAAACTTAGGATCATGCATATAATGTGCTCTGGAAATGATCTAATCAAGAATAGAAAGAAAATTGCACACATATTTATGGTCATCCCAGGGTGTGCCATTCAGGACTACAAAACAAGAAATGCATAATAATAGATGCAAAACAACTCAAAATTGCACCAAAACTTGATAGAAGGCATAAAATCTACTCTAGAATTGATCTATGCAAAAATAGAAAGAAAATAGTGCTCAAATTTGTGGCCATACCTGGGTGAGCCATTTAGGACTATCATAATTTGGGGGTCATCCTAGGGTGGGACGACCACCAAATATGGTGGTTTTTACCACCAATTCCTCTGGGATTTGGTCTAAGATACTCCTAGGGGTGTTGTCATCAAATTTTGGGATCTGATTCACTCAAATGGGTTAGTTTTGTAAATAGATTGCACGTTTTGGAATCACTTGAAAACCTCCTTCGCTTGATGGAGATCTCAAGGGAAAACACATGATGAATTGGGGATAAATCTCGGTAGCACTTCATGGTGAAATATTGCAAAGACTCCTCCTTAAAATTGGGTGGAATGACTCCACTTTATAGCTCAAGTGAGCATATGGTCAAATGGGCATGCTTGGCCATGCGAGGCAGGTGCCACCATTTGTCCAAACCTTGCCATGCATTGGAGGGGGAAGAATCTCCAATTTGGGCCTCCAATTTGCAACTTGGCATGAGAGTTATGCGCCCTCAGACTGGCATGCTTCAATGGGTGGGATAAATGGTAGAATCTGGGTGCCATTTATCTCACCTTTGACTTTTTAAGGGTCCAAGGCCATGGTCGTCCCACCCAGGGATGGTTGCTGGTGGCCATCCTTGGGTGGGATGACCATGAACTATGGTCATCCTAGGGTGGGACGACCATGCCTACATGGCCCAAAACTTCCCAAAAGTGGGGTAGAACCTCCCAAAAGTGGCTAGGACCACTATTTAACCTCTGAGGGTTGCCCAAGGGGGCCATATGGTGTCGATTAGAATGTGTCTTGGTAGTCTAATCGGATTGACATGATTTTAGTGTCTATAGATGCCCCTTTTTGGGATGCATTGTGTGCAACACAACATGGAGCAAAAATAGATGACTAAAATGTCAAATGATTAAGGTTATTTAGTAACCTAACCAACTTTAGATGCCCCAATCATGGAAAGAGCATGCATCCTTGAATCCTTGCTTTTGACGAGTTAAGGAACTTGATTCAAGTACAACCTTTCGCATCAGGCTTACTTGATCTTGGACATTGTTCAATCATGAAGAGGTGAGGCCTATGATCCTTCATGCTTCCATAATGCCAAGAATTTTTTTAATTGAAAGTTTTTGCTTGTTTTCTACCCCAAGCAGGGGCATGATTATTTTTGGCAATGATTCATTGATGAACATGATTTGCATGATTGAGTGTTTGATTATTGATTTTGATTATGAATTTGTTAATTATGACTACCCCCTCAAGTGATGAGTCGATGAGGGAATGACTAGTGATAAAAGTGATGAGTCACTTGACCCATATGACTTGGTTGGGGTTCCTTCAACTTTACCCATTGTAAAATTTGTCTATTTTGTGAGGATTTTGATGATTTTGTTGATATTTCATGGAAGAAAGGAATTGAATACCTCATTCTCATGGAGCGGTCCAACCATAATGGTCTTCTTGGGGATTGAAGTAGAGACTTTTCAATTCATCCATGAACAATTTGGTTCAATCTTGATCCATAGTGAATTTTATCATATTTGACTTATTTTTGGTGGTTTTTAAGCCATTTTTATTGTTTTTTTGCTATTTTTGAGTTTTTTGTTGAATTTTTTTTTTATGATATTTCATAGAATAAATGAAATGAATACCTCATTCCCATGGAGCATTCTAGACCACAATGGCCTTCTTGGGGATTGAAGTGAAGACATTTCAATTCGACGATGAATAATTTGGTTCAAGTAGCCTTATGGTAATTTACTCATCTTGCCGGATTGCATGGAGTGCAAGTCGTTACAACCACCAAGTGTATAGGGTAAATAACTGGGTACGAGGTGCACTTGAGATTTTGCTTTATTTGATTTTTTTGTTGATTTTATGATTTTTGAAGATTTTGGATTGGTAGATATGCTTAATTGTCCTTTATGAAGCTCCTTGTGGTGAGAAAATATGTGCATTTATGTTTGTTGATTGGTTTTTGATGCTTTTATGGATGCATGTATTGTAATATGATGTTTTTGATGATATGGATATGTGTGTATGCATAATGAAATGGATGATTTTTTGATCTATATGATGAAATATGAATACTATTTGACACACTATGTTAGCACCATAGACTGTATAAAATTCATCGATTCATTTTGTAATGTTGTCATGAGACTATGTGATGGATTTGTGAAAATGTAAACTGATAAAAATGTGATAAAATGGTATGGAATGGAATGAATAGTAAGATGTTATAGAATGTCCTTGAGGTTTTCATGAGACTCAAACACTCTAGTCAACTAGTCAAAAATTATATACTAACCATGCAAGACTTTTTGACAAGGTACGAATCTGCTAGGATGACCAAGATATTCAATATCCCTATGTGTGCATGTGAGTTCATTGTTATGATAATGCATAAAGTTACCCCAGTGCCAAACAGGATTGATGCAGCCCATCTGTACTGAAGATCACCCTATGAGTATCATGATCCTGAGTTTTGTACGTAGTTGGATTAGACCACTAGGTAGTACAGGCTACCAAAAGCTAGCTCATCCGCATGCAAACATTGGTCTATACAAAAGTAGGATGCTAATGTGATAGACATATCATCATGCATAAGGATACCACCATTGCTAGGTAGGCTTGATGCCACCTAACCTGTAATGAGGATCACCTCATGGTTTGTCAAATGTTGAGAATTCCAAGGATTCAAGTTTAGTACTCCCTTATTTTCTTTTATTTTTGAATTGCTCTAGGGATTTGCTCATTTTTTTTTGGTGAGCAAGGGATTTTGGGAGTGGTGATAACCACTATTTATTTTTCTTTTTGCTTTTGTTAGTGGTGAAAACCATTGTTTATTTTGGGATTTTTGGTAGTGGTGAAAACCACTATTTATTTTGTATTTGGGTAGGGAGGAGCTTGTCCTTTTGTCAATTCTTAGCATTTTTGAACCATGCGCATAGGGGGATGAGCAAGGTAAACTTTTCACTTAAGGTAACCTGGACCACTTTGTAGGTTTCATATTTCCTTGTGCAAAACTTGGATTTAATGTGAAAATATGTTGGGATTTTGACGTATACAAGGTATAATCAGAGCAAGACTCTACCTTCTAAAAATTAGGATAGCTTTCTACAAAATCTGAAAAGAAAACTAGAGATGATTGAGTGATCGAAAACCCTAAAGACACCCTATAACAAATGACTAGGTGAAGGGAAATAGACACACATATGAAAGGTTGGAAATGTGGATGGAAATGATAATTGTAATGTAGATGGGTGTGAATAATGACTTTTGACAAAGTTGACTCTGAAGGATGTCTAGTATACAGACCTGGTGCTAGACATGTATGAGCAACTCTAAAATGCAAAATGCAATGATGGGTATGCCTAATGCAAGTGATTGTATAATGCAATGGTATGAAATGTGATGTAATATTTTTGTATTTTTGTTGTTTTAATGATGTTTTTGGATTTTTATTAATATATATGTATATACATTTGACCAATGGGCTTATTGGATGCCATTGGGGCATTTTGGGTGACCAAAGGGTTTATGGATACCTTTGGGGATTTTGTGACAAAGGGTTTATGGATACCTTTGGGGATTTTTGGGTGACCAAAAGGGTTTATGGATACCTTTGGGGATTTTTGGGTGACCAAAGGGTTTATGGATACCTTTGGGGATTTTGGGTGACCAAAGGGTTTATGGATACCTTTGGGGCTTTTGGGTGACCAAAGGGTTTATGGATACCTTTGGGGATTTTTGGGTGACCAAAGGGTTTATGGATACCTTTGGGGATTTTTGTTAGGGTGTGGCACTTTAAGCATGAAAAGGTCATAGATGAAGGATATTCAAGGGTTTAGGTTCCTCAATTCCTTCAATGGAGGCTAGGCGATAAGTTCCAGGTCCAATATGACTAGTGATAATGAATGGACCTAACCAGTTTACCATAAACTTATCTCGTATATGGGGTGGCAAGTTAGAATTTTGTTGGTTCTCTTTTAGAACAAGGTCACCAACCTGAAAGTCTCTAGGATGGACTTTCATATTATAGGCTCTCTTAAGCCACTCTTGATAAATATGTAGGTGCTCGAGAGCATTAACACATCATTCATCAAGCAATGTTAGTTGATCTAGGTGAGCCTATCATGCGGTGTCATCATCGATGAACTCTTGCATGGATATGCGCAATGATGGGATTTCTAGCTCTAAGGGCATGACTGCCTCAACACCATACACTAGTGAAAATAGAGTTGCCCTAGTGGGTGTCCGAATACTAGTGTGGTAGGCCCATAGAGCAAGGGGTAATTGAGTATGCCAATATTTGTGATTATCCTTAACAATTTTCTTTAAAATGGAAATCACTATTTTGTTTGATGCCTCAGCTTACCCATTTGCTTGTGGATAATAGGGCGTAGAAAAGTTATGTTGGATGTTATATTTAGTTGTTAAAGCTTGCACATATTTATTCTTGAAAGGTGGCCCATTATCTGAAATGATTTTGGATGGAATACCAAAATGATAGATGATATTATGTAACATGAACTCTACAATGTGGGGTCCAGTCATAGTGGTAAGGGGAATTGCTTCCACCCATTTTGTGAAATACTCTATGGTCGTAATGATGAACGTGTGATGGCCTAAGGAAGGGGGTGAGATCTTCCCAACTAGGTCAAACCCCCATTGCAAAAAATGCCAAATCGATTGAATCGGTTGTAAGGCCTGAGAAGGTACATGTGTCAAATTAGCATGGTGTTGACACTTTGCGCACTTCTTAACATAAGTGCAACAATCCCACTCTAAATTTGGCCAATAATAGCCCATGCAGAGAATGCACTTTATGATGGCCATGCCACTAAAATGGCCACCACATGTACCATCGTGTGCTTGGGTGATCACCCAAACTGACTCTTGAGGTTCTAAGCAATGAAGGAGGATACCCTCGTAGCCTCGATGATACAAAATATCTCCAAGTAAGACATATTTTACCACTTTTTTCTTGAAAGTCCATTTGGTGGCATGCGATAGTCTAGAAGGGATATTACCAAGCTTTAGGTAATATTTTATCTGAGTGGACCAATCTTGATTTGAAGAAGCCTCAATTGCATGAATTGCTTGATCCTTTTGAAGTTCATCCCTAGTGAATGCTGATTGGGAGAGAACTTGTAAATATAGCATTGTGTTGCTATCAAAAGGAGTTTGAGGGAATAAAGTCCCCCAAGTGGCATTATTCAAGTGATTGTGAATTTGTGAGAACCATTCATGAGAAGGTTCAATTTGAATCATGTGGACTTCTGGCATGGAGTGGATGTTCTCATGCTCAATCATAGATTGTGATAGCATTTTGACTTGAATGGTGGTTATATCATCAGTAGGGTTCTACGGGATTAGAGACCCCAAGGAGGCCATTGTATCTGCAAAATGGTTAGATGATCGAGGGAGTGCCTCGATGTCATACCATTCAAATTTTATCAGAATTTTATCCACAAGGGCTTTGTAGGCTTGCAAGATTGGATATTTGCATTGGTATATTCCCTTGACTTGGTTCACTATGAGCAAGGAATCACCAAAAATGTTGAGCTTAGTTATTTTCATGGTGATTGTCATTTGAAGGCCTATGAGAAGAGCTTCATACTCGATATTATTGTTGGTGCATGGGAAATCAAGTTTGAATGATAGGGGTATTGGAGCCCCTTGAGGTGTGAAAAACACAATTCCTATGCCACCCCCTTGCTCGCACTTAGAGCCATAAAAAAATAGAGTCATGTCAGCCTGTGATTCAGGCTCTTCAGGATCAGGTGATTCTGACACTTGAAAGACTCCATCATTGGGAAGCTCTATGTTAAGAGGTTGATCATCTTGGAGAGGAGCCTCTATGAGTTGATCGATGATGACCTGACCTTTGATTGATTTTTTTTGATGAATTCAAGGTCAAATTCCATCAACAACATGATCCATTTTACCATGCGACTATTATGATAAGTACGACTCATCATATATCGCAATGGATTCTCTTTGGATACTACATACGTGGTATGATTGAGCATGTAATGGTATAGCTTTTTAGTGGTGAAAACCACTGCTAAGCATAGCTTCTCAATGTATGCGTATTTAATTTCGTAACTGACCAGGGTGCAGCTAATATAGTAAGTAGCCTGTTCTTTGTGCAATTCATTCTTTTGGGCTAACATGATGCCCAATGCAAGCTCAGTAGCTAAGATGTATAAATAGAATGACACTCCTAGTTGGGGAGGAGCCAATACTAGTGGCAAAGCTAGATATTGTTTGATTTCATCAAAGGTAGCTTGACACTCATCATCCTAGTTGAATGCGACCCCCTTGTGTAACAATTTGTTCATGGGTCGACACTTATCCAATAACTATGCTATGAAGTGCTTGATAGATGTGACCTTACCTTGTAGACTATGTACTACTTGATGGTAGTAGGGGAGGCATCTCAAGGATTACCTTAACTTTGTTTGGATCAACTTTGATGCCTCATTTAGAGACTATGAATCCCAAGATTTTTCTAGATGTGACATCAAAGACGCACTTCTTGGGGTTTAGTCTAACATTGTGTTCGATGAGGTGATCAAGAACTTTGTGCAATACATCGATGTGCTCATGGTATAGTAAAGATTTAGCCAATAATTCATCCATGTAATCTTCCAAAATTTTATGCATGTATTCATGGAAGATGTAAGTCATAGCTTGCTGGTAGGTAGCACCAATATTTTTGAGGTCGAAAGGCATGACCTTATAACAAAATATCCCCCAAGGTATTGTGAATATCATTTTGAGTTGGTCCTCTAGATTAATATGAATTTGGTTGTATCCAGAGAAACCATCCATTAGGGATAACATCTCATGGCCTACTATGGCATCTACTAGGGTATCGATGTTTAGCAATGAGAATTCATCCTTAGGACTCACTTTGTTTAGATCATAAAATTCGGTGCAAATACAAATCCTCCCATCAGGTTTCTTGATAGGAACCATATTGGAAAGCCATGGTGGGTAATCCACTGATATAATGATATTGGTATCTAACAACTTTTGTAGCTCATCTTTCACCATTAAGGCTACTTTTGGATGCATTTTACATAGCTTTTGCTTGACTAGTTTTACATTTGGATCAAGCGTAATATTATGCATGATGATATTTGGATCCAATCCTAGAATATATTTGTATGATCAAACATAAGATTATGCATGATATGTGTCAATATCACTATCAATTGTTGGCTCAATTGACATATGAGATCCCTCTTCCAACTGGTGTGGAGTAGGGATCAAATGAATGTTGTTAGTTGGGTTTATGTCATCGATTGGAAATTTGGGCTCAACCTTAGTGTGAAAGACATCTTGAGTAGACCTTGGAGAAAAATGAAATGGTTGTAACATTTCATTGCAAGGCCAATACTATGAAGGAGATGGTGGAGAATCTCCCTAATCAAATTCGATTACCTCCAAGTCAAGGTGCAGTGGCTTTGATGGGTTATTCGGATCATGCAGGGGCACAAAAATATCTATGGAAATCATGTTGATGGATGGATGATCTCCTCTGGGTGGTTGATGGGGTCTATTGACAATAGGTTGTCGCAAGACTTATGGAGGTGGTTGTAGTGGAAGCGGAATGACCGGAGGTGGTTGATACGGAGGTGGGTGAGCTTGCTCTTCTAAGGGTAGAAGTTGTTGATTGGCTGTAGAGATTACATTTAATTTTATCAATACGAGGGCAATCAAGGTTAGATTTAAATAGTAGAAACCCAGTATAGATTGTATCATAGTAATTAATACTAAGCTTAGTTTAGATCTCTTTCTGGTTTCATGTGTTGCAAAAATTAAATGAACAAAATTAAAGTTGTGTAGAAATGAATGATGCAGGATGCAATTATGTTTTACTTTTACTAATGATTTGATTTACTGATGCATCTAACTAATTTACTTATGATATGATTTAATCTAATTGTGAGGATCCTCGTGCAATTTATCTTATTTATATAGTTTAAAATGCAATTTTAATTTAAAGCTAACTAATCCTAACCTAATGCAGGGGTGAGAGCTCAGGGACTATCTTATAGGAGTGGGCCCTACCTCCTAAAGGGCAGTGTAAGTCTCTCCCCTAGTTTACCTTATTTTAGTAACTAGATTTTATACTTAATACTAATATTCATGCATATTTTGTGAATGCAGGTAACAAATACACAATCTACAAAATAGAATTTAAACAACCCACAAAATTGATACAAATTACCATATCTAAAGAACAAAGTGTTGTTTTATTACTGGAGCTTCAACTGTACATGCTTCCTTAGAATTGTAACTTAGAAAAAAATGTAACGTAATAGAAAATATAGTTGAGAATAGCGAGCAAACCTCTTTCCAGGTCTATCCTCTATAATTATACTGTAACTAATACAATGCTAAACAATCTTCTCCACATATTTGTCATGCGGATTTTGTGGACTGATGACTGTACATTAATCAAAATAATCTAAAACCTAACATAATATGTAATCCTTCTTAGAATTATAACTATTTTACTGGTCCAAGTGACATCCTACACATAATCCTAACAAGACAACACTTATTTAACTGACTCGCAAGATATACATTAGGACTTTTATGTCCTTTATTCCAGGAAAGTCTAACAATATTTGCGTTTACATCTCAAACTTCCCAAAATAAGTTGATTACAATCTTTATGAAATAAATAATAACTTTGTCAACTTGAGATATTCCCATAGATAGTATGCGAGAAACAAAGTATGTTGAAAAGTGAAAATATTTATTGTCGTCCATTTGATTGTGTCGTCCATGGTCAACAATAACTATTGGTAACATTCTTCAGTAACTTTCTCTAGTAATTACTATTGGTAATTTACCTTTAGTAGTTACCTTCAGTAGTTACCTTCAGTAACTACCTTCAGTAATATACCTTGAGTAGTATACCTCAGTAATATGCATCTGTAGCAAGACCAATTACTTGTTTTTCATCGAACTTTGTTGGTTCTTCTCGTTCGAGGTGTATTCAAAAACTCTGTAATCTCTTTATTGATCATCCATATGTTTTCCTGTATTTTTTCTCAGAATTTGGATAAATTTGAGATAAATCAAACATTTATGTTAGATTACTATAATTAATCATATTTAGTAATAAATCACATTTTATTAATAATAATTTATATAAAACATATCAATTAATCATATAAATGAAACAATTTTGGTACATAAATATATGGCAAATAGCCACTCATCATTACCCCAAACTGAAGTGCATGCATGTCCTAATGCATGCATAAAAATCAAATGAAAGGAAAATAACAGTCCTATGCATGCATCAAATATAAAAAAAAAATAACATTATAATCAGAATTCCAATGAATATTTTCATAAAATTTACAAAAAATGCACATAAATTTTGTCAGAATTCTTTCAAATCAGTTTAAATACAAATATTTTTAATAGAGCTACACTAAGCTTCTTTTTGGAAACTAAACATAATCACTAATCTAGAATAATTTATTTATCAGAAGTTATAAAGTTCATAAAACTAAGAAATAAAACAGTTTATATTAGTAATTATAAAGCAAAAAACTTTCAAATATTATCTGTACAAATCACATATATCATCTAAAAAATAGATATAATATAGTTTATATTAGCAACTATATAGTTTGTAGCAAAAATGTTTCTAATCATTGCAAATACTAACTGTACATATTACGTAAAATAGTACAAATATTAACTGTACATCAACTTATAAAAAATATGTAGATAAAAATGTTTCCAATACTATCTGTACACATGCCATACAAATAAGATATAAAAAATATAAGTCTGAATATTTTAATGAAAGTCTTTTGTCACTATTTATTAATTATGAGCCTGTTGAGATAAGATTCGAGAAGAGATCCGGGATGATCGTGGTCTTGGTCCCGATAATTTGTGTTCTTTCTTAACCCGTTGTACTTGTTCCTTAGCCTGTTGATCTACAACTACTACAGCTTGCTACCACTGGTGTTTCCACCATAATTGTTTTAATATGCTCAACCTCCTGAGTGCTCCCTTTTTGCTCTGCATCCTTTGCTTGTGAAGGATGAAGTTCCTCATTATTCACCATCAGATCATCCTCCAAAGGCATCCCTACATCCAAGGCAAGGCCCTTTAATGTATTTCCTTTATTAGCTAGTGAATCATGTTTTGTAGATTGATTATGTTGAGTAAAACTACGAATATGCTAGGAACTATCCTCTTCAAGAAGCTTTGAAAAGTCAATTGGCTTATTAGTAGATATCTGTTTGCTAAAGTTTATCGATTTTTTAGGATTTTTACCAGAAGTAGAGCTCTTATGTGGGGAGACTTCGACATGTGGTGGTCGGTTGACAAAGTCCATAGGCTTTGGTGTCTTATCCACAGAAAGCTACTTAATTAATTCAATTTGAACAGCAAGGGCTCTCTAGATAATTTTAGATTGTTCTATAAAATATTCTCTTAGCCTATCAATTTTCATTTGTAGCACTGTATTTTGTGCACAAAGATAGGACAGGGTCTCTACAGTAGACTCGTTTATAGGTAGTTCTTGTTCAGGCCCTTGTTCATCTTCTTGTTCAGAATTTTCTATAATTTTCTTCTTCCTTCTGATATCTGGTCGGGATTTAAATTTACCAGGTTTACGTTTTTGTTGTGGGTTTTCAGGCTCTTCATCCTGGCTATCAGAGTCATGCTCTTCCTTTGTTGACTATTGTCCCTCAAACTCAGTGGATTCTGAACACTCAGGTACGTTGGATTCTTCTACGATATGATTCCAAGACACTTTCATTTCATGAGCCTTTTTCAAAATAATTAATTTAATTAAGCCATGGTGAGCAATCAGGTGCAGCTTAGGTTTTTCTTGAGAACTTCTGGGTTTTACTCTTAAAATAGTTGACTTCAAATATTTGAACAGAAAATAAGGGAGGTTGATAACACAATTAGTTTTATTTGGACATTTTAAATTTATTAACATTTGAATGTGATAGGCTGATAAAACAGACATTCGTCCCTCAAGAGTGAAATATATAATGATATGGATAGTGACCTCTTGCCATAGAAGGGGGAGTGTAGAGGTTGAAACTCCTTTTATTGACCCTTCCTTATCTCTTAGAATTGTACATTTCTCACCAAATTTGGTCACCAACTGGGTGACACTTTTTGAGTTTTTGTAGAAAGGTAAACCAACCTTAGGTAAACCTAATATTTCAGAAATTAGACTCAGGTTTAATTCTAATTGCAAACCTCCAACATGGGTGAGCATAGTGTCAAGGTTATAGTTTAATATAAATTGTCTTGCCACCCCTAAGTCATGGCCTCTAAATTTGGTCAGTGCCTCCCACCATCGAGCGTTTTCAAATAGTTCAATTATAGAGTCGCTCAGGTTTTGTGTGTCGATGGACGACAACTCACTACGCTTTTGGAACAAGGGTTTAGGCATGGTGATGGCTGAGGGTTGAGAGGAGATGATTTTGTTTTTCACCAAAAACCCTGCATGTTATATATAAACAAAAGTATTATTTAGAAGTTAGAAAAACCCTTAAAAATTTGTTTTGTTCTTCTATTATATTTATCTTTTTTTTATATATTATTTTATTATAGTTTTCTTTTATACAAATATATCTTCAAAATGTAAAAGTTACAACATATAAAAGGAATACAATACAACATATCTCCAAAATGTAAAAAGTACAAAATATAAGAGGAATACAATACAACATATTTTCAAAATGTAAACAATTACAACATATAGACTTTAAAAACTCTACTGATATCAAATTAAATCAGAATGTAAAACAATCCTACTGTTGTACATCAAGAGATAAAAAATGTAAAATTTTATAAAAATGCTATTACATCGAGAAAATATAAAAAATTTATAATACAGAAAAAATCCTAAATTTATATTTTTCTTTTGTTTTACAAAAACCCCTAATTTTGTACAAATTATTCACATAAGCGTCAGAAAATCCCTAATTTTCCAGACAATGTCCATATTTCGAAAAATATAAGATATTTTCCTAAATTAATACGACTTACCAAGAGATTTTTACCAAATGAAGGATTTTTTTAAAAGGAAAAACAAATGCGATAGCAAGATTTATTGTAATTTTGCCCTAAAAATATGAAATTATCGTTTTCCCCAATTTTTACCCTAGAATATAGTTTAAAAATGAAATGTCAAATATTTTTCCTAATAAAATTTTAGGGTTTACCCTAATTTTAACTCAGAAATTTTTTTTTATGTATTTCCCATTGCTACCTTGAAACCTAGTTTCAGAATTTGTTCAATTGGAGCTCGAAATAAAAAATTCCATATATATACTGTTACCCTAATTTCATGTATATTTTATATGAAAAATAATCACATTTTCTACCTAATCTCTGCCTAATCCCTAATTGTTACCTAATTTTAAACTAAAATATGTTGGATGTACAGAGAAATAATAAAGAAAAAAAAGAGAAATTTCTTTTACCTGTCGCAATCGCAAAAAATTTTGGCCACCTTTTTTACGTCGTCGACCACCTTCGCTTTTTTCCTCCGAAGATCGTCCGAATACACAAAATTGCTTATTTTTTACCTTTCACTCAAACAATGCCTACAATTATACAAATCCTTACAAAAATTGCGACGGAATTCGATGTGGAATCTGGTAATTTTCTCTGCATGGCCACGATGGAAAAGCAAATGTTCTACATGGTAATTTTATCGATGGCAGATAAGTGAATGTTCTTTTAGAAACCCATCTATGATGGAGAAATCTCACCCTAAATGTCATCGACGGTCAGAAAATTCCATCTACGTCTAATTACCCTAATATTTATGCAGATCGTTGATTCGTTTTGATTCATTTTAAACACGTGTCAATGATCGGACACTATTTTATTTGTGTTTTCTTTTCTTATTTTCCAGCCCTTGATTTCCAATATAATCGACGGTAGAAACATATTATCCGTATCATCACCTCTTATTGGTTGGAGAAGGTCACGTGTCTCATAGCCTCTGCCTGGTCACATGTCTACATGGGCAATTTACATCCGTTGATCGTGTTTTAAAATCGACGATGGAAGTCGTGATCCACGCATATGCGTATGATTGGTCTTATTTTCCCGTGCATGTCATGGCAGTTGGCAGATGAGGTGTCCACCACTTACCTTGCCACATGATGCATGTGTGGGCCTTATAATAAAAGGCTTCAATTGCGTGGCCCTCTTCTTTTTTTTTTATTATTAATTATATTATTATTACATTATTTGTCATTTTAAATTATAATATTATTTATTATTATTACTATAATATATAGTATTATTATATATTATCTATATTATTATATATTACAAGTATTATAATATTATTTCGTATTCTGATTTTAAATATACTTTAGTTTAATTAGTATTATTAATATATATTTTTTAATTATTATATATATATATTTTAGACTTTGCTATTTTTACGGATGATAACTACAGAAGGGTATTACAAAATAGTATTACTGATAATGGTATTTACGGAGACTTGTATAAGAAAATAGTATTAGGCTTATAAAAATTATTATTTTACAAAGGTTATCTACGAAAAGTTCTTACGAAAACTACTTATAGAGACTACTTACGGAAGATGCTTACGGAAGCTACTTACGGAAGACACTTACGGAAGATACTTACGGAAGGTACTTACGGAAGATACTTATGGAAGGCATCTACCAAAATCATTATTAAGGTTAAGGGAATACTTTACCTGTTTCTTCCCCCAAACTATATTATAAGTTATATATGTATTTATTTATCCTCCCCCCAAACTTTAATTTTGGCTATATAGCCAAAACAAAAGGAAAGGTACTTATTTATTTTTATGGATAATATAATAATGATTTTAAATATGGGGGTTTATTTATAATTTTAATGAGTATGCTTCTTGTATGTCATTAAGAAGTTTCCAAAGATAGAAAAATATGTTAGATAAAATCTGATTTCAGCCTTCTAGGATACCTGAATATATAGGAAAAAGTAAAATGGATATGAAGATGGCTTTCTTTTAAATGATAAAATGTGGTGGATATATGCCATGTTTTTGTAGAAAATTTGAAATCATAGTACTTTCATAAGGATTTACTATTGGTCTTTGCATATGATGTTTCTAAGTTGATTCTTCAAAGTCGTCAAACAACATTCTAGAAATGTTGAAACAAACTCCATTTACATCTATCACAAATCAATTTAGTGTCAAAGTTATCCTAGGATTTTCAAGCCTCCTTCAAGACCAATTGTGTGTGCAATGAGGATTCATTTCCCATTATGAGTAAGGATTGAAAAACAACAAGGATTATATATGCCAAAAGCTAGCTGATCTTATAAGCATCTAGAGGTCTTGTCCAGACTTATTGCTAATACATAAGGATACCTTAATAAAGAATATCCCATGGTATTTGAAATACTAAGAATTCTAGGGATTCAAGCTCTTTTTGCCCTTTTTTCTTTATGCTTTATTTGGGATACTTGCTTAGCAAGGGATTTGTAGTGCTTTTTTTGAGGTTCTTGCTTATTTTGAAGAAAAGCAAGGAATTTTTCTTAACTTTTTGGGGTTCTTGCTTATTTTAAGGAGAAGCAAGAATTTATTAGGATACTTGCTCAATTAGATGAGGAGCAAGGGATTATATATATATATATTTATTTATTTATTTATTTTATTTTTTGAAGGGTGAAGGGCGAGCTTGTCCTTTTTCCAATTAATTAGTACTCTAGACCATGCGTAAAAATAGATAAGCAAGGGAAACTTTTTCACTTATGGCAAAAATAACACATGAGTTAATTTTTCCAAAACTTCACAATGTTTTAGATGTGTATATGTGCGTGGTCAAAAAGAGAAAAACTTGATCATCTAGAAGTTACTTATAACATTTCAAAATATTTGTTCTATTTTCAATGAAAAGTTTACCCAAAATACTAGATATAGTTTGAGTATTTGAAAAATACTTAGATTTCATCAAGCAACAAGGTACTATACATCATGTGGTAATCATCTTCCTACAAAGTTTATAATAAAGAATTTTTTCTTGAAAAACTTTGGAGACCGAAAATGGAAAAGAATGTAGATACTTCATGATGAAATAAAGGAAGCATAATCATTTTTTATGTTTATATATATATATATATATATATATATATATATATATATATATATATATATATATATATATCTTTTCAAAAAGAGAGTTTATTGAATAGTAATTGAGTGCAGTTCAAAAATATACTGCAAATCAGTGTGTTGTCTAAACTGATGTATGAATTCTTCCTTAGATAATGGCTTCTTATAAAGTTTAAGCCTATGTCCATTTACTAGTAATTTCCTTGTTGACATGGTGCTACAGATATAGAACATGTTTCATTGGTTTCATAAACTTGTTGGACATTCTTATTGTTGTTAGGGTTAGGAACTGGTTGAGCTGGAAGACGTGGTTGCTTAGGAGGATTATTATTATTATTTGGAGGTGGTAGAAGTCTATTTTGAGGTGGATTTTGAGAATTTTGTCCCCTAAATTGGTTTTGTGGTTGCGTTGTATTTGGGGACCAATTGGTGCCACCTTGATTATATTGGCCACTATTATTCCAACCAGGCATGTTCTAATATTGTGTCCCTTGATTCCATGGGGGTTGTCCTCCATAGGAGTTAGCCATAAATTGAGCCCATGGGGGTATGTTCCAGTCTTGATTGTAAGAATTCCAATTTGTCCAGTTTGGTGTATTGGACCATTGATTTGGCCTTTGTTGGTTGGGATAATTAGGGTTTGACCAATTTGATGGGCCATTAAATGGACCATTTTGTCTTTGAGTGACAAAATAAACATCTTCTGCTTCTTCCGCTTCAGGTTCTTTTATGGCATCTTTAACAGCAGAGATATACTTGCATTTTTTAGTTTTATGATTTTTATCACAAATTTGGCAACAAGTAGAGATATTGGAGATATTTGTTATGTTGAGAGGACATTCTCTTGAATTGTGCTTTTTCCTACATCTATGGCAGTAAATTTCTTCACTATCCTTTGATTTTTTATCCATTAAGTCCAAAGATGAGGTGAAATTACTCAACAAATTAGTTTTTAAACCTTCCAACATATTTCCAATTTCAGCTCTTGTCACTCCTCCTATGGATGTATATTTATTGCTTCTTAGAGGTTTGTTTCTTGAATAATTTATGCAAAGGTTTATAATCTCCTCAAGTGATATAAGATGAATGTCTCCTTTTGCCATAAGATTTAAAATCTCAAGAACATCTTCTTTTAATCCTTTCAAGAAAAGTTCTTTTAGGATTTCTTCTTCAAGGTCTATATTTACTCTAGATCCTACAAATTGAAATTGTTCGAGATAATCCTCCAAATATTCTTCTTATTTTTTATTCATACGAAAAATCTCAGCTTTCTTATCCCTAACTCTACAATAATCTTGATATATTTCAAGGAATAACTCTTTCAATCCATTTTCTCCATCCCAACGATTACAAACTCCTTCTCCTAGACCCATAAACCATCTTAAAGTTGCATCTTTAAGAGTAGATGGAAATAATCTTAGCTTTTGCTCATTGGTGGTGTAAAAGTAAGCTTGACATACTACTTCAAATTTGAAAAGAAAAGCATCAGGATCTTCATAGGGTTTTCCATGAAAGGTAGGTAATATAGAAACAAAAACTGATTTAGGTTCTCTTGTTGTCCCTTCTGTATGTAAGATTGGGAAAGGGAATGTTTTTCTTTGTCTATTCTCTCTTTGATCTCTCTCTTGCCTTTGTCTCCCATTTCCACGGTTTTCTCCTTCCTCTCCCAAACCACTTTGTTCATCAGCCATACCTGAATATAGGATTTCAAGAATTGAATCAGGTATAGGTTCGAAAAATATAGAAGAGGGATCTACGTAGTTGTCAAATTCTGGATTGGACAATAAATATGAATTGGGATCTTGATCTAGGATTTCAGCTTGATTGGTTGATGTTGTAGCCTCATTTTTTACTAGTTTATAAATCCCAGGTGTTCTAAAGTCTCTTGGGGATTTTTCTTATGTTTTGTTAGTTTTTATGAATCTTCCTTTAGAGTCTCTAGGTCTGCTCATGAATGTTCTAAACCTTTTGTTTTTTTTTTAGTAATATGTCTAATCTTCTTTAAATAATTTATGAATATCGTTGATTGGATCAAGTTGGTCTGGTGTCATAAAATGTTCCTCTTCAAAATTAAAATAGTCTACCAACAATTGAATCAACTAAACAAGGTAAGATTTAGTTGCAATAGGATCAGGAATTCCAAATTGTAGCTCGTAACGCAACTCTTGGCACAATTCTCTAAAACGTACAACTCTAGGAATTCTATAGTATCTTTTGTTGTATTGTAGGGCTAATTCTTTCCTCTCTATATCTGCAAGGAAGTTGTGAACAGTGAGGGAATCCTCTAGGTATTGATTCCAATGATAAATTACTAGATTTACTATTTTTCTCCTATCCCACAGCCAATTTTCACAACTTACTCCAAGATCTTGATAAGGTGAAGAATGATTTATCCGTAAAGTTTTTGCTATATTTATCCTCTTGATTTTCTTTAGTTCATCTGATCTTTCATTGATAGAATCAATGCATTCACACAATGCTCCCCACTCTGGTTTGGTTGTTCTGTATCCTTGGTCAAAAAGAAGATTAACCTCTTGTTGTATTAGCAATTTTCTAAGGTCTATAAATTCAGTTTGACTGCTTTCAATCATTTGGCAATTTTTTTTATTTTCTCTCTTTGATTTTTGTGTTTTTTTTCTCTGTTTGGGTTTGGATTTTCTTTTCTGTTTCAATCCTACTATTTTCTAAGCTTAATATAAAATTTAAAACTTATAAATTCTCTTAACACAATAGAAAATAAATATATTTAAATTACTAAGCAATCCTAATGCTACTAAAATTAGATGTATCATACAACTAATTTCAGCATAATTAGGGAAAAATAAAAGTACTTGGAAAGTAAAGTTTTACTAGAAATAAAATTGCTGAAGTAAAAGGTAAATTACTATTGTTCTTTGACTATTAGGAGGGATTTCATTACAGTTGTGTCACTCAACCTAACTACTTCCTATAAAATAAAAACAGGATCCTAAAACAATATTAGGTTGTTTTCAGCGTGCACCTACTTCCTATTCTTTTTCATAGGTCCTAAATCAAATTAACAATAGTAATTACCCAAAGCAAGGAAATTGCAGAAAATAAAATTTGCTGGAATTGAAATTTGCAGAAATTGAAATTTGCAGGAAATAAAGTTTTAATCTAGGAAAGTGGTAAAAATGAAACCCTTATGAAAAATGAACCTAGCAACGTCGAAGCGGGCTTGTTGGAACCATCTACGGGCCACTCTGACTCGTATGCACACCAAGGTCTCGTACATACCCCTTTTCACATACAAGTAAGTCCTCTCGCTTTGCACTGCCAAACAAATTTTCTGACTAACCACTACGATGCTACTCTCCCTAGAAATAGTGCCAAAATGATCGGTTGTAGAGCTTACATTTAATTTTATCAATCCGAGGGAAATCAAGGTTAGATTTAAAGAGTAACAATCTAGTATAGATTATATCATAGGATTTAATACTAAGCTTAGCTCAAGTTTCTTTTTTAGGCTTCACATGTACAGAAAAGTAAATGAACAGAATTAAATTTGTGCATAAATGAATAATGATGGATATGATAAATAAATGCAATGATGATTTACTTTTACTGATGAATTAATTTATGATACTTAATACTGATGAATCGATTTACTAATTTACTATTATGATATGATTTAATTTATTTGTGAGGATCCTCATGCAATCTATCTTATTCTATATAGTTTGAAATGCAATTTAATTTAAAGCTAACTAATCCTAACCTAATGCAGGGGTGAGAGCTTAGGGACTATCTTATAGGAGTGGGCCCTGCCTCCTAAAGGGCAGTGTAAGTCTCTCCCCTAGTTTACCTTATTTTAGTAACTAGATTTTATACTTAATACTAATATTCATGCATATTTTGTGAATGCAGGTAACAAATACACAATCTACAAAACAGAATTCAAACAACCCATAAAATTGATACAGATTACCATATCTGAAGAACAAAGTGTTGTTTTATTACTGGAGCTTCAACTGTACATGCTTCCTCAAAATTGTAACTTAGAAAAAACTGTAATGTAATAGAAAATGCAGCAGAGAATAGCGAGCAGACCTCTTTCCAGGTCTCTCCTCTGTAATTATACTATAACTAATACAATGCTAAACAATTTTCTCCACGTATTTGTCATGCGGATTTTGTGGACTGATGACTGTATATTAATCAAAATAATCTAAAACCTAACATAATAAGTATTCCAAATTGGACTTATAAATGTTTAGATTGGTCCAAGTGGCATCCTACACATAATCCTAACAAGACAACACTTATTTAACTGACTCACAAGATATACATTAGGACTTTTATGTCCTTTATTCCAGGAAAGTCTAACAATCTTTGCATTTACATCTCAAACTTCCCAAAATAAATTGATTACAATCTTTATGAAATAAATAATAACTTTGTCAACTTGAGATATTCCCGCAAATAGTATGTGAGAAACAAAGTATGTTGAAAAGTGAAAATATTTGTCGCCATCCATTTGATTGTGCCATCCACTTGATTGTGTCATCCATGGTCAATAGTAACTATTGGTAATATTCTTTAGTAACTTTCTCCAGTAATTACCTTTAGTAATTACCTTCAGTAGTTACCTTCAATAACTACCTTCAGTAATATACATCAGTAATATGCATCTATAGCAAGATCAATTACTTGTTGTTCACCAAACTTTGTTGGTTCTTCTTCTCATTTGAGGTGTATTCAAAAAACTCTGCAATCTCTTTATTGATCATCCATACGTTTTCCTGCATTTTTTCTCAGAACTCGGACAAATTTGAGATAAATCAAACATTTATGTTAGATTACTATAATTAATCATATTTACTAATAAATCACATTTTATTAATAATAATTTATATAAAACATATCAATTAATCATATAAATGAAACAATTCTGATACAAAAATATGTGGCAAATAGCCACTTATTAGTTGTCACCAGATGGGATGCGGTAATGGGAACACACATAGATAGAACTCATCTTCATCATCCAAAGGGAAAATCCACATGTATTCCCCATCTAAACTAGAAGAGTCGATAGGCACTACTCCATAATATGACTCATCATCAGTTACCCATTCACAGGGAGGACCTTGATCTTCTTCCTCACTATCGTATGGAAGAGTATGCAAACTTTCACATGCTTCATAGGATCGGGTGAAATCGTGAGATATCTCGATCTATCATTGATGAGCACCAAAAATGCTCATTTTATATACACTGTTAAGGGGCATCATCACTGGTTTAATTAGCATTAGAAATATATTTTTATTTAACTTATGCATATAATTAATAGAAAATATGGTATTATGCTTAATGGGTGTTTTTAGTGGAAATTATGTATGAATGCAAGTTTTGGTACTAATCCAGTGTTTTCCCAGTCTATCTCCCAAATGGACCTGACATGCTTTCACTTAACTGCATCTAAGGTATATGGAGTAGGTGCCTTACTCTGGAACCTTACTCCCATACATGGGGAGGTGCCTTACTTTGGTGTCTTACTCAAGTAGGTGCCAAGCAAGCGCCTTACTCAAGTAGGTGTCAGGCAGGCGCCTTACTCAAGTAGGTGCCAAGTCGGTGCCTTACTCAAGTAGGCACCTTATTGGTGCCTTACTCCCATACATTGGAGACAATTGGAGATGCCATATGACCAAGTCAACATTGACCAGGTTGACCAAGGGGCTAAGGAGGAGGTTGCATGTGAAGACAAAGGATAACTATTTTAATCATGCATTTATTAAATAGAATAAATTATTTATAATTATTATCAACCGATTGGTTGGTTGACCTTGTAAAGCTCTTAAGGCATTATTTTTAGGATGCATTAGTTTAGGATTTGTTTATTACGTACACCTAAGGATTTTTATATATTTATCCTTGTGTGAATGGACATGCTTTAAAATAGGGAAATAAAATTTGTGTAGAACCAATTGTAACTAATCACGTCATGTGATTAAATTATATTAATTTGTTATTGTAACAATATGTGGCTGCATTTTATATAAAGACACAGGCCAGATGAATGGAGATCAATGATTAATTTACACATAAATTATTCTTCATTTCATTCTTTGTTTAATTGATTAAGAGTGCAACTCCTCTTATTCAAGCAAGCTCTACATAGCTATTCGGGCGAACTATCTGTGGGAGCTTGGGCCCACTCCCTGCAGTAGTCCTCCCCTATTTTATTTTTGTATTTGTTTTCTATAGATTAGTTTATTGCTTTATTTCCTACTTTAATTAATTTAGTTGTGTGTATTTATTTTCCTTGCATTTTAATTCTGCATTTTATTTTCAGCACTTTAATTTTAGTTCATAATTTATTTATTTAATTTTCCGCACTTAGTTTATTTAGTTTGGCTGAAATCAAAATGCACAAACATCCCCCACAAAACTAAATAAGGTACAACCAGATTCATTCCCCAACACTGCAGGCATATACTATGCATGACACTCGTAAGTTTACAAACTTACCGGATTGATAATTTATGGAAGAGAAATGATTATTTTTTGAGACATGATTTATGCTCACTATTTTGGTGCCATTGTCGGGGAGTTTCAAAACTGTAGTGTCATTATTTACAGGTAAGATAAAAAGTCCATTTAAAAATACTTTATAGATATTTTACCTAAGAACTATGAATCCACCAAGGTCCTTTTTATAAGGCCAAAAACAGTTGTCGAAACAGTTGAAGCCAAATCCCGTAGGCAATAGTTAAAATCACTAGCTTCTCAAGTAAATTTGGAAATGAATGTGACATACCATATTAAGTGTAGAAGTAGGAATAAATTATGATATTGAAAAAATTTAGAAAATCAGGTGATGAAGGATTTCCATCATGCTTTGAATGGTTTTAAGAAATCAAAGAAATAGCACAACCTAGGTTTGATTGAAAATTTTTAGGGATGTGTTTTTATACAAAAACCATTGGAAAATTATGCCTCTAGAAGCTTGGTTTTAATAATTAAATTTTTTTATAGACTTAACGCTTTGCAACATATTGGAAAATTCTTTTGATGATGTAAGAAATTGACAGAGCTAAATTTAAAAAAACATGTTATGGAGTATGTTTTTCACTTGCGCTTACGGTGACCTGGTGAATCAAAAACAAGCATGTGTTTATAAAATATTGCTACGCCCTATTTTATTTAAGGTGTTAGCCACAGGTAGTCATTTTCTAGCCTACACATTTTATCGTAAAGTTGAAATATTTTGGTTGTGAGGCCATGAAGTAAAATACTCTCCTCATGCTATAACATATCAGACTAGTTGACAAAAAAGAAGATGATTTTTATAAAATAGCTCAGATATAGGCATGGGGGGACCCCACCTTCATCATTGCCACCAACAACACAATGAATGATATTCACAGTGTTCATGGGAAAAAAATTATCTTCTGCTAAAAAGGCTCCAAAGTTAAGAGCAAATAAAAAAACTGAGTTTTTTTTTTGCTACCCATTGGAAGAGAGTATCCTCTTTCCCGAGGACCAGCTTGGTCTAGAAGGGAAATGAGAAATCTCCAACCGGTAGCTAAAAAAAATAGAGGAGAAGCCTGGAAGAAATCAAATGTCTGCACCAAAGCCACATGGTGCCTAAGCACAATAAATCACATGAACAGAGCTCGTAGTGGTCGAAAAAATAGCACGTAAATATCAACGGTGTCTCATGAAAGTGTCACACCTAAACACCTGACACATGCCATGGATGATGATGGATTTATTTATCCTTACTATAAAAAGTAGAGAATCCCAATGTTGCTCTAGTTTTTCCTATAGAAGAAAACAATTCAGAGTGAGAGATCATTTTGATTCAGACGCATATATATCAGGGTGGTATAAAATCAATTAAAAAAAATAAAGAGGGAGTGACGCGTTCGGGAGCACACGGGGAGAAAAATAAATAATGCACAAATATTAATCCCTGCAAATGCATTCAAAGAGAGATACATCAAAGTGGGATTAAAATATTTTTATATGTGCCATTGATGATGAGCTGAGTATTTCAAATGCACAGTGCCAAAATTATAGATTTTTTTGGTAGCATTTTTTAAATGTGGAAAAGAAATTACAGAGAAGAGATGAAATTTCACTGTGGTGGAGGAGAATGCCACATTTTTACCAGCTCACAGTGTTGCAGTTGATATTCTTCTGATGTGGATGATGAAAAAAATGAGATAAGATATGTTTTAGTCATGGCAAAAAAAAGAGAGAAAAAAATTAGTTAGAATTTTATTAATGCCTTTAGTTTAGTTTTTTATGTTTTGCAGGATAGCATGAAGTGTGGAGATGTCATACCAATAGTTTTCAAAAAGTGCCTTAATCTATAAGCAGGTGCCTTACTCTGATGCCTTACTCGAGTGGCACAACGATGTTGCAGCACCTTACTCTGGTGGTGTGGTGGTGGCATAGTGCCTTACTAAAGCAGGTCCCTTACTGAAGTAGGTGTCTTACTTTGGTGGTGCGGTGGTGGTGTGGTGCCTTACTCTAGTGGCATGATGGTGGCACAGTGTCTTACTGAAGCAGGTACCTTACTAAAGTAAGTGCCTTACTCTAGTGGCATTGCAGTGGTACGTCACCTTATTCTGGTGGCACAATGGTGGTGTGATGTCTTATTGAAGTAGGCACCTTACTAAAGCAGACACCTTACTCTGGTGGCATGGTGGTGGTGTGGTGGCTTACTCTAGTGGTGTAGTGGTGGAACAACGCCTTACTATGGTGGTGCAGATGTGGTGCAGTACCTTAATTTGGTGGCACAGTGGTGGCACAACACCTTATTGAAGCAGGTGCCTTACTGAAGTAGGTGCCTTACTCAGGTAGGCACCTTATTGAAGTAGATGCCAAGAAGGTGCCTTACTCAGGTAGGCACCAAGTAGGTGCCTTAATAAAGCAGACACCAAGCTCCCCAAGTGATGCCTCAATGTCCATCAACGGAGGCACCTGATCACAAAAAAAAAAGAACAAACACCTTGATGTCATGCATCAAGGGTGCCTTGATTATTATTAAAAAAAAAAAAAGAAAAAAGTAGCACATCATCTATATTGCTCAATGTAAAATTTCTTTTGCTTCTTTCATGTGTTGCAGGGAAAGTGCTCGTATGCAAGCTACAAGCATCCTAAGATCCAGGACCTAACAGACATGAATTACACTGAATTGCATTTTAGTTTTCATAGTTTTTCTTTTGTAGGGGAAGTGGCTTGATTGTAGGAAAAATAGGCATCTTCGGAGACAAGGACTAAATCAGCTCATCATCCATAAACATACACATTTTTTTAGAGGTAGAAATTTGATTGTTTCCATCTAAAGGAGATAGTCACCATCTGGGCATGGACGTGAGTGTTAATTCCCTGTAAAGGTAAGATATACCCACCTCTATGTTTGGACAAAGTAGATGCCGACATAGTACAAAAAAGAAGAAGAAAAAACTGGAGGGCCTGATCAACTCTACAATTGCACTACACGGTGGCAATCTACTTATTTTTCAATAGTGATAGGGTGCCTTGAAGTCCAAGAAGTTGCCTTGATGGCATGCATTCCTAGGCACCTTGATTAGAGGCGCTTAATTTCTTTTGAGAAGTCCACATAAAAAAATAATAGCCGTGTGGAAAATCTGAGTGCTGCATAAGGAAGCTGCAAACCCCCTTTTTATTCTTCCTAGGATGGGGATGTCAGTTTATTAGTGTGGGACCTGATGTTCAAAGGGTTGTAGACCTATTGCACAGAGGGACATATTACTGGTGACGAGGGTGTCACAAATTTAAGTGGGGGAGGATATGGGTGAACCCGAATCTCCTGCAAATAAAATAAGGGAAGAGCATGAGTAGTGTCCATATTTTATGATAGCACACTCACTCTCAAATGGAGAACTGCCACTACATAAAAAAGAAATTTATTTGAAAAAAAAAGAATTCCCTTTCTTTCTAGCAAAGGTGGAGCATGACCCACATAAAATAACTGGAGCTTGCCATTGTTTGCTTAAGAGAAAAAATTCCATGGTCTATTCATTGTTCTTAGCTAGCAATCCATATGGGCATAAAATTTTATATCTACCATTTGGAATCTACGTAGGAAGGATTCGACAGGAGCAATTTAAAACTACATCATTTCCCAAATTTTCATGCTTAGGGAAAATGACATCTTCATGGCTATTGAGAGTCATTGATGGCTGATCATGATGTGTGTAAATCATTGGCTTCATTGCTGGAGAAGCAATGCTTATAGTGATGATTGATTGTGTAGAGGATGAAGAAGGCAACCGGAAAAATAAATAAATAAATAAATAAATATATATATATATATATATATATATATATATATATATGTATATACAAATTCTCCAGGAGCACCAACGTCACAACAATATTTTCTGGAACACCTTGGTTACGGGCAGCATGGAAATATTTTTACACCACCAACATCATACAAATCAGAATCTACGAAATTCACCCTGGTATGTACTGTGTTTTCTATTAATTATGTGTAGAGTTATTTTAAAAATAATTTCTATGCTAAAATCAGTATATGCCCCTTATAAATTCTTTCTGTCGAAATATCCCAACCACATGATATACCTTGAATATAAAAAATTTAGTACCCCTGGAACAATTGAAAAAAAATAGGGGCTATGGCATTCACATGAATAGAATTGGCCTTGTTTCATTACCGCATTGTGAGAAATACATCAGGTGGAGTGCCAAAGAAAAAAAGAGAAAAAAAAAAAAAACTACGACATTCGCATGAATAAATTGGCATTGTTGCATCATGACAAGGGCAGGAAGATTGTACGAAGACATAAAGTTTTAGATATGAATCAAATGCATTCTAGACATGGGCAAACATAGTGGCAGGAAACCACATTTATTTTTAAATTTGGTCTCACCATATTTGACCAATATAGAAAATTGAAAAATGTAGCCCTATGATAGCTACATGAAGGCTTGGATGGGCAATTACACAGTAGCATTTAATAAAAATTAGTGCAATGTGATTTCCCTAGTGCCATAGTGTTTAATAAAAAAAATAGTGCAGTGGTAATTTGGTCTGAACAGTATAGTCATGATTTATCGATTTACCCACAGAGATTAATCCTAATGTGTTTCTGACTTCTACTATTGCCGCAATGTTTCTGTTGGTGCAATAGTGCCAAGGAAAAAAAATAGTAGTGCTCGATAAAATAACAATGCTCCATGAAAGAAAAAAATCAACAACACTCAATGAACGAAAAACATTAATGCCCAATGAGAAAAAAATAACAGCAACCGCTTTCAAAGAAAAAAAAATAGAGCAATTCTCAATGAAAAAAAAAATTATTATCCCGAAGGCTATTTTTCAAGGGTTGTTGTCATGAGGACGTGACAATATTTAGGCATGGGGGGATGATGAGCACAAAAAATTCTCATTTTATATACACTTTTAAGGGCATCATCATTGGTTTAATTAGCATTAGAAATATATTTTTATTTAACTTATGCATATAATTAATAGAAAATCTGGTATTATGCTTAACGAGTGTTTTTAGTGGAAACTATGTATGAATGCAGGTTTTGGTACTAATCCAATGTTTTCCCAGTCTATCTCCCAAATGGACCTAGCATGCTTCTACTTAACTACATATAAGGTATATGGAGTAGGCACCTTACTCCCATACATGGGGAGGCGCCTTACTCTGATTCCTTACTCAAGTAGGCACTAGGCAGGTGTCTTACTCAAGTAGGTGTCGGGCAGATGCCTTAGTCAAGTAGGCGTCAGGCAGACATCTTACTCAAGTAGGCACTAAGCCGACACCTTACTCAAGTAGGCACCTTATTGGTGCCTTACTCCCCATACATTGGAGACACCCACATTGGAGATGCCATATGACCAAGTCAACATTGACTAGGTTGACCAAGGGGCTAAGGAGGAGGTTGCACGTGAAGACAAAGGAGAACTATTTTAATCATGCATTTATTAAATAGAATAAATTATTTGTTATTATTATCAACCGATTGGTCGGTTGACCTTGTAAAGCTCTTAAGGCATTATTTTTAGGATGCATTAGTTTAGGATTTGTTTGTTATGTACACCTAAGGATTTTTATATATTTATCCTTGTGTGAACGGACATGCTTTAAAATAGGGAAATAAAATATGTGTAGAACCAATTGTAACTAATCATGTCATGTGATTAAATTAGATTAATTTGTTATTGTAACAATATCTGGCTGCATTTTATATAAAGACACAAGCCACATGAATGGAAATCAATGATTAATTTACACAAAAATTATTCTTCATTTTATTCTTTGTTTAATTAATTAAGAGTGCAACTCCTCTTATTCGAGCAAACTCTACATAGCTAGTCAGGAAAACTATCTGCGGGAGCTTGGACCCACTCCCTACAGTAGTCCTCCCCTATTTTATTTCTGTATTTGTTTTCTATAGATTAGTTAATTTCTTTATTTCCTACTTTAATTAATTTAGTTGCGTGTATTTATTTTCCTTGCATTTTCATTATGTATTTTATTTTCAGCACTTTAATTTTAGTTCGTAATTTATTTATTTAATTTTCCTCACTTAGTTTATTTAGTTTGTCTGAAATCAAAATGTACAAACATCCCCCACCAAACTAAATAAGGTATAGACGGATTCATTCCCCAACACTACAGGCATATATTGTGCGTGACACTCGTAA
This sequence comes from Wollemia nobilis, assembly GCA_028583015.1. NCBI lineage: Eukaryota > Viridiplantae > Streptophyta > Pinopsida > Araucariales > Araucariaceae > Wollemia > Wollemia nobilis. Next base: position 196,233 of record JAQPPZ010001296.1, on the reverse strand, counting down.
GTTTATGGACTTACCGGATTGATAATTTATGGAAGAGAAATGATTGTTTTTAGAGACATGATTTCTACTCACCAATCATAGTTATAGGGAAGTAATCTCGCAAATAATGAACATGATTAGGATTGGTGTAAATATCACGTGCAATCTCATCCCTATAGTTCAGGCATAGGCACTCTAAACTAACAGTGAGAATATCAAGAGGCACAGGCTTGTTGTGTCATAAACTAGACTTATCATATGGTATTTGATATTGTGGTTGGTAAGGAATGTGAGTACCTTATTCGTATAACCCCAAACCATAGCCATGCCAATTGTAGAGATGGAGATATCCCATAGTAAATTTAGGATTATACATGTAATTAATATCCTCATAAAAGGGCTCTTCATCCTCTTCTTGCTGCTGATATGGTTCTATGCCATAGTCAAGACCTCCATAAATAAAGTTTGTTTTATTAGGAGGTAATCCTAGAGGTACAATGGCACCTATGGGAATACGAGTTCGACCCATGTTTTGCATTGTCTCAATAGCATGAGTTGTTGTGATATTTCTTACCAGGTATTCTCCTCAGCCAGTGGCTACTAGATGAACTATGATTTGTGTTGGTGGAGATGAATGAGATAGAAGTAGGGCTTGAGTTGACTCAATATTTACCTCATGAGGTGGTTCCTCATCTGTTGTACTAGGTATATTTACTGTAGATATAGTAGATATGGTTGGAGGAATATCATAAATAGGCCTCTTCCCCATATTCCTCTACGAAGGATTCAATGATGATGAGAGCATATATGGATGTGCCAATGATGAAGATGGTATGAAAGAAGATGGTGATGGACTAATGGAAGGTGATGGTGTAGGAGTCAGATATTGGCTAGATGTATTCAGTTTAAAGGCTATATGGGTTGATGGCAAGGTCAAAGTGGGGATTTTTTGTACCAAGTTGCAGTATTTGAAGGGCTCAAGGTCTGTAGAGACAACATGTAATTTCCCTTTGTAAGTGTACTTCAAACATTGGTGAGCTATGGATGGCACACACTTCATGTCCCTAATCCAGGGTCTATCCAAAAATATATTGTAGGCCATTTCATCCTCCAAGATGTAACACAATATTGGTATAGTATTTTGTTCCACCTAAATAGGTAAGACTATGGTACCAACTGTTGAGCACAGATCATCATTAAATGTTTAAAGGGTATACGTGGATGCAATATTATGGGATGTTGGAAGCCCTATATGTTTGAGAGCAGTCGTGGTGATTATATTACTAAAGGGAACCATTATTAATCAAAAATATCTTATAAGGTGTTCCATTTACACATGCAATTATGTGTAGGGGAGGATACACCATGTCATTTAGTACTAGCTTGATTTCATGCTCATGAAATGTGGTTACTAGTTTTTTGCATTGTCAAACATACCCCTTGAAATTGTTAAAGGAGTTAAACTCCTAGGGATGTAGTTCAATAAACTTGAGGATCTCCATGAGAGCTTCTTGATGAGGTGGAGATTATTGAATAAGCTCGTAGATAGAGAGCCTAGCTGATGTTGTTTACAAACTCTGAGTAATATTACTCTTTATTTTGACCATTGGATGAGGTGTAAGGTTTTACACTGGAGGTTGTAGAGGTTGTGACATTGAAGGAATATCACTTGAAGCTACAGGTGGTGCGACTTGACTTGGGTAACGCTTATTCCTTGTCACGATGTTGACCATGTTGATGAACCTTTGTTTAGGGGGTGCCTAATGGACTTGATTCACATGTTGTGCTAGCTTTACATACTCCTCATGAGTAGGCAAAGGGTCTTTAAAACACCCATTTGTTGATTGTTTGTTGCAATAGGGTTATCAACTTGAAGATCATTCCTATCGATCATGTCCTATACTAGGTGTTTGAACCTAAAGCACATCTACACATCATGCCCATTATACCTATGGTACTTGCAATATAGGTATTCATGATATCCCTTAGGATTTGGTGTTTTTGGATATACATGTCGAATTTTAGGTAGATTAATTGCCTTGGCTGCATAGAGGTACACAAATAAATAATCCATGGACTCGAAAATGGGTGTAAACTATCACTTAGGGCAATGTTTTTGTTTTTGCCCCTAATTTATTTGATTGTTGTTGTGGCCTGATAGTTGGGCTTCTAAGGTGGCATTGGTTGCATAGGTCCTATAATACTGATAGTAATTTGGTTGACTACTGCTAGCTTTGGTTGCATCGAACTATTCTTGGTGTTCTTAGTCCATTTCTTCTTGTGAGGTTTTACAATTTCCTCCTCTTGAATTTTAATATCTTCGATTTTTCTAGCCTATGCTAGAGCATATTCAAGAGTTGGGTACTGTTGGAGTTGTAGCAATAAGGAAATTGGCTTTGGATAGCTCTTAGAAAACATGTAAGTCAACTTAGATATTGGGAGTAGGTACAAAAGCTTAACAAGAAGCATTCACCACCTTTTGCCATAGTTCATGATTGAATCATCATCATATTGCTTCAACCTCGTGAGGTCTGTTATAGTCACCTTTAACTTAGTGTTAAAGGCAAAGCATTCCAGGAATGCATCTATGAATTGTTCAAAGTTGTAGATGATGTGCTTTGGGAGTTGATTGTACCACTCTATGGTAGGGCCAGAGAGGGTAAGAAAAAATGTTCTCAATAGTAAGGCATCATTATCCTGGATACAAAAGTATTGGTTCAAAAATATAGTGACATGCTCCTATGCATATTCCTCTCCTTTAAATTTATTGAGCTTGGGAATTTTAAAATGCTCTAGATAGGGAGGGGAATGTACTTACAAGTGAAGTGGTTGATTGTGAAGCTGGTGCAAAGTGAGCTTCTAAGGTCCAGACCCTGAGGTCTTGTTATCTATCGATTCCATGCATTCTAGCAATGCCTTGTACGCATAAAAGGAATTGATCTCCTCTTCTTTACTTAGACCCTATAGGGGAGGGTTAGGAATATCTAGCCTATTGCATGGTGGTTGAATGTCATCCACCCTACCTCCATAAGGCACTTTAGGATATTCCTCTTCTGGTTCAAGCTTAGTGTAGGCCTCATAAGGTGTCTCTTGAGTTGGCCTACAAGGAGGAGTAAGTTTCTGTGGATGGCGATCTATGTTTGCACTGGGATGCAAGTCCCTATTAGTCCTAGTAGGTCGAGGAGGCAAAATTTGGTTAGGCCTAGGAGGCCTATATTGATTGAAAGTAGGTTGTCTCTTATGAACACCCTATCTATGAGTACTTGGGGTGGGGACCCTATCATGTAAGGTATCTTGAAACAACTCATTGGTTTGCTACTCAATTCTTTTTTTTCTAATTTATGCTAGTAATCCAAGAATTATTTATCCTACTAAAGCTGATTAAATTATGCTTGGCACTAAACATACCTCTTGACCACTTTTTTTATTTGTTCTACTATACATGGTCTATAAGCCCTAGTGGTATCACCCTGGGGTCTATCTCATTTAGGATGGTTTCAAATATCGACTATGAGCTTCCCTAGATCGAGGGAAGTCACATTCACTTGAGGTTTAGTCCTATACAAGTGTTCTTTGTTCTTAGTTGGTGTAGAGGCACATCGTGCTTGTGTGGCATAATGGACCTAAGGATAATAAAAATTTTCTTGATATCTTCCTTCATTGATGAGGAAGGAAAGGGCTGAATTTGCTCTCCCCGAGTGATGAGTATCATACTCATCTTGGTAATTAGATTTTTGTAACCTATTAGGATGGTTTAAGGGCATAGTTTGATCATTTCACCATGCCCAGTGTGTGTACTCTTAATCTTGCCCATAGGTGGGCATGGTAGACCTAGTAGGCATGAAAATACATGGTATTGATCTATTTTTTTGTGCCTCAATGCGCAGTTTCCATTATTGAAAGAAGGCATGTGAAGTATCTAAATATGGGAAGTAAATTCCATGATTAGGATCAAAACCTATAGGGTTTTCCATGTAGGGGTCCCTTGTAGGTGAAGTTCCTTACTAGATATTCTAGGACTTGGGCAAGTAGGAAGTTGCCAAGGAGGTATTAACATGTTCTTAGGGCTAAATCAAAGATGATTTATGTCTCCCTACCTACTCTCCATGACTAATATGGTTCTTGGAACTGGACTTGGCCAATAAAATAGGGTTCATATCAATCATGTGAGCCAATGAGTGGAGATGAAACCCACCGTCGTTGGTCTTGATTAGTGGTTGGGGATTAAGTCTAACTCACTAATGTTTATATGGGATGTGGTGTGTGTGGTTCATTTTATACTTAAAGAAAGTAAAACAAAACTCAATGAGATTTCATTATATGCAAAAATAACATTTCACTTTGAGAAATATTAAATAGAAATTGAACCTACAAAATGCATGCCCTAAATGATAGCCTACCCATTGGGTAGGTCGCAAGAAATCAAACCACATAGATGCATTCCTACTGGATTATTTTTCTATTTTTCTTATTTTTTAGTTGTTTTTGCGATTAAATAAAAGTGAAATATACCTTTCAATCAATCAAATGGATGAATAAAAACTAAATTTGACCTTTTCTAAACAGTAAAAATGCAAATACAAGGTGTAATTACTTACCTTGAAAGCCTATGCTTATTTTGTTTATATCAATTTGAGTTGCAAACCCTCTATTTTATGGATGTCCTAGGGTGGTATGGATGCAAATTTTTGGGCTATCCCAGGGTGGGATGACTGTTATGGCCATCCTTGGGTATTCCAATTAGGAAATCAGGGGCCGTTTCAGGCCAAAACAACCAAAACCTACAACATTTCAAAGACAAAAATAAGGTCAAAAGTTACAAAAATAAAATGGGATAGGGGTCCCACCATGATCACCACTATAGAGTGGAAAAAATTGTGCACCTAGCAAAGGGAAATGAAATGCATCTATTGCTATGTTGATTTAAGCACTACAAAAGTGAAATTTTAAGTAAGAATAAGAGATAAATAAGTGAAATAAATGTGTAGTTCTCTTTATATTATTGCATTTGGAAAATATGCAGTTACAAAAAATCCCCTTGAGGACTCTCAATTGATACAACTCATTACAATATCCGAAGGATCAAATCCTTTCAAAAATTTAAGGTGCACTTTTAGTGTCTTCCTTGCACTCATGATTGAAGAGTGGGCTTCTGATGTTGCCATAATTTTCTATCAATGTTCTAAATTCCTTCTCCTTCATCATGCACTGTGATACCTAGATCTACACACAAAGAAATCAGATTTATTAATAGCATGTGCGAATTGAAATACAATCAAAGAGATATATGCGATAATGAGTTTGAAAGAGGAAATGTATAATAGATGATTCAAAATTATTATAAATATTACCAAAAATTAGGATCATGTATATAATGTGCCTTGGAAATGATATAATAAAAAATAGAAAGAAAATTGCACACATATTTATGGTCATCCCGGGGTGTACCATTCAGGACTACAAAATAAGAAATGCATAATAACAGATGCAAAACAACTCAAAATTGCACCAAAAATTGACAGAAGGTATAAAATCTACTCTAGAATTGATCTATGCAAAAATAGAAATAAAATATTGCTCATATTCATGGCCATATTGAGGTGATCCATTTAGGACTATCATAATTTGGGGGCCCTCCTGGTATGGATGACTACCAAATCTAGTGGTTTTTACCACCAATTCCTTTGGGATTTGGTCTAAGCTACTCCTAGGGGTGTTTTCATCAAATTTTGGGATATGATTCACTTGAATGGGTTGGTTTTGTAAATAGATTGTGCATTTTGGAATCACTTGAAAACCTCCTTTACTTGATGGAGATCTCAAGGGAAAACACACAATGAATTAGGGATAAATCTTGGTAGCACTTTGTGGTGAAATATTGCAAAGACTCCTCCTTGAAATTGGGTGGAATGACTCCACTTTATATCTCAAGTGAGCATATGGTCAAATGGGCATGCTTGGCCAAGTGAGGTAGGTTCCACCATTTATCCAAACCTTACCATGTGTTCGAGAAGGAAGAATATCCAATTTGGGTCTCTAATTTGCAACTTGGCATGGGAGTTATGTGCCCTCAAACTGGAATGCTTCAATGGGTGGGATAAATGGTAGAATCTGGATACCATTTGTCTCACCTTTGACTTTTTAAGTGTCTAAGGCCATGGATGTCCCATCAAAGGATGGTTGCTGGTGGCCATCCTTGGGTGGGATGACCATGAACTATGGTCATCCTGGGGTGGGATGACCATGACTACCTGGCCCAAAACTTCCCAAAAGTGGGTAGAACCTCCTAAAAGTGGCTAGGACCACTATTTAACCTTTGAGTGTTTCCCAAGGGGGCCATAGGGTGTTGATTAGAATGTGTCTCAGCAGTCTAATCGGATTGACGTGATTTTAGTGTCTACAATTATGTGTAATTTTGCATGGTTAATTTGGCTCAAAGTTTTAATGTGTAATGTGGAGTAAATTGAGTGTATGGTCAAACCAAGATTGCATGATTAAATATATTGTGGTTGGTTGTATAATGTTGAGTAAATTAAGAGCATTAATGGGGACTATTTATTTTCCACACGCTACTATGGGTAGTATAGGCTAAATCAAAATATTAAAGAGATAAATATGCTTCTTGTCCATCGAAAGTATTTTTATTATTGTTTGTGTGTTTAATTTGCATTACTTAATTAGGTGATAGCATGGTTGAATAAAATTTGATAAATTTATATTACCTAAAATCATATAATATTGTTTGGCTTAAAAAGACTTAGTTTGTGTTGAGAATAAGTTGAAGATGTGTACCTATATCCTGTATCAAAGCATTTATATATAATGAGGATTATTTATTTTTTTTGTATGTTGTTATGATTAAGAGAGATTTATAAAATTTTAAAGTTGAAGAGATAAAATGTGTTTTCATGAAATGATATTTCATTTAGCATGTTGTGTATTTACATTGGTTTGCATCATATAAGCTGAATTTTCATGAATTATGTATATCATCTGCATCTCATATTCAAAGAACCACTATGATATCGCAAACAACCAAATTTGAGGTTTTTGGGAGCTCGAAACATCCTTTGTGAAGTAGTGTATTTCATGGCATTGAAATCCAAGAGAAGCATTTAATCTACTTGGAATTATTATTGTGTTGGGAACACTAAAAGATGATGTGTTACAATGTATAGTCATCTTAAAACCTTATACCATATTTATGGTTTTATATTAGTAGTATGAGCCTTTTGTACTCCATACTTTGCAACAGTGTCACATTATTGAGGATTTTGTATAATTAGATAAAATTTATCCTATGTATATGTGGTTGTTTTTGAAAGGAATCAGATAATTCCAAGCTATAAGGATCTCAAGTGTTAACAGAACACCACATTCAACCAAAACAAGAATCTGAAAGCAAATTGATAGCATAAGCTTACAAATGGATATGCAAAACAATGAGCAACAATATAATATATTATACATGAATAATGAACTTCCTCTACTCAATGAGTACAATGAAGGTGCCTTGCTTATATAGGCAAGGATGATCAACCAGTGGTAGGATAAAGCTAAGGACAAATATCCATCGTACAAAAGGAATAAGTGATATGGTCCATAGATCTATAACTGCTATGGGGAGAAATAATATAAACCCTCCAAATATACCTAAAGATATCCCCATAACTCCTAGGAATAGTCAAACCTAAAAATATCCCCATAATATCTAAGAAATAAATATGTAACATCTCATAATATCTAAATAAGATAAATGAAATATGCACACATAAGTGGGTGGTTAAAATACATGGAATAACTAAATAAAAGGAAAATAAATTACCTAGGTGAACATGATCTAAGGTAAACAACCTACTCTAACACCCCCCCTCAAGTGAAGCTAGGTGCCAAAAAATAAAGTGGCATATCCACAATATGAGTCCCAATAATAAGGCTTGATTAGGTACTCATGTACAATGTGTATCCACAAGGTGGAAAACCATGTGGAAAAAAACCATCCAGCTAGAAAGAGAGAAGAAAAAGTAGCCAAACACCTCCTAGGATGACGAGCTCCATGAAGAAGTCCTATGAAGAAGTGGATGCCTCTGCGATGAACAATGTGTCTCCCATGAGAAAGAAAGTAGTCATGAAACATCCATCGAATGTCTTCACACTCTAAGTGAGTGTGAGAATATGGGAATAAAATATAGAATTATGACATATAATCCTTCAAAAAAATCTAAAGTGAAGAAGATTTCACCAATAAATTATGAAATAAATCTCCAAGAATGTAGAAGCCCAAACCAACACCAAAATTGGTTAGAATATAGTCCCAATAAACATCTAAAATATCAATATGCACAAAACCATGAGTGTGCATAAGTGGAAGATATGTTTGAAGAACATCCATCAAGGAAGAATCACCAATATACTGCTACATAAGTGATTATGATCCCATGGAAGCAGCAAGAGAAAGAAGTGAAGGATTAGAAGCCTCAAAAGAATCAACATGGTCTTCAGGATCTCTAAGTGAGAGTCCAACTAAAGACAAAATCTTTGTATCCAACTCCTGTATAAGTACATCATCCAATGTGAAAGAAATAGGAGAAGAAAATGGTGGACAAGGTGGCTCAATAAAATAAGGAGGGTACAGCAAAAAAGGGTCCACAAAGGAAGAATTACATGGAGGAGATACAATGTATACATCATCATCAAATAAATGAGTGAGTTCCTCATACATGTTAATAAAATCACATGTGACTCTTAATGAAGAGAGAGGCAACACCATCCAAGAAGTCATTTGTATGTAAGGTTGTAACATGCCATGAAATATCTATTGTATATGTTGTAACATCAACATTATTATATACATAAGACAAGTATGGAGATGTATCCTGTAAAATATTTGTAGCATGTACTATAGCATCAACCTCATCATCCAAAACATCATGAGATAATGACTCCAAAAATAAAGATGCAATGTCACAAATGATGTTCTCCATGCAAGCAATAGTAAGATAAGATGCCTTGGGTAAAACATTTCTTTTAAACATATGATAAGCAAGGTGAGGTGTGTTCTTGTGAAATCCAATAAAATTTTGAAGCTCCTCACAAACTGGATAATAAAGCATGCTAGATATCCTTAAATTTTTCATGAACCATGTCCTATACTCCTTATCCTTCACCATTGGTTTGGATTTTGGAGTTATGAACAAAGGACACAAACCTTCACTTTGACATAATGAAAAAAGTACCTTAAACCATGCTTCAAAAGTTTCAGCATTTGCCTCTATGCTAAGTGTAAAAAAAGAAGATTTCAAGATGTCCTCAAAAGTAGAAGAGGCCCCCCTAAAATCAAATACCATTATAATTTGAAATGTCTAGTGTGATGTCACAAGGTGGTGCAAAATACCACAAAATCACATCAATGCACACATGAAGCCTCTGAACTCTGAAAAGTCTCCAAAGGAATTACCAAAAGAATCCCCTCCTTCAAACTAAGTGCCTCAATGAGGAAGATTGGCACAAGAGGATGCACCACAACAAAGCAATGGAAGTCAAAGACAAAGGAATCCTCAAGCACAACAATGTGTAGGCTCCACCAATACTGAACACCAAGTAATTTGATCACAAAGTTTCAAACTAAGTGGACAAACATAAAATGAGGGAAGATGGGACTTTATAACAATAGTCCATGTACCGGTTCAAGTGCAAAAACCCTTTTTCATAATGCAATATTGAGAGTGCAGTCATAAAATCATTGTAAATGTCTAAATACAAATCCAAAATATGAAATTTTATAGACATATCAGAAAAATGATTTTACAGGCCTGGAAAAAATTTCGCTAAGCAACTCCCAATATTTCTCCCGAAATAACAAGTTTACTAAAAATAGTACAATCACTGTAACTATAAAAATATAGCTCCAAGTTATCTGAAATTTTATGGGACAGTCTATAATATGATTTTACACATTTTGTAAAAAATCTGCAAAAAATTAGAATTTTTGATGAAGATATATGCAGATTACTAAAAAATTGCAGGTTTTCATAAAATCAATATATCTTGAGGAATATTGATCCAAATGAGCTGAAATTTTGGGCACAACTCAAATGAATGCATATACAGACCTCCAAAAACTTTTGTGGAAAAATGGCATTTCTATCAGGAGATACATGCAAAATATAAAAATGGGCTGGGTTGGTGACCCTACTAAAAAAGGAAATGCTCAAGAAGAAAAATGCTTAGGACAGATCCAAGGGAATGAGGCTATTGCAGTATGGGCAGAAGATATTTTAGGAGGCTGGTGATGATCTAAAAATAGAAGAAGAGACACAAATTGGGCAAAAAAACTCCACCAAGTACCCGATCACAAAAATTGAAGCTTCCACACCAATCTTCGAACCTACAAGAGAAACAACTACACAACACTCACAAATGGATGACTGCAACACCTATTGCTTTGATGCCATTAAAAGAATGATAATCAGATCATTCCAAGTTGCAAGGATCTCAAGTGTTAATAGAACACTACATTCAACCAAAACAATAATCTAAAAGCAAATTGATAACATAAGCTTACAAATGGATATGCAAAACAATGAGCAACAATATCATATATTATACATGAATAATGAACTTCCTCTACTCAATGAGTACAATGAAGGTGCCTTACTTATATAGGCAAGGATGATCAACCAGCGGTAGGATAAAGCTAAGGACAAATATCCACCGTACAAAAGGAATAAGTGATATGGTCCATAGATCTATAACCGCTATGGGGAGAAAGAATATCAACCCTCCAAATATACCTAAAGATATCCCCATAACTCCTAGGAATAGTCAAACCTAAAAATATCCCCATAATATCTAAGAAATAAATATGTAACATCTCATAATATCTAAATAAGATAAATGAAATATCCACACATAAGTGGGTGGTGAAAATACATGGAATAACTAAATAAAAGGAAAATAAATTACCTAGGTGAACATGAGCTAAGGTAAAAAACCTACTCTAACAGTTGTTTGCTATAGTATAGCAAATTATTGAGTATAGCAGTCCCCTATATATATTTTATTATTATGTGAAGAGCTCAAATTATGTTGTTTTTGTAGAGGTAAATTATTATTATTATTATTAAGTTTTCCAACACATTCATATGAATGAGATAATATATGTTATATCTAATTGAATACCTTACTTCTTACCTCACCCAAAAAAGAAATAAAAGCCTAGTTCTTAGAGTGTTTTCTCTAAAGTTAGTGAACTAGCTGTAAATTTTGAAAAAAGCTTATTGATAAGACATCCATACGTTTATGAATGTTTTTGATAGACATTCATGTATTTATTATTGATTTTAAATATTTAGATGACTTTATTTAGGATTTTGATTTGGTAATGATTCTTCTATGGTATATAGCTATATAGATATTTCAATGATGAACAAAGAAACCCTCTGATTAGTTTTGTTCTACATAGTATTTTGAGTAAAATATTTTATATTTAATTGAATATATTTTTATTTAAATTATGAATTATTGAACATACTAATGTGGGATAGAATATTTTATATTATAATGTTACTTATAATGTTGTTATGCATGAGAGATTCATCGAGCATGTTAATAGAATACTCTATATTTCAGTTCTAAAGTAAACATTATAGTGTTTCATTAAGCGCAATAAAATTGATTAGAGCAATTTATAATTATTTTATATTCCTTGAAAAGAGTTATCTTTAAGAATTACTTTTTGAAAGTAGAATATTCTTTTAAGATACTCAAGAAGGATTCTTAATTTAAACTGAAAATGTTGTTAAAATTAGAATAGTTTATTTAACATGGATTATATTGGGTTAAACTATTGCATAAAAATTATGGAAGTAAGGTAAGTAAAAAGAGTGTGTATCCTACATCATATTAAGTAAAGTAATAGGAAAAAACTCTCTATATAGAACTAAAAATTATCTTATACCATAGCCATCACTGAGGATGAATTGAAAACTTAAACCTATTTATTTATACCATATCATTTATGAGGAAGAATAATAATACTAAGACATCCTCTATCGTTGGAATGCAGGTATGCATTCAATGTGATTTAGGAATAATTACTTCTTGATAAATCAGAACCAGTAGCGAGGGGTGATATGGTACATCACCTCTAGATTTTTGTATGAGTAGTACGGTGGTGGAACTTAGGTGGGATTGAAAAATAAGGATCCCTTGAAAAGATAACTAGATCTTCGGTGAATATTATCCGATGTAGGGGCAATCTTGGTGGGATATTTAGTAATCCTAGATAAACTCATCAATGGTATGGAATGGGATATATCATTGTATTTGTAATATCATCAAGGATTACTACTTAGAGCTAGGTGAATGACTCATCCTTAATTTCCCATGGTGTATTATGGTCTCCAATTAAGCACTGCAAAACTTACGCTAAACTTCTTACATGTTTAACGAGATATGGAATTATACTATAATAAGGGTTACTATTAAAATTATAAGGATGGGAGTTATGCATCCCCATTCTAGGTGTTAGGGTCCCTAGAGGATAACCCATGTCGTGATTCGTGTCTCACTAGAGAATGAAGTGATATATGGAATCACTAAATGGCACTTTCTACAGGGCTTGATTAGTCTCATCCATTTGGGAGGCCATCTATAGTGGTCAAATTATTAAAAGAGGTATTTCATGTTGTGTACTAATATAAAAAGGGTGCAATTTGAAATTTTAAAATAAAAAATCAATACCTCTATCAGCTGCCTCCCTAGTTTGTCCAACCTTTAGGTGTGTTTTAATGTTACAACATGTATGTGATTTATTGGGTTGTTACAGTTGGTATTAGAGCCTATGTTGTAATATTCATTAGTCACGTGGACAAAAGAGCTTCTTAAACTAAACCTAACCCCAATATAACCATTCAGCCTAACATATATATTTCGTACCCAAGGGAAGGATGGAGGACCTTTCTTCAAAGATTGAATTGTTCCAGCATCAGATGGATCAAACAAAGACATTAATGAAATTATTAGTGGATAGAATGAGGATCTAACAAAGGATAATGGAATTATTCATGGAATAAAATGATGAAGGATATAAGTAAACTAACAATATAAACAAGCATAAGCTAAGAGTCATATCCATAAGGAAAAAGGTCAAAAACAACAAAAATTCTAAAACAAAGGAACATATACACAAAGTAAGTACAATAAAGGAAGGATAAGTAAAATCATGTACCCAAAAATTGGTATGCTTCATTTGTGGTGATCCCCACTATGCTAATAAGTGTCCTTCTAGGGCAAACCGAAGGGAAGAAACAAAAATTCAACCAGAGATAACTAGAAAATTTGTCAAGTGGTGGTTAAAAATGAACCAAATATCCTCATACTAAAAAGGTAAGTTTATTGATATTGGTTTTTAATAGTGCTACAAATAGTTTTCTTTAAAATTAGCCAGGGATATGCCAGTAAGACTAGGATTCTTGGAAAATGGGTGGAAGGTTGAGTATGGGTCAAGAGAAATATTTTCTATCGACCAATGTCTTTTTTATGTTTGTATAACCTTACCTAATGGAAGAACAAAAAGGTATTTGTATATAGCACCATTGCATTATTTTTATATCATTATTGGAATGGATTAGTTGAAATAACACAAGGCTTAGTGGATAGAATTCACTGAAGGACCTAATCGATGGGTAAATATCCATTGTGATAAAGGTATTTTTTAACCATATATTTTGTCTACTTTACAACTCAAGAAGGTGATTAGAAGACATGGGGTAATTTACATAGTCAAAATGAATAAACATGAAGGAAATAAAATAAATATGGAGCTTTTCAAGAAATACGCGATATTGGAAGAGTTCAAGGATGTCTTTCCAGAAGACTTATTGGGACTTCCTCCTCAATGAGAATTTGATTTCTCTATTGAAGTCATACCTAGAGCTGAACCTATTGCTAGATTCCCTTATCATGTGACTCGAATTAAATTACAAGAGTTAAAAGTGTAGCTACAGGATTTGCTAGAAAAGGTTTAACTAAACCAAGTATATCACGTGGGGGAGCTCTGCTACTATTTGTGAGAAAGAAATATGGGACCCTTAGGTTATGTATTAATTATAAGATACTCACTAAGGTAAACATTAAAAATAGATACTCCTTATCAAGAATTGATTATTTGTTTGAAAAGTTAAGAGGAGCCTCTATATTTTTAAAAAATGATCTAATATTTGGTTACCATCAATTAAGAATTAGGGAAGAAGACACTCATAAAACTACATTTGAGATAATATATGGGCATTATGAATTCACAATTTTACTCTTTGGTTTAACTAATGCTTATGTGAAATTTATGAATCTCATGAATAGTGTTTTCCATGAACAACTTGATTTTTTTGTACTCATATTCCTTGATGACATTCTCATCTACTCATGAAATAAAGAGGAGCATGATCGACATATGAGAATTGTACCATTAATATTGAGAAATAATTAGCTATATGGAAAACTTTATAAATTTAAATTCTACACCCCACAATTCCAGTACTTAGGACATGTCATATCTGTTTATGGAATTTCTATAAATCCTAAGAAAATCAAAGCAATATTCGATTGGTCTGCACCACTAATGTGATTTAAGTATGCAGTTTTATGGGGATGGCAGGATATTATAGAATATTTGTAAGAAATTTCTCAAATATTGCTTGTACAATTATCAATATTAAAAATAATGGAAAGACATTTATGAGGATAAAGCAGTGTGAAGAAGCATTTAAAACCCTTAACGATAAGCTGACAACAACTCTAGTTTTAAAAATTCGTGATCCATATAAAAAGTTATAGCTTGCATAGATGCCTCCACTGAAGGTTTGGGTGGGATTTTAACTCAAAATTAAGAAATTATATCTTATGAGTCTTGAAATATTAAAAAGCATGAGATCAACTACACTTCCCATGACTTGGAGTTAGCAGCAATAGTACATGCACTCAATATTTGGAGGCATTATTTATTACTTAATATGATTTTGGTATTGAGTACATTAAGGGTAAGGAAAATAATATAGTAGATTCCTTAAGTTGTAGAAGAAATATAATTGTTATATCTAGATGTCATATAGATATGTTTTATAAGATCAGGGAGAAACATTGAAATGATAATTATTATGTTGAATGTTGAACATAGGTTGAGGTAGAACCCAAAAAGGGTAAGTACTTTAGTATAAAAAATGATCTACTATTCTTTAGAGACAGACTTGTAGTTCCAAAAGGAATAAGGATCCTCATCTTGTAAGAATCTCATTGTACACCTTATTCTGCAAACCTATAAGGGGTTAAAATGATGGAAAGAATGAGAAAACCCTTTTATTGGCTAGGAATGAAATGTGATATCAATAATTTTATTAGCCAGATGTCTCAAATATTAGAAATTTAAGGTCAAGCACCAACATATAGCAAGAAAATTATATCCTCATGATATTCCATAACAAAAGTGGTAGGTTATATCAATGGCTTTCATTATCGGTCTACCCAAAACTAAGTTCTAGCATGATGTAATATTGGTTGTTCTGGACAAATTGACCAAGGCTACCCACTTCATACCAAGTAATATAAAATATGTTGCACCTACTATATCTAGAAAAAATGCCAGGGATATTGTGTAGCTACATGGATTTCCTAAGGTTATCATTTCAGACAAAAAACCTAAATTCACTTTAGTGTTCTAGAGACCTTGCATCAAGCCTTGGGTACTAAACTAAATATTAGTTCCACACGTCATCCAGAGATAGATGGAAAAATTGAATGAGTAAATAAAGTCCTTGATGATATGCTACACATGTATTGCATGGACCATAAAACCAAATGGGAAGAATATCTATATTTGGTAGAAATTGCATACAATAATAGTGATGGATGTAGAGCTAAGGTGTATCACAAGATTGAACAAATCCAAAAATATTTCCTATGGATAGGAGCTAAAAATAATAACATATTTCACTAGTTGCATGGGAGAAATTTTGCAAGCTAAAGGATTAGGGAGGAATTGGCCTCAGAAAAATTAACTTATTAAACCTAGTACTCCCGAATAAAAAAGTGTGGAGATTGATTTTAGGTGATCAAGTTGAATGGGTCAATATTTTCAAAAGGAAATATATATAGGAATCTAAGTTTTAATGTGATAGGGCTCCAACTACTGGTTTTTCATTCTGGAGATCCATCAGTACTACAAAACAACTCCTAGGAAAGGGATTAAGATGGCAATTTGGTGATGGAAAATCAATCAATTTTTGAGAGGATAAGTGGTTAGGAAAACATCCACTTTTACAAACACCAGGGTTCAGAATATTAAAATAATTCACTAATCCTTTGTTTGGCTACAAGGTCACAGACTTCATAACTATTTCAAGTGGTTCCAGATCATGGAAAATGATCCAAAATCCAAATCTACTAGTAGAAATCACTTCCCTAGAAGCCCTATTATATAATTTCACATTACCATCAAGGATGGCCAGAGATCAATATATCTAGGAAACTTTAGACACAAGGGATTTTATAGTCAAGTCTGCGTATCAAATCTCCTTATCCTTTGAAGAAGATCTTATACCTATTGAACTAGTGTGGTTAAAACACCTGAATCCAAAGGTATCCCTTTTTCTTGGTTGTATATTCAATATAGGATTCTAACTATTGAAAACCTCATCAAACATGGAATTCTCTCCCTAATAGATGCTTCCTATACCTTTTCAATTGGGATTCGTCAAGCCACCTTTTTCTATTTTGTCCTTTTTCTAATTCTATCCTAAATAAGCTATTCCAAAAGTTCCAAATTAGTTGGGTCAAACCTCCGTCCTTAGTTGATTTATTTTCTCAATGGCCCAATCCTTTTAGAAATCCTTGTCTCAAAGTTTTTCAGAATTTTTATCTCCATATTTATCTTTGGCTGATTTGGCTTGAGCGAAACAGGCATGTCTTTTCCAAGGAAGCCAAGGACATAGATTTCATAACTAATAGAATTATATTTTATGCCAAAGAAAATGCACTGGTAGCACCTTTTGATCCTTTTACCATTCCCTGATTTGAATCTTCTTTACTTCAATACTTTTATGTTTCCTTAGAAAATCCTAATCCAGGTAAAACTCAATTTTCTAGAAAGAGCATCAAATGGACACCTCCTCCTTAGGATCGGGTTAAGTTAAACTTTTATGGAGCTACTAAATGAAATCCAAGGAGAGCTGGTGTTGGGGGAATTATTAGGGATAACAATAGAAATTCCATATTTTCCTTTGTAGAAGCCTTGGGAGAACAATCAAACCACTTTGTAGAAGCAAAAAAATTATGGAGGGGTCTCCAATTTATCAAGCAATTCCCAGGAAAAGTTATCATAGAAGAGGATTATTTAAATGATATCAATTACCTAAAAAACTCCAAATACCAATGTGGAATGTTAGAAGCCTCATAGAGGATGCTCGAAGCTTAATACTATTTTTACATGAAGTCATAATCCAACACATCTTCAAGGAAGCAAACTGAGTTGCCAATAAATTAGCCAACATTGGAGCTTTTGGCCCTAGGATACTAATTTGGAATAACACCCTTCCACATGAAGTGGATGTAATTTATAGGTTAGATAAATTCCAAAATAATCAAAATGCATAATTCTCATCATTGTGAGCTCATAAGATCAAAAAGGTGGCACTCTTTAGGCTTTAACACATCATGTGAGTCCTATCCTCTCACGATCACCTTTATCATACCAATATTTTCCATGATGGCATTTATATTCTCAAGGTATTTATTACTTTGGAGTCATAACATGGATTGGGTTTTTTCTCACATACCCCTTGTGTATTTCTTGTTATGTGTGCCATCTACCAGTGTCACCACCTTCTCTCCATTTTTTCCTTTTTGGGTTTTTTTTATCATATTATGGGGTTTTTATTTTCCAAAATTACATAGCTACTGGTCTCCCATCCATGTGTGTTTTTTTCTTCTTAGCCCATGGCCATACCTATATTTGCACTCTCATTTCTTATTTCCTAAGTCCATTTTCATTCCTGTTTATTTTCATTTCCCAATACCTTTCATTTTGATTGGTGTCTATGTTTCCACTGATGAAGGTAACTCTTGCTTTTTGATTGGCCAAACCTTCCAAGACTCGGCACACCTTTCTATTTTCATGGATTACCATTTATATTTGGAACTCAAGATATTCAAGGAATGTCACCCTATGGGCCATTTCTTCATGCATGTGTGTTTTCCTAGGTCATGGCTTCTTGTGAGGAGAAAGGTGGAGGGATTCCAAAAACTTCCAAACATATTAGTGGATTACAAAAGCTTTGTTGTGGAAGCTTTTTGCATTGCCCTTGTTTATCATCATCATCTCTTCAAGACTTTTGTGTGTTTCTTGTCCTTGATTTGGAGCCCCGATAGTATGATTTTCATGGAGCCTAACATTCTTTCCATTAAATATGTTGCGGAAGCCATCCTCAGTGACAAGAAATTCATGTCATTTTTCAAGCTCTTTTTTGGAATGAACTGGGACATCAACATGGTCTTCACATACATCTTGGAAAATAGGATAGTTATCATCCATGAGATCAATTTTTAGGTGGACATGGGCATTTTGGTTGAAATCACAGGGCAATAGGAGGTTGGAAGAATTTTGAGAAGGGATAAGCATAATTGGGAGGCAAATCTGAGCCAGTTCAAGCTGAAATCACTCTTGAGGAGGATCGTTAAGTAGGGAATGTTTTTTGAAGAACTTCCTACCCCTTGAAAGGAAGTTATGAAGCCTATTATGGAGTACATAATGGTGGATGACCCCAACTCATAGCTTAGGAGCTTTCACATCTCCTTCGTAAATCACTTCAGGGAGGTTAAGCTACTTAATATTCCTAAGTTTATTTTTTTGTCTATGGATTATACTATCACTTCAAAATGCATGAAGAAGTAGGAAGTGTGGCCCTCTCACCAAGGACTCTTTAAGGTGATGTATACCTTTCTCTTGGAGAAATTTCCCAAGGGAGATGTTTTTATTTAGGAGCAAAAAGCGGATGACACTGAGGATGATACTTCTTCTACTCCAGAATCTAAGTTTCAAGGATCCAATATGAGGAAGGTGGAAAAAAAAGCATCAAGGTTTAGAGCTAGAAAAGAAGAGGACCAATATTGAGGTCACTCCCACAAGGAGCTCTCAATGTATTAAAAACAAGGAACTTCAAAATCTAGGAAATCTGAAGGAAGTTGATGAGGATGATCCAAATGATCATATCAAGCGTTATATCCAGAGATATATTATTAAGACTACTTCGATTACGATTGATCACCTAGAGAGTTCTAGGTCTGCTATTGGAGGAGCAATTTCACAATTGAAAGAGCACATGAATGCTCTTAGTCTTCTTTTTTTCTATGAAAATTTTGAAGAGGACACCTGTGTTAAATCTACTACTACACCTAAACCTGAAGCCAAGGATGATGAGGTTGTGGAGATAGCTAAGGATATCTTCAAGGATATACCTAAGGATGAGGCTAAGGATGCCAAGAAGGAGGATATTACTGAATCTGTAATTTCCTGAAGAGGAAACCTGTGTTAAATCTACTACTACACCTAAACCTGAAGCCAAGGATGATGAGGTTGTGGAGATAGCTAAGGATATATTCAAGGATATCCCTAATGATGAGTCTAAGGATGCCAATAAGGAGGATATTACTGAATCTATAATTACCTGATTAGCTTTTATTCTATTATTTCTATCCCTTATGGGGTTTTTCCTTGTCTCTTTTTGGGTCATTTTTGCTTTCCCCTATTTTACCTGGTCCTCAAGGATGCTCTTTGTATTTTGTGGTCTTCACATCCTTTTACTCTTTTGATGTATCAAGGCGTTAGGGTTCCTTTCAAATTCCCTCTTTAATGAAAATTTTTAACTTACCAAAAAATAATAGTGATGGATGTAGATATTTTTAGGGAGATGGAGGAACAATTAAAAAAGATTCGCCAATGGTTCAAAGAATCCATGGATCAATAGAAGAGTTGTGCTAACCTAAAAAAAACTTAAAGAGAATTCTCCATGGGAGTTAAAGTCTTTATTCGAGTAAAACCTAATAAGAGCTCTATCAATTCATCAAAAATAGACCTCAAATTTTTTGGCCCCTTTAAAAATTTAGAAAATATCAGTCCAATGGCCTATAAACTTGCCCTTCCATCCAGTTTTTTGAAGATCCATGATGTCTTCCATGTCAAACACCCAAAAAAAACATATTTAAAAGAGCACTAAGATTTTATTTTTATTTTTTTAAAAGGAAAATAATCCTCACTTTCTACTTACATTGGTCCATTAATGCAAGTTTACAATATGCAAGGATTACCCATAACTATACTTACATTTTTCTATCAAGTAAATACACTAGGTGTAATATACACCTATCCGTATGCTTACATTAATCTATCAATGTAAGTACACTAAGATTAAGGATTTACCCATATCTAATGCATACATAGTTTTGTTTATGTATGAGTACTAAGTAAATTCCAAATAAAAATGATGACTTCCTTTTAAACTAAAGTCTAGCTCATTTATTAACTAGTTAATTGTTAAGATCATGCTAACACCACACTACATATAGGTCCATCCTATGCAAGTGCATTACACATTGGCTATCCCTCCCATATAATGGATTGTCTAACCGCTCATGATAGAGATTTACAATTATGCATGTCTTCTTCTAAATAACTTATCTAAAATATAAATTATCATTAAAATCCATTATATCAAAATTTGATAGCGATAGCCACAATTACCAACTTGAGATCTACTCACAACACTCATGTTCAATTCAGGAACATGTCGTGAATCTCGAAGGCTAGATCTCTTCCTATGATTTCGTGAGTAATGAAACTTCCCATAAACAAAGTGAAAAAACCATCTCATAATTACTTAATTAGCGAATCTGATTTTTACATTACAGAATCCTACTAGAGCATAAACATCCAACAACCACTATAGGTTTACAATAGTGTTACATCACTTATTCTATTATTTTTTTCTCAAATAAAGAAAAAATATAATAAGAAAACATGTACAATCAATGTGATGATGCCAATCATCTATCGTTGTTTCTCTTATTCTTGGAATTATTGATCCTTCTCTCAGATATACACTATTCTCTAGATATTTGATGTTGATTTTCACCATGATCATAGAGCAACCACCGAAATGAAAATACCTTATATCAGGATCAAAGATGACTCCAAATTTCATAATGAATATATCATTATTGGTAACCTTACTACACATAAAGAGCATACAAAATGTAGATACAATTCTATTCTATATCACAAAAAAATTATGTATGAATACTAATTTTATCACTTGGGTATTCAACATACCTATGAAGAGATATGAACTAATATAATAAATATAATTTGCAAATTATAAAAAATAGAAACCATCTTTTATCAATCTCTATCAATTATTCATTCAAAGATATTTCAATAAAATAGTTTTCCCCATTTAAACTAAAACAGTTAGTCATACATAGATTCTTTAATCAAGGAAAAAGTAAAGTTCTTCATCCATAATAGTCGAAAGATAAATAATGCAAATATATGAAAGATACATTTGAACTCAACAATAATAACTTGAAATTCAAATTTTTTAGACACCAGAAATAGAATGCCATTAAATGTTTCTCATTAATAAAAAATTATATTGTATAACGTCAGAAATTCCAGATCTCTATGGATTCAACCTTTAACCTAACTTCTATTGAAAAATAACAGAAATATCAAATAATGACTCTATTTTGTCTTTGTCACAGTTCAAGGAAACTACACAAATTGCATTTAAGCTACATTTTCTATTCATAAATCCTTCACATTGCACTACAATGCTACTATACATTTTTCGATATTGGTTTAACCATGCCAAAATTTACCATATCTACTCCTTATATAGACATGAAACAAAGGTTTATTCTCTACTTTCCCTAACACAGTGACCTTACTATTTTAACCATTTCATAATTGCAATCAATCCAGCCTTAAAAAATACAAGATGCATAGATGTGTGATTTCATACCTAGTTTATCTCCCTTTCAACATTTTACTACAATTCAGAATTCAAATCATAATCAATAGCTAAATTCTTTCAGTTTAATTTTTAACTTTCTAGCACCCAAACTTCATAAAAGAACAAATCATTTATAACACTAAAAACCAAACATCTTGTCTCATTCTACGAGTCAAACCAACCAATTTCTAGATACATACCTGAACTCACTCATAAATCCTCATCTATCAATTTTTATCACCTTTTTCTCTTTTCCCCTCAAATATCCTCTTGTCTCACCTTCCTATGTCTATGGTTAGTTATTTTCTACCATCGCAAAGAAACCTATTCTTGTAAAAATGCATTTCTATTAGCAGTATCTTATTCTTTCATAAAATCCATATAATTACAAATTAAACATAAAATAGTCTATCATTTCATTAAATATATATTTACATCTTCCATAATATACATATGTCTTCATAGCAATAAGCACATAGTCAATTATATCATCCATAATATAACTATCCAAAACATATGTCGAAACAAAAATAAAAATAAGGTATGCCAAGGTGTGGGTCATGAAATAATCCCCTTCTTAGGCTTAACACAGTCCTCTATGTTTTAAAAACTTAATAAATATAAGATAATATCTACACAACATTTTTTAATAGAAATGGAAAATGTGTTTGCATATTCGCTACTTTATCCCAAATAGCATTTCTTTCAAAATAACGGTCCCATTGAACTTTACATTGCTGGAAATTTCCTTTCCTCATATATTTGGATTGAAATTCAAGGATCAATACTGGCCAAACTTTTGTAGCCTCTGGATTCACCATCTATAAGTTAGAAAATCCCCACACATACTTTGAATTAGCAACATACTTTTTAAGAAAATAAATATGAAAGGTGATGTGAATCTTGGATAGTTTGGGTGATAAGGCAAGTTGATATGCCCTAGGACTAATCTTCTCTATAATTTCAAAGGGTCCTACAAAGTGAAGAGCTAGATTTGTGGACTGAATTGCACTCTTTCTTGGTCTCACCCTCAGAAACACTATGTTACCCACAAAAAATTCTTTTGATGATCTCTTAATATCGACACAAATTTTTTGACGGTCCATAGCTTCCTTCAACCTCTCTCTGATCACCCTCAACTATTATTTCATTTCTTTGACTATGTCGAGTCTATCTTCTAGATTATCCCATGACAATGGTGTCTTACATATTCTACCATATTAAGCTTTGAATGGATCTATACCTAAGGTTGAATGATGACCATTATTATAGGTAAATTCTACTAGATGCAAGTAATATTCCTAATGAGTTTTCTAATCCATACAATGCATGCAAAACATATATTCTAGCACCTGATTCACTCTTTCAGTTTGTCCATCAGTTTCTAGATGATAAGTAGAACTGATGTTCAATCTAGTATTAATGGCCCAATGCAAGGATTACCAAAACTCAGATGTGAATTTTGAGTCCCTATCTGATATGATTACCTCTAAAAAACTATGAAGTCAAAATATTTCTTTGGCAAATTTGTTATCCACAACCATGATACCATCCTTGGTGTTCTTAGGTATAAAGTATGCAACCTTGATCAGTTTGTTGACCACTACTAGAATTGCATCATGCTAAAACCTGTTTTTAGGCAACCCTATAATGAAATTGATTGAAATATCTTCCCATTTTTGCATAGGTACATCATGAGAATACAATAATCTAGTAGGATGTATGTATTCTACTTTTACCTTTTGGCACTCGAGGCATTGAGCAACAAACTTAGTTATGCCTCTCTTCATTCTTGACTAAAAGTATATATTTTTAATATTCTCCCTCATATTTTCTCCTCCTAAATGTGAAAAATATGGAGATCTGTGCGCTTCATTCATAATCATATTTCTCAAATTTTTAGTCTTAGGGATTACTACCTTGTTCTTAAAACATAATAAATCATCCTTGATTCCAAAGTCCTTGTTTTCATCAGGTTTTCCTTCCATATTTTCCCAAATTTGATTGTAGTAAGTATACTAATTTTGCATTTCCTTGACTTGTTTCATCAAGTTGACATGGATGCAAGAGAAAATTGCTATATTTCTCCTCCTACTCAATGCATCAGTGAATTTATTCTCTTTTCTTTTATATACTCAATACCAAAATCATATTCTATGAGAAATTCTATCCACCTTCTCTGCTTATCATTAAGTAAAGGTTGAATGAATATATAGTGTAGACTTTTATGGTTTGTCCTTGGCTCAAAGGGTATCCTAACCATATAATATCACTAAATCTTGAGAGAAAACACTACAAATACTAAATCTAAGTCATGGGTTGCATAATTAGCCTCATGTATCTTCAGTTTACTAGATCCATAGGCTACCCATGTTTCTTATTATGAGAGTACTCCTCCCAAACCTTCTAATGAAGCATTTGTACAAACAAAGAAACTTCCTTGAGGATCAAGTACCTTAAGTATAGGAGGTGTGGTAATATTTTTCTTAAGAAAGTCAAAGGCTTCCTCAAATTTTTTTGTCCACTTAAATTATTTTCCTTTTCTTTGAAGATTAGTTATTAGTGAGATGATTTTGGCATAGTCCATCACATAACTCCTATAGTATCCTGTTAAGCCCATAAAAATTTGAACTTCTATCACATTTTTAGGTGGAGGCCAATTCAAAATGGTTTCTATTTTCCTAGAATCCACTATGATTCCTCCAGTACAAATAATGTGTCCTAGATATTTCACTTATGACACATAAAAATAATACATGGATAAATTCTCATACAACTGAGGTGCTCGTCGTGCTCTATGTAATTTCTATATTATACCAAAATATCATCTATAAATACTAGAATAAATATATCTACACACTTTCTGAAGATGTTATTCATCAAATTCAAAAAATGCTATTGGAGCATTTCTCAAACCAAAAGGCAAGACAACAAAGTCATAGTATCCATAATGAGTTTTAAAGGCTATCTTGTGAGTATCTTCCCCTTGTATCTCAATTGGTAATATCTTGATTTCAAATCAATATTTGAAAATGCTATGGCATCTTTGAGTTGATCAAAAAGATATTCAATTCTCAGTAGAGGATATCTATTCTTGATAGTTTCCTTGTTCAACATTCTATAATCTATGCATAATATCAAGGAACCATCCTTCTTCTTTACAAATAGTACTGGTGTACCCCAAGGTGATACACTTTTTTTGATCAATCATTCCTCAAGTAATCCTTGTAATTGCACCTTCAAATCTTTATTTTCTATGGGATTGTTTCTATAAGTAGCTCTATGGATGGGTTCTATTCCATGTTGAAGCTCAATAGTAAATTCAAATTTCCATTTCGGTGGTAATCAAGGTAAATCCTTTGGAAAGACATCCCTAAATTCTTGAAGAATTGGGTGTTTCTCAAACACCTCTTCCTTCTTATCTTTATCCATTTTGTTTATATTAACTACATAGACCATTCCTCCTTTATTTATGACATTAGTAAGATGCTTTGATAAGAGGATTTGAGGTTGAAAAGTCCTCTATAGGTTATACACCCTTTGCACAATACTCCTATCATCTGTGCACTCAATCCATCTATCCTCAAAATTGAGTATTTCCTTATGCGCTTGCAACCAATCCATTCCTATAATTATGTCAAAAACATGTAGAGGCGCTACATACAAACATCCAATAGTTATTCCACTAGGTAAGGTGATTTATTCCATAGGGTAATATTAATAATGGAGTATGTTTATCCTGAACCATACTCAACCTTCCACCCATGAGCCAAGATTCCTGGCATTTCTATAATATCTTTAGCTAAATTAGTGGAAATCAAACTATCTGTAGCACCACTATCAATCAAGATTTTAACATTCCTACCAAAAATATTACCTTTAATCAATAGTGGTATGGCTTGACCATAAAGATTCTGATTTCCTGTAGCTACATAAATCTTGTGCACAGGCTCTTATTTTAGGTACAATTTATTTATACATTGGTTCTTTTACTTTTGAACTCATTCCTGCTCTTTGTGGGTAAATGCTGGCATAATTTGGTCCTCTACAAAGAGAACATCGTCTTTTCAATCTTGGATGTTCTTTCCATTTCTGTCCTTCTTCTACTTTATATGCATGTGGATAATTAACCTCTCCTTGTGATGGTTTGTAGTTTCCTTTGTCACGGTTGTTGGGAGTAAGATTCTTTCCTTGGAATATTCTTCTAAAATTCCCCTATTTTTTATCATTCCTACTATCATGCTTAGATGAATCTTTATTTACCTGTTCTTTTTTCCACTTAACAAAACCTACACTATTCCTTTTTCTTAATGCTTCCTTGCCCTGCTCATCTAACCCTTCATAGTCAAAATAGGGTTTGATATATGTTTTAGCTTTCCTGGCCAAATCATAGGCCTTTTTTAGAGTAGTAGTTTAACTCATTTCTACTTTTTGTCCTATTATAGGATTCGCTCCTAGTATAAACTTGTGAATCTTCATTTTTTCATTATAAGAAGGTACATATTTCCGCAACTTGAGAAATCTTTGATAGTATTTTTTCATTGTTCCAGTTCCCTGTTGAAGCTCAGTGAACTCCTAAAACTTCTAGAAATAGAAGTGTTCCATGAGAAATCTATACTTGAAAAGTTTTACAAATTCATCCCATTTTAAATCGACTATTGTTGCTAATTTTTTATCTGCACTAATATTTTCCCACCAATCCAAACCATCTTATTGCAAATGCAACGTGGCATAGGATGTCTAAGTACTTGAGGAAACATTATTTGTATTACAATAGGTTTCTATTTCCTTCAACCATTCCATGACCTTATCACTATATTCCTCTCCATTAAGCTTGGATGATTCCAAATGTTTCATTTCCTTGCCCAACTCGGCCTCTAATTGGATCCCAGCCTATTGTACCTTGAAAAGAGGTTCATTTGCTTGACTCACTCCAGGGTTACCCACCTGAGTTTCTTGAATCAATACAAAATCCAACAACTATTTATGGATGGCACTATCCTTGGCCACACATAAAAGAGACAATAGTAATTTTATTAGAAATTATTTATTCAAATTGCTCCTCCTCCTACCAACTATTTTTCCATTTCACACTATTATCCAGATAGGTTTACTTTCTACTAGTTTTCTTCATTTGTTACAGTTTAAGTATATTTTCTATAACACATTGTAATTAGTCTTGTGTAGTGAAGCTATTCCACTACAAACCATACTCTGATACCAAAATGTCAAATACCCAAAATAAACCATACTTAAAAGAGTGCTCAGTTTATTTTTTAAAGGACAATAATCCTCTCACTTTCTACTTACATTGGTCCATTAATGCAAGTTTATAATATGCAAGGATTCACCCATCACTATACTTAAATTTGTCTATTTAGTAATTACATTAGGGGTAATATTTCTCATCCCTATACTTACATTAATCTATCAATGTAAGTACACTAGGCTTAAGGATTTACCCATCTCTACTACATACATAGTTCTATTTATGTATGAGTACTAAGTAAATTCTAAATAAAAATTATCACTTCCTTTTAAACTAAAGGCTAGCTCATTTATCAACTAGTCAATTTTTAAGATCGTACTAACACCACACTACATATAGGTCCATCCTATGCAAGTTAATTACACATCGGCTATCCCTCCCATCTAACGGATGGACAAATTTCTCATGATAGAGATTTACAATTATGCATATATTCTTCTAAATAGATTATCTAAAATACAAAATATCATTAAAATCTATTATATCTAGATTTTATAACGATAGCCTCAATTACCAACTCAAGATCTACTTATAGTACTCATGTTAGATACATGAACCCGACATGAATTTCAAAGGCTATATATCTTTCTATGATTTTGTGAGTAACAAAAATTATCATAAACAAATTACAAAATCCATATCATAATTAATTAATTAGCAAATCCAATTTTCACTTTACATAATGTTACTAGAGCATAAGCATCCAACAACAACTATAGGATTACAATAGTGTTACATCACTTCTATTTTCTTCTCAAATGAAGAACAAATATAATCAACAGATATGTACAATCAATGTGATGATGACAAACATTTGTCACCCTTTCTCTTATTCTTGGACTTATTGATCCTTCTCTCAGATATCCACTATTCTCTTGTTGTTCAATGTTGAGCTTCACCGTGATCATCGAACAACCACCAAGATGGGAATATCTTATATTAGGATCAGAGATAGATCCAAATTTTATAATGAATATATCATTATTGACATTAGGGTTATGCATAAAGGGTTGGAATCAAAATGTACTTGTAAAAAAATGGTGAATACTAATTGAAATTAAAGTGAATCATGATGAATTCAAATCAAATCAATCATATTAACACCAAAATTTGGGGTATTTGAAGCCCTAAAAATTAAGATCATATTTGGGACACATTTTGACCAATTAAATTACTTTATAACTTCATAAAAATACCACCATTAGACCAGGATCAAAAATAGCTTTCCAACGAGTACAAATATGCCTAAGAAAAAAATTGTCTTGAAAATTTTAGGTGAATGGGTCAACGTCGAGGGTCCTCATATTCACCAATTTTTAATTTTGGAAATCCTAATATTCACCCAATTTGCAAATATTTGCCACTATGCATAACCCTGTTTGACATCCAATATATCATGATCGACATCCTCCACATAAAGAGTATACAAAAAGTAGATACAATTCTATTCTATATCACATAGAAATTATCTATGAATACTCATTTTATCACCTAGGTATTCAACATACCCACAAAGAGACATGAAATAATATAATCACTATCATTTGAATATTATAGAAGAGAGAAACCATATTTTCTCAATCTATCAGTTTTTTGTTCAAATATCTTTCAATAAAATAGTTTTCCACATTTAAACTAAAATAGTTAGTCATAACGAATTCTTTTAATCAGGAAAAAGTAAAGTTCTTCATCCACAACAGTCAAAATATAAATAATGCAAATCTATGAAAGAGACATCTAAAATCAATAATAATAACTTGAAATTCAAATTCTTTCAGATAGCATAAATAGATTGCCATTAAACATTTCTCCTTAATAAAACATGTAGAAATTCCAAATCTCTATGGATTTAAAATTTAACCCAAATGCTAACAAAAAATAGGAGAAATATAAAATAATTACTCTATTTCATCTTTTTCATAGTTCAAGGCAACTACACAAATTGCATTTGAGCTACATTTTCTATTCATCAATCCTTCACACTGCACTACGATGCTAATATGCATTCTTCGATATTGGTTTAACTATGCTTAAATTGAACATATTTATGCCTTATATAGACATGAAACAAAGGCTTATTCTCTACTTTCCCTAACATAGCGACCTTACTATTTTAAGCATTTCATAACTACAATCAATCCAACCTTAAAAATACAAGATGCATAGATGTGTGATTTCATACCCATATTATCTCCTTTTCAACATTTTACTACAATTCAGAATTCAAATCATAACCAATAGCTGAATTATTTTAGTTGAATTTTCAGCTTTCCAGCACCCAAATTTTGTAAAACAACAAAGCATTTATAATACTAAATACTAGACATCTTGTCTCATTCTATGAGTCAAACCAACCAATTTCCAAAAACATACCTAAATTCCTTGGTAAATCCTCCGTCGATTTTTCTCTCATTTTATCTTTCTCCCCTAGCTCTCCTCTTGTCTTCCTTTCCTTTTATGAAAACCAAAAATCCTCATGATCCTCTCTCCTTCCTCCCTCTTCTTGACAAAATTGTGTTCATGCGTTATTGCTCCACCACTTTACTTCCACTCCATAGTTATTCGAAACATGTTCTTCTTGAGCTGGTCTTCCATAAGGAGATATTTACTCTCTACTTTAGCACATAAATGGAAATTTTGAAAACACACTGCTTCTTGTTTGTATTTACAACACAATAACCACTCCAAATTCAAAGTTCTACTTTTCAAATCAACGGACTATGCAATAAAATTTTCAATCACAAATTGAAGAATAAGCAAAATATAATATTCTTAAAATAAAAGAATAATGATGATTCATTCTATTTTTACCTCTTTAAGACTTATTACTTCATTTTATATAAAATTTTTAATATATCTATATGTCAAATATGATTTTTTTCTTATTTATTTCTTTTCAAATAAGAATAATAAAATAAAACAACCATTTCTGATGCAAGAGACCCTTCATACAAATTAAGTTCCATTATGAAGAAAGGTAAATCACTATGCAACAAAAATAATCAAATCATGCTATGCATCTCCATGGAAGGTATTTCATTGAAGTTACCCCAAATTATTTTTCAATTTACCCATCACATCACTTCCCTTAAGGTATCCCAATATCGGTGGTTAGTTCTTTTCTAACATCGCAAAGAAACCCATTCCTACAAAAATGCATTTCTATTAGCAGTATCTTATACTTTTATAAAATACACATAGTTACAAACCAAAAATTTAATTACAGATATATTTACATCTTTCACAATATACATATGCCTTCATAGAAATAAACACATAGTCAAGTATATCATCCATAAGATAACTATCCAAAATATATGTCCAAAAAAAAATAAAAAGAAGGTTTACAAAGAGGTGGGTCATGAAATTCCACATATCCCCGATCCGTAAGTATGTTGATGATACCTTTCATGTTTGGAATGTGTCAAACTTGTATATGGAATATCCTCTTGTAGTTGAAGTCTGCCCAGTCTGGATTCTTGCTTATCACACCAAACATATGAGAAACCAAGATATTAATCAATGTAAGGTCCAAGGGGACCAGTTTTCAAAGAGGAATGCTACATGGGAGAGTGTGGATTTCATGAAAGAATAATTATCTTTTATTTTCATTAAAATGTAATTTAAAAATACATGGGACTGTGTTTGAAACTAGGAGAGAATGTAACGAACCTTCCCAAGATATGCTTTAGGAGATTGCTATATATTTTGATGACCATTTTGTTTATAATATCTATTTTTATATACCTTATTATTCATGGGATATGGTGTTGTTGATGATCTTTGTTTTGTAGGTACAGGTCCTTTAGAATTAAAAATAAAAAATGATTAGTGGTAGGGTATTTGCATATATAAGGATAAAAAAGCCTTATCAAAATACACTCATCAGTGGCTCATGAGTACATGGAAGCTCATTTGCATTTGCATTCATATAGGTGCATTATGAATGTGTGTTTGCATATTGAGTATATATGTATGAGATGTTTTGATATAAGTTTTATTTTTGTTTCTATCTTATTAAATACATAAATTTCCAATGGTAAGGAAAGTTCCATAAGCATGGAAACTATTCCTACTAGGCAGATGATAACCTCCGTTATCATCAAATTACCTAAAGGAATTGAATTGAAGATATATACAAGTAACAATTTGTTGTATGAATTTTGGTTCTCTTATGCTTACTTTAGAAAACTATTTAAAAGGAACAAAAGAAGAGAAATCATTTTAAATTAAATTTACAATTTAAAATGTTATTAATTTAACAATATTCGTTAATTTATAAATATAAATAAATATAAATAATGAAGGCAAAATGATCCTTAGGAATACATGTTTATGCGTTGCTTTTATGGTAAAATCCTTCTCTTTTATCTCCTTTTGAAACTTGGTTCAATCCTTGCGCACCACTTGGCAGAAGGAGGCCATAATGAGTTGGCCACTTCATGCACATTCTTAGTCTATAAATTGGTAAATTTTTTCTATAAGAAATATATCTCTAGTGGGGGGATGTCTTGACCCACTTCCTTACTTCCCCATCTCTTGGCTCTGTCCCAGTCCTTTGGAACTTTCTGGATCCTCCTCTTGGCTGACTATGGCTGTAGATGATCTCCTTGGGGTGGGAGGTCTTTTTTCTACTTATCTACCCCTTTCCTCACTAGTTTGAGGGTTTCCTTCCTGTGCTTTTAGATTGTGATGTCATGGGTCCATCCAAGTACCCTTTTTTTGTGCTTCAGGGATTCCTTTTCCCTTTTACTCTTTGGGACATCCCTGGGTCTATCCTTGTGTTTATTTTTGTGCTTCAAGGATTTTTCCCTTCTGCTCTTTGGGTTATCCCAATTTTTTGCAAGTTTCCTTTGTGGTGTGGCTCAAATCTATCCCAGTTCCTTGGCACTTCTTGGATACTTCTCTCTTGTTTTTCTATAGTTGCAAATAATATCCTTGGGATGGGAGGTCAATTTTTTGATTGTCTGCCCTTTTCGCAACCATTTTGATGGTTTCCTTCCTATGCTTATGTTCTAGGATACCCTTGGGTCCCTCCATAGATTTTCTATGGTACTCTGGGATGCCCTTTCCTTGTTGATATCATACCTAGCCCATATCTATTGTAGGTTTATTCTTGGAGCCAGATTTCAACAGTTCTTCAATTGTAGTGCATCGTGGCTTTGGAAGTGCTTCTTGAGTAGGTTTTTGTAGTAACATTTTGGTCTATGGGACCACATGTTTCTTTTTTTTGGATCTGCTCTTCGGGTACCTATATTTGGTCTACTTTGTGTGTTCTCAACATTTTTTTTGGCTTGGGGAGGTCTTTATTTTACTGGTTGTTGATTTCCCACTGGTCTTCCTTTTCTAGTTCCTTGAAGTGGTTCGATGGTGGATTTGGAGATTGTCTTGGGTTTCCTGGTGTATTTTTTGGTCTGGGGTGGATCCTATGCTTATCGTTTATAGTATGTTTACTTGTAGCCCCTTCAGTTCATGTTCCCATAACCTTCTCACTGAATTTTCTACTTCCTTTATTTCCTTTGGTTTTTGACTTGTGTAACCTCACATGCAAGGGTATTTCATAGCCTGTGGAAGTCCTCAGTTTTGCTACTCTATTTTCTAGGCTTGTGAGAGATGTTCTAGTATAGTTTTTAGCATCCCTACATTTATTATAGACTTCCCTAGATAGGATGATCCATATTGATGCTTCCTCTACTCCATCCAGTTGTTAGAGATGGTCATCATGCTTGGAAATTTTATTTTCCAATTTTTCCTTGGTGTGATACTAGTTTTTGGTTTTCTCCTTGCATAGGATTTTTCAATTTGTACTCTTATTGCATAGGCAGGAATTTCATTTTTCCTTCTTTAGGTGGGATTTTAAATTTTATAGCTAGGCAGGATTTTTAATTTTCAATTTTCCCACTAGGCGGGATTTTCAATTTTTTTGTTGGGCAAAATTTTATAGGCTATCCTTTGGCCTTTCCTTTGGCCTATCCTTGGGCCTTTCCTTTGGCCTTTCCTTTGGCATTTCCTTCGACCTATCCTATGGCCTTGTATTTGGTCTAGTGACCTGTTGTAAAAAGGTTTTGGATCCCTTTCAAAACCCCTTTTAAATTAAATTTTAACCTACCAAAAAATATATAGCTCTAGTGTGGTGTATTTTTAGATGATGTAGGTGGCAAATCCTCCTCCCAGAAGAAGAAGAAGTGATAAATAGATTTGCCCAATTTTGACAGTTTTGACAAATTTTGAAAATCATACAAGCAGGAGTAAACCATACAACCAAAAATGCAAACCATACAAATTGAAGGAAAATCATACAAGGTGCAATGAAATGAAGTGAAATGCATAGGAAATGTAATTTCAGGTTGTAATTGCACATATATTTGATAATAAGGTGTTAGACTTAGTAAAAGTCTTAATCAATACAACTTGTTATTCATGGGTAGTTGTAAATAACTAATTGCCTTAGGAACTACTTTGGAATGGCCTGGGCAATGTTATATAAGACCACATTTTTATTTTGATGGTCTGGACATATATTGAATATAATTTGATAGAGTTGGATTCTTCTAGTTAATCTAGCAAGTGTTAGGAGTTATACTATGCTATGAGGAAAGGATTGTATGTCATTACTAAATAGAAATGAATAATAATCATAACTCATGGCTTCTCACACATGTTGTATGATTTTGGAATGGTTGAATAGCAATTGATGGTTTAGCTTTGTTGCATGTACTTATGTTTGATTGTTTTGGTTAATTTATGCATTATTATGGAATAATGGATGAAACCAACACTGGTGTAGCTTTGTGGAATGATATGGAATTATGGTAATCCCAAGGTAGATATATCAAACCTTCCTATATGATTTCTAGGCATCACAATTGGATTTGCAACTCTCTCAAGCCCCGTGGATATGTTTTGCATGCTACTAGAAAAGGATTAATTACTACATTAAACCCTTACAAAATATTTCTGAGAGATATTTGTCATTAGAGTATCCAATTTGGCACTTGGATGTACCTTATTTTCATACATATCGTACATCAAAGTTCATATAAATTGTATAAAAGATAGATACCCTATTTGGCAGTTTATGAGATTGGAAGAAACTTACCCGATTTGGCATATTGAGAAACTTGACTTGTTGAGTTAAAAAACAGTGTACGGTAGCCTATAAAACTAAACCTGAAGGATTTTTTGAGTGTGGAATTGTACAATATCCATCATTGTATAATTTTATACTGTATAGTGTGTCAATTTGGCTTTTGTACAAGTTGTTCATTGGGTGTAAACTAGTAGTTTTAGAGACCGTACGATCGTATGATTTGGTAAACAAGTTGGGACTAGTAAATTGATCATATTATGCATTAGTTATCATATCCCCACTAGGAATACTACAAACCTATGCTAAATTTTGTGTTTTTGCCTTATCAAATCTAGCATTTTTGTTAAAACAGGTTAAATTGATAAATAAATAATACTACAAAACTAGAGGTGAATAATAGACACCAGTGTACAAAGACAGGGTATGGGAAGTACAATAAAAAATTCCAATAAATGGAGCACAAGGATTTATATAATAGATAATAAAAGTAACTCAAAGCATAGTACACATGAACCAAAAATAGAGTAAGTTTGGACATCGAAAGGAGACTTTGAGGCATTGTTGATAGAAATAGAAGAGGAAGTACCAGAAACACCTAACGTAGAGGCAGGAGTTGAAAAAAAGGTATTTTAGGAGGATGGAGAGTGGATGGTGGCACTTGAGAAAGTTATGGAAGGGTTGCAAGGTAGTTCAGAGGATAGGAGTCAAGCACCAGAGCAACAAGGCATGAGGTCTCAGGAGGAAGGACATGACCATCTACCTCACATCCGTAAATGAGATCGTGAAGTGAAGATGCACGTGATTTTGGTCAATTATTGGTGGGATAAAATAATATATCTTGAATAGAAACTTCTAATGATGATTGTAGTAAGACACCCCCAAGGAGGAATCAGATAGAGATTCTATGAGAGACCTCAAGTAATCATGATGATTCTTCAACAATATTTAATAAGGCATCCAAGTAGAGATGTCCACATTTTATAGGTGGGGGTAAGGAAGACCCCATAATACATATCAAAACTTGTATAACTATTTGGAGGGAAAATGGTGTAGATCGACCAGATGACCAGGTAAATTTATTTCTTGCTACCTTGAGAGGATTGGCGATCGATTGGTATATAAAAAGGGAAAATATGGTAGATTTTTCAGATTTGAACTCAAGTGAAGGAGAAATTAATTGAAAAATTTTGTCCTTTGAAGGTTGATGAAAATAGTTTTATTGATATTTGTATGAAGAAGCAAAATTAATATGAATATGTAAAATCATACAACCACAGACTAAAGCAGTTAGTAGATAAGATGCAGATGCCTCTGGAAGATGTCCTGGTAAAGCGGTGGTTTTTTGATGGATTACTACCAAAATATAAGAAAAATATGAAGGCATTATTATCATAAATGTATGAAGAAGTTGTGAAGCATGCAAAGAATTTTGAAAGTGAATCGAAATAGACGTATATAAGAATTTTGTCTCACCCCAAGTCTAATGATTTATATAGTGGAGAAGATGACACTATACAAAGGATAGTAGCATCATTTCATCAAGATTTCAATAATATCATGAAAGAGCAAAAGAACAAAACAGATAGGAATGACATTTGGTGTACAAAATGCAAAACTGAAGGGCATACAAATGTAAAATGTCCATGAAATGACTATTGTCACATCTGTAATGTGATGGGACACGAGGTAATACTATGTCCATATAATGCAAGAGTACATCCATAGATCCTGATAATACAAGAGTAGGAAGAGAAGTAGAAGACCCCAAGAGGAAGGCAACAGGTAATAAGTGGTGATTATAGAAATAGTAAGCGAGGTGAAATGTTGAACCAAGGCAATCGACAAGGAGGACAAAGCTATTTGCAGTATGACTCAGAAGGGAGGCCAATCATATAGTGTCGCAATTACCAATAATGGAGGTATTTTATGAAAAATAATCCTTCACCTCAGATGTAGGAAACATCACAAGCAAGTACTACACACATGTGTAGATGGTGTGGTCTAGGGAACCACAAGGAAAAAAATTACCCAAATCAGGCGAGTTCGAGTAACCCACAAAATGTAAATTATTTAGACATTGAGTTTCCTCAAGTTAAGGAGGAAACTCAAAAAGTTTTAGCCATGACAATAAATCAGGATAAAAATAATAAGTATCCAGAGCCAGCAAAGGAAAAGCAATGCTGGAAAGTAGCAAAGAAAATACTACAGGATGAAGCACAAAAAGCTAAATAAGGGAAGTTAGCTGAAGAAAAGAAATCAAGAAAGCCATAAAAAGATAAGACAATTGTGTAAACTTTGGAAGCATAGGTCTTGGAAACTACAGTAGAGATTAAAGTGTCAAACCTATTGGAAGCTATTCCAGCATTGCAGAAAGCAATGGTGGAAGAAATACAACCACATAAGATGATGGAAGTGTAGAGCCAATCGATTCAGGAGAAGGAAATAAAAGATCAATTTATGGATTCGACTATATTAATTATTGATTTGGGAAAGATACCCACATTAGTTCATATGGAAATACTAGTGCATAAATTGATACAAGTTATTATGGACAAAGGATCCAGCATCAATGTGCTACCTAAAATAACTTGGCTATAATTAGATGCTCCATATCTATAGGCACTGAGCTTCCCATTATATGGTGCTCACCAATATGATATCAAGACAAAGGGAGTTTTGACAACACAATGAGTGCTCATAGTTGACCAAGAATTTGTCTTGGATTTCATTGTGATTACAATATAGAAGCCTACATATGATGATCTATTGGGAAGAGGGTGGATATGAGTAGCCAAAGTTAATCACAACTAGGGAAAGAATAAGATTACTTTCAAGAAGGGACATAATAAATATATGATTAATCTATCTAATCAAAAAGTCAGTGAGGATGTCGCTACGATGGACGAATCAAAAAATTCCTCAGGAGATGAAGGGTATGAACCTGATGGAGAAGGAATGATGTACCTAGATGAATGTAGTGAAGATGAAGTTAGATCTAATAGCGGACTTCTTCATTGGAAAATGTAGTAGTACAAATTTTTTTAGCCCAACTGCCTCTATATTGATTTAGAGGAGATCAAGGAAAAACAAGACGAACCAAAAGTCAACCAAGAACCTAAGAAGAAGGTAGAAGAGAAATGGAGATTCCCAAAAAAATTTGCAGAATATACAATAGGAGATACGAAGATTGATACAATACCGACACACCCAAATAACATAAATAAAGTAGTGAGTGAGCTAGAGAATATCAAATATTAAGAACCTCAAATAGTGGACATCAATATAGGAACAAAGGAGGAATCTAAGATGATTCACTACAGCGATGATTGGAACCTTGTACTGAAAGTAGTGGCTTTTAATATATTCTTGAAATATAAGGATATTTTTGCATAAACGTATAAGGATCTAAAGGGAGTATCACCTGATTTATGTGTCCATAAGATTACACTAATGCCTAGAGCACAAATCGTAAGGAGGAGACCATATAGAATGATTCCAAAGTATGTTGCATTAGTGAATGTAGAGATAGAGAAGATGCTAGAGGCAGGAATCATCTTGAGGGTGACAACCAGTGAATGGGTATCACCTATATTAATAATCCTGAATAAGGAAGTGGATAAAATCATAATATGCATGGAATTTAGAAGTTTAAACAAATTAACTATCGAGGACCCCTTCCCTATTTCCTTCATGGATTCTATCTTGGAGGAAGTTGCAAGACACGAGATCTATTCATTCTTGGATGGGTTTTAAGGCTACAATTATATTAGTATAGCCGATTAGGATAAGCTAAAGACCACATTTATT
Organism: Wollemia nobilis; assembly: GCA_028583015.1. Lineage (NCBI taxonomy): Eukaryota > Viridiplantae > Streptophyta > Pinopsida > Araucariales > Araucariaceae > Wollemia > Wollemia nobilis. Next base: position 158,030 of record JAQPPZ010001296.1, on the reverse strand, counting down.
ATAGAGAATGGCATATACACCTATAATCAAATGCCACTTTAGCTTTGTAATGACCCAACTACATTTTAGCACATCATATTGTACATATTTTATCAATTGGCAACAGGTAATTTTAAACCATTTTTGAATGAATGGTCCATTTATGGGAAGATCAAGGAGCATCTTCCCGCCCTTAGTGAATGCATGAGCAGGTGTAGAAATGCACAGATATCATTAAATATTAGGAAATGCTACCTGATGGTACCATATGGGAAATTTTTAGGACACATGGTGTGTAATGAAGGATTAAAAATAGATCCTGATAAGATTCGTGTGATATTACACATGGAAGAACCATACGATGTGAGCTCACTTAAAAACTTCTTGGGATCGACAAAATATTATCGAAGGTTTATCAAGAAGTATGCACATGTATCCTACCCATTGGATTCATTGACGAAGAAGAACACTCCTTTCAGATGGATAGAGGAGCACTAAGGAGCCTTTGAGGAGTTGAAGGCTAAGCTTGTGAATAGCCCAATTTTGGTGTTCCCAAACTGGGATAAGGAATTCCATGTCCATATTGATGCTTCAAATTTTGCAATTGGTTGTGCTTTAGCACAAGAAGGAAAGTTTAGGCTAGATCAACCTATTTTATTTGCTAGTATCCTATTGTCAAGGCTAGAGAGAAATTACAGTACAACATAAAGAGAAGCTCTGGTAATGGTATATGTAGTCCAAAAGTTTAGGCATTACTTATTGGTAAATCCCTTCATTTTCTACATCGATTACCAATATTTGTTGTACTTGATAAATAAACTGGTGATACAAGGACGATTTAGTAGGTGGATCATCACCCTACAGGAGTTCGTATTCCAAGTAGTAGTGAGACTTGGTAAGAAGCATGTCATTGCAGACTAGTTGTCTTGAATACGATTAGGAAATCCTGTAGGAACAGGAGTTCTGAATGAATTCCCATATGCACAATTATTCACCATCAATGTTGTTACATCATGGTACAAGTTGATTTTCCAGTACCTATCCATAGGTGAGTTACCACAAGAAATTACGAAAACCAAGAAAAATAAAGTGATCATGAATTCAGTACCCTTCCAATTGATAACATGATTGCTATATAATATGGGAAGCAATGGTATCTTATGAAGATGTGTGATGGAAGAAGAAGTCAAAGAAGCATTGAAAGAAGCTCATGAAGGCTTAGCAGGAGGGCACATGGGACCAGATGCAATAGCGAGGAAAATATTACTAGCTGGAATATGGTGGACTACACTATATAATGATGTGAAAGAGTATGTGAAATCATGTGATACTTGTCAAAGAGAAGGAAAGATGGTAAAAAGTGACTTTATGCAATTGCATCCATAAAAAACCTAGGAACTATTTGAAGGTAGGGATTAGAATTCATTAGATTATTGAATACATCTCAAATAAGGAAGCGTAGATACATTGTAGTAGCAACAAAATACTTGATAAAATGGGTTGAAGTGGGGCATTACCTAATAACTCAACAAAAAGTACAGCAATTTTCTTGTACGAGCAAGCAATTAAAAAATTTGGTATTCTGCTACGGATCACAAGTGATTGAGGATGATACTTTGTCAATTAAATCATCAAAAAATTGAAAACAAAGTTCAATATTTTACACTCATTTTCTAGTCCATATTACCCCATAGCAAATGGGTAGGTGGAAGCAAAAAATAAAGTCCTGGTATCGACTTTGTATAAAACATGTGGAATAGAGGGAGAATATTGGGAGGAAAGGCTACCATTTATTTTTTAAGTATATAGAATAAATTTTAAACCTACAATAGAGCATACACCTTTCCAATTGATGTATGGACAAGAGGCAGTGGTGCCAGTAAAATTCTTGATACCAAGTTTGAGAGTTACAGTAGAGCATCGCTTAGGTGATAAAGAAAGTTTGGGAGAGTGACTGACAAGACTGATCAAATTAGATGAAAGAATATTCATGGCATAATGGGAAATTGAGGTAGCTCAAAAAATAAGGAAGGCATGGCATGACAAACATTTGAGAAAGTTAGAACTTAGTCTAGGTGACTTGGTTCTAAAGTTTAACGAAAAGAGGGAAATCAAGCCCGGTAAGTTGAAGACGTTATGGCTTGGTCCCTATAAAGTGATTGAAGTAATGAATAATGGAGTATTCAAGTTATAGAACTTGAATGGGATAGAGGTACCCGACACTGTAAATGGATCAAAGTTGAAGCCTTACAAGGTACAATGTTTATTCATTTCTTTAGAAGATACTGAATGATGAAGACGAGCATAAGCTCAAAGGACTCAAGATGAGCTAGGCCTATCATAGGAGGAGCCTAACACAATATTCACACACTTATTCATAGAAGGGGAGGATACATGACCAACCATATAATAGCAAGAGTTGGTACTTCGACCTATATTTGTAGATGGGACTGAATGACTAGTGGAGGAATATGAAGAGTAAATTCCTCCAAATAAAAGAAGACGTAAGGAGATAGTACTGTTACCCAAAAATAGGGGAAGGTAAGAAGAAGTAACCCAAGTAAATAAAAATATAATGTATCCTCAAGTGGAGCATATAGAGCTACCCCAACAAGTGGAAGGATGAATAAGGATACAGTTAACAGTACAGTATGAGGATAGAGTGGAAACCTTTGAAATGGAAGTTCTGAAAGAAGATAGGAAAAAGAACATCAATGAATAATTGGTTGTACTTACTCCATTGGCTCAGATAGGGCTATTACAATAGATAATGTGGTTATAGACTCAACAACTACAAGAATATTACTAGATGTTGCAAGGTCATTTGACACAATTTTAAAATTTGAGCGGTTAGGGCTTGTAGATAGTTTAAATAGAAGGCTTACCTTAGCAATTTTTAAAATTGTACAAAGATGAGTTTTAATTTCTTTTGGGAGAATGAAGGTGAAAATCATGCAACTAAAATGACACAACTATATGGGCTTAAAATTCACCACTAAGCTACAATAAATTGTGACCCATTTTCAAATTCGCACTAGGGAGACTTTTCCCATTTGGAGAAATCAAACAGGAGAAGGAAAAAGGAGAAAAAGTGAGGGTTTGACTCCATTAAAGGAATAATTCAAGATCAATAAAAAATAAAGGAGGTTTTATAGTAGACAACATCTAAACACAAACTAGGTCATTAAAAAATGTACATTAGGGTTCGAAGAAGTGGCAGATTGGAGCTGAATCGAACAAATTGCAAGGAAAAGATGTTATAAACCCTAATTTGACAAAAGTAGCCAAAAATGAAATGGATAAGATGATGGAAGGAAAGGATCATACCATACATCCATATTTGATAGCCAAGAATTTTTCATTTTTTGGGTTAAATTGCACCAAGGGTGGAAAATTGGAAAATTTCTCCAAGAAAGCATTGAAAGGATAGATCGGGAATTTCGACAACTGGATCGGAGAGAAATCACAAAAGGAAAGTGAAAAACATGATTTTTTGTGGATATAGGTTTGAAAATATGTACTGTATGATTTTGTGATAGAGTGTATGGTCTCAAGAAGAAGATTGTGTGATTTCAAGAAGTTTTTGGGTTGTTTTAGCTATTTAGAGCATACATAATCGATGAAGGGGAGCAGCTGGAGAGGGATACTGTACAGAGTAGTATGTCACTATACAATTTTAGGTTGCAATTGTATGATTTTTAGAAAATCAAATAGTTTGAAGACCGAATAGTGACATATTGAATGATTGTACGGTCTAGAATGGTTGCTTCTAATGAAATCGTACAAGAGTAAGAAGAAGATCAGATTGTATGATTTGTAGCAGATTGTATAATTTTTGAGACACTCATAATTGAAAAATTGGTGATGTTAGATTAGCAAGATAACCGTAGGTATGGCGAGAAATGATTTCAGCCAAAGAGTTTGAATACCAATTGAGGAGAATTACAGCCAATAGGGTGGAACGATCACCAGAACCTCTATACAAGAGAGAGTCATGATCGTAGTAGTACCAAGGGCGACAGTATCAATACCATGATTTATGTGATACTCATCCTTGGAGAAGAATAATATATAGTTCATGGAGAGGTTAGAGAAACTAGAGGGTTGATAGAAGGAGAACATCGCCAAGATACCGAGAGGAGAGGATGGCACAAGAAAGACTTCTAAGGATGGAATTGAGAAGTGAGGTACATGTTCCAAATTTGGAAGAGGATATGAATAGTAGACCTAAGGAATTTCAAGTGGAAATAACGAATATAACATCTATACAACATGGAGGAGAAACATGTAGGAGATGGTGGAATAATGAATAGAACAAGAACCACCCCTGGAGGAAATAATTTGAGGAGGCTGGTGTAGTTATAATAGTGCAAGTTCCACCACACCAAAAGATCTTCTTCTACAATTATCTATTGCATATGGTTCAGGCATATAATCCTGCAACCAGAACTACCTTTATTAATGTGGGAAAGAGGTCAGTGAGAATAGAAGTTACAGTGGATGCATTGAGGAAGAAATTTGAATTGCTAGCATACGACACAGAGATAGTAAAGAAGTTGGTTGATTGAATTGAGACATCGAATCATAAATTCACTTACCTATGTGAAGCCACCGACTGATGCAAATATCTCGGGTGTAGGGACTCAAGGAATTATATAGAGCTAGTTGAAAGGAAACGATTGGCCATGTGCTATGAATATTATGATGGCTCAACTTTCAAGAGATACATGAGCTACAGAGATGCCAATATGGATGGCTTAGTATGTATAAGGTATTACCCAAGGGATCTAGTATGATTGGGGTACCTATCTAGAAAGAAATATGCACGAGGTACTGAATAAAATACTAAAGATATTTGGAATGACTTTTCATGCCATTGGATTATAATTAAATGTAGTTACGAAAATGGGAATCCCCTTTCTAGGTTTGATAGAACCTAGGAATGTGATGGTAGGACATCCATCCATTTTAAGGTAGACAAAGTTAGTACTAGTTCAGAAGGAGACTCTAGATAAGTATTAAACAAAGAAGGAAAAGTAAGCCATGGAGGTACAAGAGGATACTCCTTCAGATGATGAGGATGTACACCCCCAAAGAAAAAGGCCTAGGAGATTGGAACCTAAACTAGAGCAACAAGAAATTTAGCAATGGTAGTAGGAGTAGCCATTAGTTCAAGAAAGGGAAGAAATTGTGGGGAGGTAATCCAACCCAATACAAATAAGGACAAGGAGACAATGGAAAATAATGGTGATAAATCTCTCTAGAAAAATAAACCAAGACTAAATAGAAGGATCAACAAGAGAAAAAGAGATATTCAAACTCAGAGAAGCTAGATTTGCATGAGTGGAACTAGGTAGAAGCAGAGAAGATACTGGAATCCCCATAGATATTCTAGCATAATGAATTTGAAATTTTAGAATCTTAAAAATTATGGGAGGACACAGAGGTGGGGAATATAGCATAGGAATTGGCATCCATAACTCAGGAGAAAAAAGAGGAAACTAAAGTGCAAGTGGAAACCTTAGAGGAATAGTCTAGGAAAAAAATAAGCCCCATTTCAAATTTGTGATGGGAGGAAGTTCAAAATAAAATAACCCAAGTGATGTGCAAGAAGAGGCAAAAGCATCACAAGAACAAGAAGAAACTATTGTTGAAAAAGTCACAACAATGGAGACACATCAGAATCAGGAAGAAGTGACTAAAGAGCAACAGGTGGGCTCCATTGAACAGAAAGAATCCTAGGAATAGATAGAGCAATAGCAATCTTAGCAGGAGATTGTAAATATAGAAGATGATATGGAGGTGGATAAGACAGTGGAACAAAATCTACCAAAATAAAATATAAACACATAGAGAGCACTACTAGAGATCAAGGGAAGCTCTAGCTACCACATGGAAGAAGAGGAAGAACAAGCTCCTACAGAAGAGGAACTATGGAAAATATGAACAATTTGCCTTTTGAAGGTATTGTAGTTCAGCAATATCAAAACTAAGGAGGCGATGCAAGGAGTAGAAGATGATGTGGAATATTTCTTATCATAGATAGGCAATGCCATAAACAATGCCAAATTATAGTTTTGTATTGGACACATGGGAGAATTGAAGCTATGGGAGAAAAAAATGTCTCTCGAGTTAGATAAAATAATAAAATTGGTGACCAATGAGGAGCGTACAAGGAGAATTATAGATATTCATGTACAACACCCATGGAAGTTACCCAGGGAAGAGGTAACCACGATGTTGGGAATAGAAAACTTGGTAGAGGGAGTGAGAACCACCTATAGGTGGTATTCGAGGTTGTACCTGGATAGAATCAATCATCTAACTTGTCCAATTAATACAAAAAATTTGGAACACAAGAGGATTACTGTAGGATTGCCTATCACTCTGAGCAAGTTGAACTTCCTCACACATTGGATAATATGGTTGAGCATCGGATTGGAGAAGATTTATCAACTTAAGGAAGCTCAGAAGAAGGAGATAGAATCCACTCAAAAGGAAATGGTTGCAATGGAGGAAGAATTGTAAAAGTACAAGGTTGTGACAGAGGATAAAATAAAGAAATTGGAAGAACTGCTAAGAACCATAATGGATTTTGAGGCCAAAATTAGTTCAATTGAAGAAGAGAAGCGATAGGTCTCAAAAATGATAGAATACAGAATAAAGGAGTTGGAGGCTCAACTTAGAGCAAAGGATGAACAGGTGAAAACACATTTGGCTGAAAAATATGAGCAAATGGTAGCATAGGCCAAGAAGATAGAAGAGCTTATGAAGGACAACAAAAGATATAATGATATGGTCTTGGAGAAGCAAGCACAATTGAAGGCTAGAGAAGATATTGTTTGTGCCTTAGAAGATGATGTTGATCACCACCTGAAGACCATTACAAAGAAGAATGAGGAGCTTCAGGTGGTAACCTAGATAGAAGCTCATTTTTAGGAAAATTTGAAGAAGAGTGCCAACAATCATGAAAAGCAAATGAGGTGACTCATAAAGAATGTTGAATAAAAAGTAAATTACCATGGTATGAAAGTAGTGGAAATGGAAAAATATGTAGCTAGGTTGAAGAACAAACATGCAATTCTTCAATCCCAAGAGAATGACTTGAAAGAGTTAGTTTCAAATTACGAAGTGCAACTAAAGCAAAAGGGTGAGTCGATGAGGACACTAACCAAAGTAAAGGGGAGGGTAGATGTAGGCAACAAATCCTCCTCCCAGAAGAAGAAGAAGTGATAAATGGATTTGCCCAATTTTTATAGTTTTGACAAATTTTTTAAATCATAGAGGTAGGAGTAAATCATACATTCGGGAAGGCAAATGTACAATTCAAAGTTAAATCGTACAATGTGCAGTAAAATAAAGTGAAATACATAGGAAATCTAATTTTAGGTTGTAATTGCGCATGTATTTGATTATTAAGGTGTTAGACTTAGTAAAAGTCTTAATTAATGCATTCCATTATGCATGGGTAGTTGTAAATAACTAATTTCCTCAAGAACCACTTTGGAACAGCTTGGGAAACATTATATAAGGCCCCATTTTTTATTTTGATGGTTTGGACATATATTGAATATAATTTGATAGAGTTGGATTCTTCTGGTTAATCTAGCAAGTGTTAGGAGTTATACTATGCTCTAAGGAAAGGATTGTATGTCATTACTAAATATAAATGAATAATAATAAGAAATTATGGCTTCTCACACATGTTGTATGATTCTGGAATGGTTGAATAGCAATTGATGGTTTAGCTCTGTTGCATGTACTTCTGTTTGATTGTTTTGGTTAATTTATGCATTGTTGTGGAATAATCAATGAAACTAATATTGGTGTAGCTTTGTGGAATTATATGGAATTATGGTAATCCCAAGGGCTATGTATAAAACCTTGTTGTATGATTTCTAAGCATTGCCATTGGATTTGCAACTCTCTCAAGCCCCATGGATATGTTTTGCATGCTACTAGAAAAGGATTAATTACTACATTAAACCCTTACAAAACCTATATGAGAGAGATTGGTCCATTAGAGTATCCAATTTGGCACTTGGTTGTACCTTCATTTCATACAAATCATACATCAAGTTCCATACAAATTGTACAAAGATAGTTACCCGATTTGGTAGTTTATGCGATTGGAAGAAACTTAACCGATTTGGCAATTTGAGAAACTTGACTTGTTGAGTTACAAAACAGTGTACAAAAACCTAAAAAATTGAACCTGAAGGATCGGTTGAGTGTGGAATCATACAAGCTCCGTCACTGTATGATTTTAGACCATACAGTGTGTCAATTTGGCTTTTGTACAAGTTGTTCATTAGGCGTAAACTAGTAGTTTTAGAGACCGTACGGTCGTACAATTTGGTAAACAAGTTGGGATTAGTAAATTGACCATCTTAGGAATTAGAAATCACCACCCCATAGGGAATACTACACATCTATGCTAAATATGAGTCTTTTTCTATCTGGATAAGGGAGAGAAAGAAAGTATTATAAGTCTACTTGCTTGTATCATGTTCTATTTTTCAAGTTAATGAGCATTGATGTTGAGATCCTTTGTTTTTTTGAAATTTTTTCTGATTGAAATTGTCTGATTATTGAATTTTCTTGTAAATATTCTTATTGAAATGTAGATTGATGTTTGATAAACTATGTAGTAGGTGTACTTTATAATTCTAGTTTTGTATTTTTGTCCTCGATAACTCCTTTAAATAGTTAGAATTATTTCTTAGATGACAACCATTATAACCAAACATGATAGTAAAACTTTGGAGAAAGAGGATATTCTCATAGTGTACATAGAAATACTCCAAATTTAATATTTTATTACCTAGTTCTGTTACCCATAGTTTAGTTAGGTAATGGAAATTATGCTCTGCAAATGCTATAGTTAGTATAATGTTTTTGGATGTTGTTGGTTTCTTAGCTCAGTGTATTTAACTCCAACAAAATATAATAAAACATGGTAAAATATTTTAACTTAATCCATGGTACAGTTTTGTTAAACTTGTTGAGAAAATTAGGAATTTTATTAATTATATTATATTTACCTGAATGAATAGTCTAAATTTTTTACTACGTGTAATTTTGCATTGTTAACTTAGCTGAAAGTTTTAATGCGTAATGTTGAGTAAATTGAGTGCATGGTCAATCGAATATTTCATGATTAAATATGTTTTGGTTGGTTGTATAATGTTGAGTAAATGAAGAGAATTAATTTGAAATATTTATTTTTCATTCATTGCTATGGGCAGTAGGAGCTGAATTAAAATATTAAAGAGAGAAATATGCTTCTTGTCCATTTAAAGGTTATTTTATTGCTATGTATGTGTGTTGAATTTGTATTTTTGAGTTAATTAGGTAATATCATGGCTGAATAGGATCTGACATATTTATATTACCTAAAAATCATACAATATTGTATGGCTTAAAAGGACTTAGTGTGTGTTGAGAATAAGTTGAATATGTGTGCCTGGAGAGCGGAAAAAATAGTGCACCTAGCAAATGGAAATAAGATGCATCTATTGCCATGTTGATCTAAGCACTACGAAAGTGACATTAAAGTAAGCATAAAATGACAAATATATGGATGAAATGGGTGGTTCTCTTTATATTAATGTAATTTCCAAATATGCGGTTACAAAATATCCCCTTGAGGGCTCTCAATTGATACAACTCATTACAATACCCAAAGGATCAAATCCTTTTAGAAATCCATGGTGCACTTGTAGTATCTTCCTCACACTCACAATTGAAGAGTGGAATTTCGATGCTACCACTAAAATTTTCTATCGATATTCTAATGTTGTACTCCCTCCTCATGCATTGGAATACTTGGATCAGAAATTGAAATTGATTAATAGCATGTGCGGATTAAGATGAAATCATGAAGGTGCATGCAAAAATGAGCTTGAAAGGGGAAATATATAATAGATGATTAAAATTTGTTCTAAATGCTACCAAAACTTAGGATCATGCATATTATATACTTTGGAAATGATCTAATAAAAAATAGAAATAAAATTGCACACATATTTATGGTCATCCCAAATGTGCCATTTAGGACTACAAAACAAAAAATGCATAATAACATATGCAAAACAACTCAAAATTGCACCAAAACATAATAGAAGGTATAAAACCTATTCTAGAATTGATCTATGTAAAAAAAAGAGAAATTGTTCTCCAATTCATGGTCATCCCTGGGTGAGACTATCATAATTTGGGGGTCATCCTAGGGTGGGACGACCACCAAATCTTGTGGTTTTTACCATCAATTCCTCTAATATTTGGTCTAAATTACTCCTAGGGGTTTTTTCATCAAAATTTGGGATCTGATTCACTCAAATGGGTCTGTTTTGTAAATAGCTTTTGCATTTTGGAATCACTTGAAAACCTCCTTTACTCGATGGAGATCTTAAGAGAAAACATGCGGTGAACCGGGGATAAATCTCGGTAGCACTACATGATGAAATATTGCAAATACTCCTATTTGAAATTGGATGGAATGACTCCACTTTATATCTCAAGTGAGCATATGGTCAAATGGATATGTGAGGCCATGCGAGGTAGGTTCCACCATTTTTCCAACCCTTGCCATGCATTGGAGGAGGAAGAATATTCAATTTGGGCCTCCAATTTGCAACTTGGTATGAGTTATGTACCCTCAGACTGGCATGCTTTAATGGATAGGGTAAATGGTAGAATATGGGTGCCATTTATCTCACTTTTGAATTTTTAAGGTTACAAGGCCATGGTTGTCCCACTCAGGGATGGTTGCTGGTGGTCATCCCTATATGGGATATCCATGAACTGTGGCCATCCCAGGGTGGGATGACCATGCCTACATGGCTCAAAATTTCCTAAAATTGGGGTAGACCTACCAAAAGTGTCTAGTACCACTATTTAACCTCTGAGGGTTTCCCAAGGGCATCATATAGTGTCAATTAGAACGTGTATTGGCAGTATAATCAGATTTGTGCGATTTTAGTGTCTACATATGTTTCTTTTTAGGATATTTTGTGTGTAGCACACTGTAGAGAAAACAATAGTGAATAAAATATCAAATGATGAAGGTTATTCAGTTACTTAACCAAATTTAGATGCCCCAATCATGGAAAGAGCCTGCATCCTTGAATCCTTGCTTCTGACGAGGTAAGGAATTTGCTTCAAGTACAACCCTTTGCATCAGGATTACTTGATCTTGGATATTTTTAAGTCATGAATAGGTGAGGCCTATGATCCTTCATGGTTCAATAATGACAAGCATTTCTTTAATTGAAAGTTTTTTTTTTTTTCTATCCCAAGCAAGGCATGATTATTTTTGGCAATGATTCACTGACGAGCGTGATTAGCATGATTGAGTGTTTTATTGTTAATTTTGATTATGAGGTTGTTAATTATGAATACCCCCTCAAGTGATGAGTCAATCAAGGAATGAACAATGATAAAAGTGATGATTTGCTTGACCCATATGACTTGGTTGGGGTTCCTACAGTTTTTTCCATTGTAAAATGTGTCTGTTTTGTGAGGATTTTGATGATTTTGTTGATATTTCATGGTATAAAGGAATTGAATACATCATTACCATGGAGTTTTATGACCATAGTGGTCTTCTTTGGTATTGAAGTATAGAATTTTGAACTCATCCATGAACCATTTTTGGTCCAATCTTGATCCATAGTGATTTTTATCAAATTTGACCTATTTTTGGTGGTTTTTATGCCATTTTGGTGCTTATTCTACTATTTTGAGGTACTTTTTGGTGGCATGGCTATACAATTTATGGCCATTCTAGGATGGTATGGTCAAACAATTTTTTTGCCATCCCACCCTAGGACGACCATGCTCATCCTAGGCCTTTTTAAGCTCAAATTTGGAAAAATGAGCTCATTTACACATTTCTAACTTGGCAAACTGAGAGGTGAGGAGTAGGGGATTGATTTTTCAAAGTGGAGAACTTATTAAAATCACCCCACAATAACCATAAGCCCAATTTTGAACTCGATGAGCGGCGAAGCCGACGCGAGATGGGTAAGGGCTGAATTTTCTCTTATACTTTATTGAACTTGGAAATGTAATTATTTTTGCATTTTACAAAAAAACACACTAAATATTGGTAAATGAACCTCATTAGTGATAGTATGTAGTAATTTTTGCTTTATTTTTGGTTTTGTGTATTTTGTTACATTATTTTGCATTTTTAGGATATTTTATGCTTATTTTTGGTGGTTGGGAAGGCCAATTTTGGGCAATTTTGGGGGCCATCCCTAGGAGGGAAAACCACCCTAAGCTGTTTGTGAGTTGTCCCTGGGTGGGATGGCCATCAATTTGGGGGTCATCCCTAGGTGGGATGACCATGATTTTGCAATAAAAGGGGCCATTTTTTGGTGTTTTTGGGTTTCTTTTTGCTTTATTTTGGTTTTGTTTTTAAGCTTGCTTGCCCCTACTAGGTGATTAAGAGTTGGTATCGATTTTAGACTCTATTTCAGACCACTCATGGCCTACTAATATATGAGGAATATGAATGGCTTGCTACCATTGGTATTAAGTAAGTGACATGTCTAGAGCCAGTGATAGGAGATAAAACTTACTTGACTACGCTGATAGATATATGGGACCCTCGCATCAACACATTCCACATGCCAAATGGGATATGATAGTGACCATAGAGGACATATACAAGATTTTACACATTAAAATAGAGGGGCATCCAATTATATCTACTCATCAGGATCTCAAAGGTACAATTTTGTAGAGATACTTCAGAGATGACTGGCCTGAGGCACTGCGAGATTTTCCTAGTAGAGGTATCCTAGTGGATCTATTATATGATGCAAAGGTCTTGACTATGAGATATGCCCTACTAGCGATGCTTATCTATAACATGCTACTATTGGACTGATTAGAATCTAGGTTTCCATGAAACCTTTTGGAGTTGATTTTTTCACTGGTGAAGTGCACCATCGAGAGACTATTAGTGATGGCATGGGGCACTATGTTGCTAGAACAACTTTATGATGAGTTGTATGAGATCCACTATCATGGGTAGAAAGGATTGGGCTACAAATTTCTATTGCAGGTGTGGGGATGGCAACATATTATTATGGATCAACCACAAGGGCTATCTTGGACAATGCAAGCACATCTCGTGGATAGGAATATAGGATATGGGATCCTATGGTAGAAATATTAGGAGAGGGGTTAGAGCTATCCTGATGTAGATTTGATGGAGAATTATGTAGATTTATTTGCATAGGTCAGGGTATATATGGTTATCTAAATACCATACAAATACTATTCTACATGGCCTAAGGTTGAGGCACAACTTCTATGGGTATGGCAAGGGAGGTGGTTGGTTGGTTGACACGGGATCAATTGATATTACTTCCCATATGCTCAAGTATTATGGTATTTTGGGCTATGCCATGTGTTGCCTAGTGAGCTAGTTGTCTAATATTAATGAGAGGACATTGACTTGGCCTATAGTGGAGGTAGTTGGGAAGGAAGTAGATCCTATGGAGGATACCTCTAAGAGAAATGATTTCGAGACCACAACAAAGTATGACTCCTAGTGTTTTATGCACCAATGGCACAGGGATGGACCACTAGGGATTGCTATGGCTATAGGGGTAGAGGAGGCTCATGGGGAGGCTCCAGAAGAGGATCCAATTGGGGAGGATCTAGGCTTGGGTGAGTGACCTAATAAGGGGAAAACTTAGGGGAGTGACATGTGAATCACTGGATAGATGGTGAGTGGATGGATACCTTGGATATAGAGGATCATTAGGTGGACTATGATGAGGATGATTTGTATGGAGGATTATGCATAAGGGATTGGCCCAAAAATATATTTATAAAAAATTGGCAAATCAATTTCAAAATCCAGGTGAATAGTGTCCAAACACATGTAGAAGGTTCACTATTATTAGGAGCAATGTTGGAAATTTAAACTTAAAATGGTCAAATTATAATAAAATTAGGGCAAATTGACCCAAAAACAAATTTCACCCAAAATATTTTAGCCAATAGGCCCTGGTCAAGGGTTCCAAATATTAGGCAATTCTAGATTTTGAAAATCTTAATTTTAGCCAATTTGGTGATAAATAGCCACTATGCATAACCCTCTATGGATGAGCAGGGAGTGTAGGCATAGTTGGCAGTGCGGGATGCCACCATTGTAGAGATGTAGGGCAAGCTAATCATAGGGATACATGAGTGGATGGAGTACACAGAGGAGAGGGCTATCATACAGGTATAGGTGCAAATTTCACATGCAGAAATTGATCGATAGGCACTAGTGATTGAGGGGCAAGGGACCATGATTGTAGGGTAATCAGTAGAGCTAGCCATGCTTAGATAATAGGTTATCATAGGGAGCTTAGGCCAGGGGGCATATAGCAGTGGTAAAGCAGCTAGGCTATGGGAGAAGGTGATACAAATCTATAACTTACTGAGTGAGTACTAGAAATATCTTCAAGAGAATACAACATACACATAGGATTTGGAGGATGATATAGCACACCTTAGAGGGCAATTACGAACTTGTTCTTCTCATAATGGATCACACCAAAGTAGGAGGAGTGGTACAAGGTAGTCATCTATGAGGATGGGGGATCCTACCTCTATGAGAAGAGTATATAGGGTTAGGGGTAGCATATCTAGGAGTTCTTAGTGAGTGCTAACTGAGGGTGGGGGTGAGATTCATGGTTTCGGTCCTACGTGACCATGGCTTTTGAGACTCTATGGTTATTTTTGTTTTTGGATTTTTGTGATGTGAGATATGAGGACCCACTTTATTGTATCCTACGAGCAGTTTTGGATGATGATATATCTTTTTACCCCATACATAAAAATATATATGAGTTATTATTATTGTCATCATGTGTTTCCTTATTGCTTTATTACATGTATTCAATGCTTATGATTGCTTTACTTATGCTTTAATGGATGCATGTATTGTAATATGATTTTTTTGATGATATGTATAGGTGTGTATGCATAATGGGATGGATGATTTGATGATATGTATTATGAAATACAAATACTATTTGACACACTATGTTAGCATCATAGACAATATAAAATTCATAGATTCCTTTTGTAATGTTGTAATGAGACTATGTGATGGATTTATGAAAATGTACATTGAAAAAATGTGATTAAATGGTATCAAATGGAATGAATAACAAGATATTATAGAATGTCCTTAAGGTTTTCATGAGACTCCTCTAGTGAACTAGTCAAAACTTATATACTAACCATGCAAGACTTTTTGACAAGGTATGAATATTCTAGGATGACCCAGATAGTCAATATCCCTGTGTGTGCATGTGAGTTCATTGTTATGATAATGCATAAAGTTACCCCAGTGCCAGATATGATTTATGCAACCCATATGTACTGAATATCACCCTATGAGTACCATGATCCTGGGTTTTGTACATAGTTGAATTAGACCACTAGGTAGTATAGGCTATCAAAAGCTCTCTCATATGCATGTAAACATTGGTATGTACAAAAGTAGGATGCTAATATGATAGACATATCATCATGCATAAGGATACTGCCATTGCTAGGCATACTTGATGCCACATAACCTATAATGAGGATCACCTCATGGTTTGCCAAATGCTGAGAAGTCTAGGGATTCAAGTTTATTCTCCCTTATTTTTTATTTTTGAATTGCTCTAGGGATTTGTTCATTTTTGTTTTGTGAGCAAGGTATTTTGGGAGTGGTGATAACCACTGTTTATATTACTTTTTTCTTTTTTTAGTGGTGACAACCACTATTTATTTTGGGGGTTTTTGGTAGTGGTGAAAACCACTATTTATTTTGTATTTAGATAGGTAGGAGTTTGTCTTTTTGTCAATTCTTAGCATTTTTTAACCATACACATAGGGGGATGAGAAAGGTAAAATTTTCACATAAGGTAACATGGACCACTTTGTAGGTTTCATATTTCCTTGTGCAAAACTTATATTTAATGTGAAAAATGTGTTGGGATTTTGATGTATACAAGGTACAATCCAAGAAAGACTCTACCTTCTAAAAGTGAGGCTAGATTTATATAAAATATGAAGAGAAAACTAGATATGGATGAGTGACCGAAAACCCTAAAGATACCCTAAAACAAATGAATAGGTGAAGAGAAATAGACACAAGTATGAAAGGTTGGAAATGTGGATGGAAATGATAATTGTAATGTAGATGGGTGTGAGTGATGACTTTTTGATAAAGTTGACTCTGAAGGATGTCTAGTATACAGACCTGGTTCTAGACATGTATGAGAAACTCTAAAATACAAAATGCAATTATGTGTATGCCTAATGCAAGTGATTGTATAATGCAGTGATATGCAATGTGATGCAATGTAATATTTTTATTTTTATTTGTATTAATGATGTTTTTGAATTTTGATTAATATATAGGTATATACATTTAACCAACAAGCTTATTAGATGTCATTGGGGCATTTTGGGTGACCAAAAGGTTTATGGATACCTTTGGGGATTTTGGGGTGACCAAAGGGTTTATGGATACCTTTGGGGATTTTTGGGTGACCAAAGGGTTTATGGATACCTTTGGGGCTTTTTGGGTGACCAAAGGATTTATGGATACCTTTAGGGATTTTTGGGTGACCAAAGGGTTTATGGCTATCTTTGGGGATTTTTTTTAGGGCCCAGTGATTTAAGCATGAAAATACCATGGATGAAGGATATTAAAGGGTTCTAGTTCCTCAATTCCTTCAATGGATGCTAGGTGATAAGTTCCCGATCCCATATGACTAGTCATAATGCTACAAACCAAACCTAGTAGTCGGCTAGGTTATCCAATTGAATAAAACTTCATATTTATTAGCATAGTTTTCATTTATTGACGGATATCATCTTTTCTATTTTATCTCTGCATTTTTACAATTTCCTTAATGGCGGGATCTGCCCTCCTAGTGGCAATGATTTGTTATTAAACATTTTTATACTCCTCGCTTTCCGCAGTCAATTTTATTAATGGTTCTGGTTATAGAATTCAATATTAATTGTTGATTCAGTTCATGAAATAGTAGAAGGAAGAATCCTTCCAAGTGGTATCAGTTGTCAAATCATGATTCTCTGCTCCATCCGCAAGCATCGTTGGCAGAGCGTTCCAGCCGGTAGCAGCTTTGTTTCCTGTCACCGTCCGTAGTCCTCCACAGACATCATCAGCCGCAGGCAGCCACTGTACCCAACTCCAGTCGCCACGCCTTCGAAAAACTGGGAAATTCCCTGCAAGTTTGTTTGTAGTCGTTAGCCAATCCAAATCCGAACATCCGATCGTAAATTTGCGCACAGTCCTTCGCAACCTTTCGCAAGCTCATCGACCAATCAGATTTCATGAAAAATTCTTTTAATCATGCAAGAACTAAGGTAGAGGGTTTAATTTTTTTTGGTTGACGTCAGATATTTTTTCTGCTGCGTTGGGGGTTATTATCTTTATCCCACATCGGGCATACGTAGTTCCAAAAGAGGTTTAAAACCACTCCATCACGCCTTCTACGGTGTGACTTCGGTCACACTCTCGGAGCCTCCGCTGTCCGCGTCTTGTTGTTCGTCGTCCGCTGTTCATCACACGTGTGGTCGTTCGCTGTCCACGTCTTGTTGTTTGTCGTCCGCTGTCCGTGCGTGTCGTCATCCGTGTTGTTGTCCGCTGTCCGCGTCATGGTGCCATCCGTGTCATCATCCGTGTTGTTGTCCACTGTCGCGTCACGTGTCGTGGTCTTCCATCCTGCTCGTATATCGTGTGTCGTTGGTGTATCTTTCGTCCCTTGCATGTCTATTGGTCTTAGCTATCAAATTGCTGAAAGTGTCTAAATAAAAAAAAAAAAAAGTGGTCATGGAGGCCATCCAACTTCAAATCTGCGTCGCAGTTGGAGCGACAGTTAAGCGGATCCAAATTTTTTTGCATTCAACCAAATTTGCGGTAGTTGAAGCGGAATCCTAAGCATAAGCAGGTTATGTTAACAAGTGCATGAGCAAAAAGTGGACCAAAGGTTCTGACGGTCGATTATCAAGCTCAAAAATGACCAATAACAACACAAGAAGACCTAATCGCAGCCCAGGTACAAAAAATTCTCTTTCTCCTTTTAAAATTGGTAGTTATAATCCACATCATCCACTAGTAGATCCTATGGCTACTAATCCTTCCCCAACTCACGAAAACATCACACAAGGAAACTCAAGTAACTCAGCCGTTTCCAACGATGATTCTCTTCGACTCTTACTAGAGGGTATGAACGAAATTGGTCTCCTCCTAAAAAACCTAGTGCAAGCACAAAACCAGCCTAATCCCAATACTAATCCCCAAAATCACTCCCATGCCCAAAGGAATGAAGAAAATGTCGATCCTAATGATGATTGGGAACAACAACGAGGTGATTCGGATAATTACAGGGATCGCTATCAGAGACAGTGGTATAACCAAAATCAAGAAAGGGACACGGGTTATCACCAACCGAGAGGCCCTAATAATAATTTTCCATGAATTGATATGCCCACTTTTGAAGGTCATGATCCTCGTGGTTGGATAGCCAAAATGGAAGGCATTCTTGACTTATATCAAATTAAGGAAATTGATAAAGTCCCTTTCGCTGCATCAAAACTAGGCACTGAGGCCTACCAATGGTTTGTATGGCTTAAACGAGAGAAAGGAGCTACTATTAATTGGAGAAAATTCACTACCTCTTTTTTAGAAAGATTTGATGAAGGAGCTACATCATCATACACAGTAAGACTGTTATCTCTTAAACAAGAAGGGTCAGTTAGCGAATTCGTTTCGGAGTTTACCAGTTTACTACCATACACTTTAGACCTCGGTCCCGACACAGTGGTAGGAGCCTTTCGCAATGGTTTGAAAGAAAGTATTCGAGTGGAGGTAGACATGCACAATCCAACCTTGCTGAACGATTGTATAAGAATAGCCAAGTTGGCCGAGAAGAGACATCAGTTGTCTGCACGGCGTGAAACTTATAGTCGTCCTTCATATCGCAACAATTCCTTTCGTAGAAATGATCAACCATCAAGATATTTTTGCTATAAATGTCGCACTCATCACCCCAAGGAACAAGCATGTGCCCAAAAACAAAACTTTCATATTGAAGGTGATCAATGTGAAGGAGAAGAGGAAGAACCTTACCAACCGAGAAGAACCTATGCCGGAAGACCTACCATGTACTATAGAAGAAAAAGAAGAGGATACAATGGCGATCTCCGTGCATGCTCTCATGGGTTTAACCGCCCACCATACCATCAAGGTACCGGGATTTCTCCGCCGAGAAAAGGTGAATGTGCTAATTGATTCCGGTAGTACCCACAATTTTATCGACATCAAAACCGCAAAAGCTTTGAATTTATTCATTAACTCTTCCAACAAAGACAAATTCCAGGTTCTAGTGGCCAACGGGGTGAACGCACAATGTGTTGGTCGCACATCTCAAGTTTCCATAAAAATGGGAACTTATACTTGGTTTGGATCCCTTTTCGTCATGAATTTGGGGAACTCGGATGTCATTTTGGGAGTTGAATGGTTGGAAACATTAGACACGGTTAGCTTCAACTTCAAAAAATTATTTGTGGAATGGAAGGAAAACGGACGAGTCATTCGCTTACAAGGCATTACTACTCCTCCATCACAAATGGTGAGCTCTCATAGTATGGAGAAGATGTTAAAAAAGGGTGGATATGGGTTTATAGCTCAAATTAATTGTTTGGAAAAACAATCTCCAACAACTTCGGATATTATTGCTCCCGAGTTACAAGACATCATAACACATTACGAAGAGGTTTTCCAAGAACCTCAAGGATTACCACCTAAACGATCTCATGACCATGCCATCCATTTGATTCCAGGGAGTGTTCCTCCTAACAATCGTCCTTATCGCTATCCTCAACCACAAAAGACAGAAATCGAACAGATCGTTCAGGATTTGTTGGATCATGGAGTCATTCGTCACAGCACTAGTCCTTATTCCTCACTTGTAGTCCTGGCTAGACGAAAAGATAACTCTTGGCGTATGTGTCCTGACTTTCGTTCTCTCAATAAACTCACTATCAAGGACAAATTTCCTATCCCTGTCATAGATGACCTATTAGATGAGTTGCATGGTGCAAAATTTTTTACAAAATTAGACCTTCGCTCCGGATTTCACCAAATCCGTGTTAGAGAAGAAGATATTCCCAAAACTGCCTTTCGTACTCATGAAGGTCATTACGAATTTTTGGTCATGCCTTTTGGTCTCACTAATGCACCATCCACATTCCAAAGTCTCATGAACCAAGTGTTTCGTCCACTCCTCCATAAGTTTGTGTTAGTTTTTTTTGATGATATTCTCATATACAGCAAAACATGGACGGACCATTTACATCATGTGGATAAAGCCCTTCACATTTTACACAGAGAAAAGCTATTTGTCAAACGTTCCAAATGTTCCTTTGGTGTCCAAGAAGTGGAATATCTTGGTCATATAGTTTCACACGAGGGCGTCAAAGTTGATCCCAATAAGATTAAGGCAATTCAAGAATGGCCTTTACCTAAAACCATCAAGAAACTTCGTGGTTTTTTGGGTCTCACGGGCTACTATCGCAAGTTTGTACAAAATTATGGTAAGATTGCAGCACCTCTCACGACACTCACAAAAAAGGATGCTTTTCGTTGGTCGGAAGAGGCTACTCTAGCTTTTGAAGCTCTTAAGGAGGCCATGTGTACAACTCCAGTATTAGCAACCCCCAATTTTCACAAACCATTTATTATCGAATGTGATGCATCCAGAACCGGAATTGGGGCTATATTAATGCAAGAAGGTCATCCATTGGCATTTGAAAGTAAACAGCTCTCCAGGAAAAATTTGGGAAGATCGACATATGAAAAAGAAATGTTGGCTATTCTTCATGCAGTAGAAAAATGGAGACACTACCTAATCAATAGCCGCTTCATTATCAAAACAGATCATAGTAGTCTCAAACATTTTCTTGAGCAGAGGTTTTCCTATCCGGAACAAAATAAGTGGTTAACCAAACTATTGGGTTATGATTTTGTTATCGAATACAAGAAGGGGAAGGAAAATATAGCCGCCGATGCGTTGTCCAGGAAATATGAAGATGAAGTAGTCATTAACGCTATTTCAGGTCCTTGCTCCCAATGGGTGAATCAATTACAAGAGGAATGGTTGTCCAATAGCGAAACTGCTCAGATAATTCAAGAATTATCTATAGGGTCCTCTAAACACCCTTTGTTCTCTTATGAAGATAAAATCCTCCGAAAGAAGAACCGCATTTACATTCCACACAATTCGGAACTCAAATCGAAGATCCTCGACGAATCACACGCTTCTCCATCAGCGGGACATTCAGGATTTTTGAAAACATATTTAAGGGTCAAACAATCATTTTGTTGGAAAGGATTAAAAGCAGAAGTCAAACAATGGGTAGCAGAATGTGAAGTTTGCCAGCGCAATAAAGGAGAAACAGTCAAATCACCAGGATTGTTACAACCATTACCCATCCCCTGAACGACGGTGGGAACATATATCCATGGATTTTATTGAAGGTCTTCCAAAATCGGAAGGCGGGACGATTATCTTCGTCGTCGTAGACCGGTTATCCAAATACGCTCATTTTCAGGCTTTACAACATCCATTTTCCGCAAGCAAGGTGGCAAAGGTATTTATGGATTCAATTTTCAAATTACATGGTATGCCAAAAAATATTGTAAGTGATAGAGACCCCATCTTCACTAGTAACTTTTGGCGAGAATTATTTCGACTTAGTGGTACCAAATTGAACATGTCCTCAACTTACCATCCCCAGACAGATGGTCAAACAGAAGTAGTTAACAAATGTTTGGGTACATACTTACGATGTTTTGTTCAAGATAAACAATATCAATGGAGCCAATGGCTAGCAATGGCGGAATGGTGGTACAACACTTCTTACCATTATTCAATTAAGATGTCTCCCTTTGAAGCATTGTATGGAACCAAGCCTCCAATCGTAGCAGATTACGTCCTCGGTTCATCCAAAGTAGACAAAGTGGATGATTGGTTTCAACAAAGGCAATCGACACTCACCATCCTCAAGGAGAATTTATTCCAAGCACAAAATCGCATGAAACAACAACAAGACTTGCACCGATCAGAACGAACTTTTAATGTCGGTGACAAGGTTTTCCTAAGGTTGCAACCTTACAAACAAGCATCGTTAAGGATAAAGACCAGTCAAAAGTTGGCACCACGATTCTATGGTCCTTACAAAATTGTGCGCCGCATTGGAGAAGTAGCCTATCAGTTAGAACTTCCTTCATCATCACGAATACACCCGGTATTCCATGTTTCATGTCTCAAAAAGGTAATTGGTCAGAAAGTGCAAGGTCAATCAGAATTACCAGTGCTCGATGAGGAAGGCCGCATACATCTCCAACCTGAAGATATATTACAACACAGAATACGAAGACTAAGATCACGCTAGATTCAAGAATTTCTCATCAAATGGCAAGACCTACCAGAGGAAGATGCCACATGGGAACACGAAAGTATTTTCCAGACATTTCCAGCTTTGAGGACAAAGCTTTCCGAGGAGGGGAGTCATGCTACATACCAAACCTAGCAGTCGGCTAGGTTATCCAATTGAATAAAAATTCATATTTATTAGCATAGTTTTCATTTATTGACGGATATCATCTTTTGCTATTTTTATCTCTGCATTTTTACAATTGCCTTAACGGCGGGATCTGCCCTCCTAGTGGCAATTGATTTTAATTAAATATTTTTATACTCCTCGCATTCCGCATTCGATTTATTAATTGTTCTGGTTATAGAGTTCAATAATAATTGTTGATTCCGTTCACGAAATAGTAGAAGGAAAATCCTTCCACATAATGAATGGACCTAACTAGTTTACTAGAAACTTGTCCCGTAGATGGGGCGGCAAGTTAGAATTTTGTTGGTTTTATTTTAGAACAAGGTCACCAACCTAAAAGTCTCTAGGATGGAATTTCATATTATAGGCTCTCTTAAGCCACTCTTGATAAACATGTAGGTGCTCAAGAGCATTAACACATCATTCGTCAAGCAATGTTAGTTGATCTAGGTGAGCCTATCATGCAGTGTCATCATCGATGAAATATTGCATGGATATGCACAACGATGAGATTTACAGCTCTAAGGGCATGACTGCCTCAGCACCATACACTAGTGAAAATGGAGTTGCCCCAATGGGTGTCCGAATACTAGTGTGGTAGGCCCATAGAGCAAGGGGTAATTGAGTATGCCAATATTTGTGATTATCCTTAACGATTTTCTTTAAAATGGTAATTATTGTTTTGTTTGATGCCTCAACTTGCCCATTTTCTTATGGATAATAGGGCATAGAAAAGTTGTGTTGGATGTTATATTTGGTTGTTAAAGCTCACACATATTTATTCTTGAAAGGTGGCCCATTATCTAAAATTATTTTGGATGGAATACCAAAATGATAGATGATATTATGTAACATGAACTCCGCAATGCAGGGTCCAGTCATAGTGGTAAGGGGAATTGCTTCCACCCATTTTGTGAAATACTCTATGGTCGTAATGATGAATGTGTGATGACCTGAGGAAGGGGGTGAGATCTTCCCAACTAGGTCAAACCCCCATTGCAAAAAATGCCAAACTGATTGAATCGGTTGTAAGGCTTGAGAAGGTACGTGTGTCAAATTAGCATGGTGTTGACACTTTGCACACTTCTTAACATAAGCATAGCAATCCCACTCTAAAGTTGGCCAATAATAGCCCATGCAGAGAATGCGCTTTGTGATGGCCATACCATTGAAATGGCCACCACATGTACCATCGTGTGCTTGGGTGATCACCCAAACTGACTCTTGAGGTTCTAAGAAATGAAGGAGGATACCCTCGTAGCCTCGATGATACAAAATATCTCCAAGTAAGACATATTTTACCACTTTTTGCTTGAAATTCTATTTGGTGGCATGCGATAGTCCAGAAGGGATATTACCAAGCTTTAGGTAATATTTTATCTGAGTGGACCAATCTTGATTTGAAGAAGCCTCAATTGCATGAATTGCTTGATCCTTTTGAAGTTCATCCCTAGTGAATGCTGATTGGGAGAGAACTTGTAAATATAGCATTGTGCTGCTATCAAAAGGAGTTTGAGGGAATAAAGTCCCCCAAGTGGCATTATTCAAGTGATTGTGAATTTGTGAGAACCGTTCATGAGAAGGTTCAATTTGAATCATGTGGACTTCTAGCATGGAGTGGATGTTCTCATGCTCAATCACAGATTGTGATAGCATTTTGACTTGAATGGTTGTTATATCATCAGCAGGGTTCTGTGGGATTAAAGACCCCAAGGAGGCCATTGTATCCACAAAATGGTTAGATGATCGAGGGAGTGCCTCGATGTCATACCATTCAAATTTCATTATAATTTTATCCACAAGGGCTTTGTAGGCTTGCAATATTGGACATTTGCATTGGAATATTCCCTTGACTTGGTTCACTATGAGCAAGGAATCACCAAAAATGTTGAGCTTAGTTATTTTCATGGTGATTATCGTTTGAAGGCCTATGAGAAGAGCTTCATACTCGACATTATTGTTGGTGCATGGGAAATCAAGTTTGAAATATAGGGGTATTGGAGCCCCTTGAGGTGTGAAAAACATAATTCCCATGCCACCCCCTTGCTCACACTTAGAGCCATCAAAAAATAGAGTCATGTCAGCCTATGATTCAGGCTCTTCAGGATCAGGTGATTTTGACACTTGAAATACTCCATCATCGGGAAGCTCTATGTTAAGAGGTTGATCATCTTGGAGAGGAGCCTCTACGAGTTGATCGATGATGACCTGACCTTTAATTGATTTTTTTCGATGAATTTGAGGTCAAATTCCATCAACAACATGATCCATTTCATCATGTAACTGTTATGGTAAGTATGACTCATCATATATCACAATGGATTCTCTTTGGATACTACATACATGGTATGATTGAGCATGTAATGGCATAGATTTTTAGTGGTAAAAACCACTACTAAGCATAGCTTCTCAATGTATGCATATTTTATTTTGTAACTGACCAAGGTGTGACTAATATAGTAAGTAGTTTGTTCTTTGTGCAATTCATTCTTTTGGGCTAACATGATGCCCAATGCAAGCTCAGTAGCTGAGATGTATAAATAGAATGACACTCCTGGTCGAGGAGGAGCCAATACTGGTGGTGAAGCTAGATATTGTTTGATTTCATCAAATGTGACTTGACACTCATCATCCCAATTGAATGCGACCCCCTTGTGTAACAATTTGTTCATAGGTCGGCACTTATCCGATAATTGTGCTATGAAGCACTTGATAGATGTGACCTTACCTTACAGACTATGCAGCTGCTTGATGGTAGTAGGGGGAGGCATCTCAAGGATTACCTTGAATTTTTTGGGATCGACTTTGATGCCTCATTTAGAGACTATGAATCCCAAGAGTTTTCTAGATGTGACATCGAAGACGCACTTCTTGGGGTTTAGTCTAACATTGTGTTCGATGAGGTGATTAAGAAATTTGCGCAATACATCGATATGCTCATGGTATAGTAAATATTTAGCCAATAAGTCATCCATGTAATCTTCCAAAATTTTGTGCATGTAGTCATGGAAGATGTAAGTCATAGCTCACTGGTAGGTAGCACTAGCATTTTTGAGACCGAAAGGCATGACCTTATAACAAAATATCCCCCAAGGCATTATGAATGCCATTTTGAGTTGGTCTTCTAGATTAATATAAATTTGGTTGTATCCAGAGAAACCATCCATTAGGGATAACATCTCATGGCCTATTATGGCATCTACCAGGGCATCGATGTTTGACAATAGGAATTCATCCTTAGGACTCACTTTGTTTAGATCATGAAAGTTGATGCAAATATGAATCCTCCCATCAAGTTTCTTGATAGGAACCATATTGGAAAGCCATGGTAGATAATCCACTAATATAATGAACTTGGCATCCAATAACTTTTGTAGCTCATATTTCACCATTAAGGCTATTGTTGGATGCATTTTATGCAACTTTTGCTTAACTGGTTTTGCATTTGGGTCAATCACAAGATTATGCATGACTAAATTTGGATCTAGTCCTAGCATATCTTTATAAGACCATGCAAAATCTTCCTTCTTCTCTTTGAGAAGAGCTATGAAATCGGCTTGCTCAGTGAGGGATAAGCCTTCCCCTAACTTGATGAATTGAGGATTTTTAGGATCTATGCCGATATCACTATCAATTGTTGGCTCAATTGACATATGAGATCCCTCTTCCAACTAGTGTGGAGTAGGGATCAAATGAATGTCATCAATTGGGTTTATGTCATCGATTAGAAATTTGGGCTCAACCTCAGCGTGAAAGACATCTTGAGTAGACCTTGGAGAGAAATGAAATGGTTGTAACATTTCATCATAAGGCCAATACTCTGAAGGAGATGATGGAGAATCTCCTCGATCAAATTTGATTACCTCCAAGTCGAGGTGCAATGGCTTTGATGGGTTATTTGGATCATGCAAGGGTATAAAAATATCTATGGAAATCATGTTGATGGATGGATGATCTCCTCTGGGTGGTTGATGGGGTCTATTGACAATAGGTTGTCACAAGACTTGTGGAGGTGGTTGCGGTGGAAGCGGAATGATCAGAGGTGGTCAATGCGGAAGTGGGTGAGCTTGCTCTTCTAAGGGTAGAAGCTGTCACTAGATGGGATGCGGTAATGGGAACACACGTAGATAGAACTCATCTTCATCATCCAAAGGGATGATCCATGCGTATTCCCCATCTGAACTAGAAGAGTCAATAGGTGCTACTTTATAATCTGACTCATCATCAGTTGTCCATTCATAGGGAGGACCTTGATCTTCTTCCTCACTATCATATGGAAGAGTATGTAAACTTTCACCTACTTCATAAGATTGGGTGAAATCATGAGATATCTCTTGATCTATCATAGTTGTAGGGAAGTAATCCCCAAAAGAATGGACATGATTAGGATTGGCATAGGGATCATGTGCAAGCTCATCCCTATAGTTCAGACTCAGGTGCTCTAAACTATTAGTGAGGACATCGAGAGGCATAAGCTTGTTGTGTCCTAAACTAGACTTATCATATGGCATTTGATATTGTGGCTGGTAAGGAATGTGAGTACCTTGTTCGTACAACCCCAAACCATAGCCATGCCAATTGTAGAGATGGAGATATCTCATGGAAAATTTAGGATTAGACATGTAATTAATATCCTCATAAAAGGGCTCTTCATCCTCTTCTTGTTATTGATATGGTTCTATGCCATAGTCAAGACCCCCATAAATGAAGTTTATTTGATTAGGAGGTAAGCCTAGAGGTACGATGGCACCTATGGGAAGATGAGTTTGACCCATGTTTTGCACTATCTCAATGGCAGGAGTTGTTGTGATATTCCTTACTAGGTATTCTCCTAAGCTAGTGGTAGCTAGATGAACTATGACTTGTGGTGGTGAATATGGATGAGATGGAAGTGAGGCTTGAGTTGACTCAATGTTTACCTCACGAGGTGGTTCCTCATCTGCTGAACTAGGAATCTCTTCTATGGAGATGGTAGATATGGTTGGAGGGATCTCATCAATAGGCCTCTTCCCCATGTTCCTCTATGGAGGATTCAATGATGATGAAGGTATATATGGAAGTGTCGATGATGAGGATGGTATGGAAGAAGATGGTGATGGATTAATGGAAGGTGATGGTGAAGGAGTCAAACCTTGGCTGGATGTATTCGGTTGGAAGTCCATATGGGTTGATGGTAAGGTCGACTCAGGGATTTGTTGCACCAAGTTGTAGTATTTGAAGGGCTCAAGGTCTGTAGAGACAACATGTACTTGCCCTTCGTAAGTGTACTTCAAACATTGGTGAGCTATGGATGGCACACACTTCATGTCCCTAATCCAGGGTCTACCCAACAAGATATTGTAGGCCATTTCACCCTCCAAGATGTGACACAATATTGGTATGGTATTTTGTCCCACCTGAATAGGTAAGACTATGGTACCAACCATTGAGCATAGAGCATCGTTAAATGCTCGAAGGGTATATATGGATGCGACAATATGGGATGCTGGAAGCCCTAGATGTTTGAGAGTAGTCATGGTGATGATATTACTAGAGGAACCAATATCAATCAGAACTCTCTTGTAAGGTGTTCCATTTACACATGCAATGATGTGTAGGGGAGGATCCACCATGTCATTTGGTATTAGCTTGAGTTCATGCTCATGAAAGGTGATTACTAGTTCTATGCATTGTCGAACATACCCCATGAAATTGTTAAAGGAGTTAGACTCCTGGGCTGTAGTTCAATCAACTTGAGGATCTCCATGAGAGCTTCTCGATGAGGTGGAGACTATTGAATAAGCTCATAGATAGAGAGCCTAGCTGATGTTGTTCGTAAGCTCTGAGTAAGCTTACTCTTTATTGTGACCACTAGATGAGGTGGAAGGTTTTGCACTAGAGGTGGTAGAGGCTATGATGTTGAAGGAATATCACTTGAAGCTATAGGTGGTGTGACTTGACTTGGGTAATGCTTATTCCTCTTATGGATGATATAGGAATGATCTTCAATTTGATAATCCCATTACAAAAAACCATCAATAAATGGATTTTTTAAATACTTGTTGCCTACTTATAAGGATTAGGCAAAGCTGGTACAAAAAGTGAATGAGGTCTATTGAGCAACTCTCCTATGGTACTGGTATAGGTCTTCATGATATCCTAGGGGCTTTGGTGCGTTCGGATCTATAGGTCAACTTTTAGGTAGATTAATTGCCTTAGCTACACAGAGGCGCTCAAATAAAGAATCCATGGACTCAACAATGGGTGTAAATTATCGCTTAGGGTGATGTTGCTAGTTTTGCCCTTGATTTTTTTGATTGTTGTTGTTGTAGTTTCTAGGTGTGGCTTGATAGTTGGGCTTCTAAGGTGGCGTTGGTTGCACAGGCCCTAGAATACTGATAGCAACTTGGTTGACTACTTCTAGATTTGGTTGCACTAGATTGTTCTTGGTGTTCTTAGTCCATTCCTTCTTGCGAGGTTTCATAATTTCCCCCTCTTGAATTTTAATGTCTTCGATTGTTCTAGCCTATGCTAGAGCATCTTCAAGAGTTGGGTACTATTGGAGTTGTAGCAACAAGGAAATTGGCTTCAGGAAGCTCTTAGAAAACATGCGAGTCAACTCAGACATGGGGAGTAGGTATGGTAGCTTAGCAAGAAGTGTTCACCACCTATTGCCATAGTCCATGATTGACTCATCATCATATTGCTTCAACCCTGTGAGGTCTGTTAATGTCACCTTTCGCTTAGTGTTAAAGGTGAAGCATTCTAGGAATGCATCTATGAATTGCTCAAAGTTGTAGATGCTATACTTTGGGAGTTGATTGTACCACTCTATGGTAGGGCCAAAGAGGGTAAGAAAAAATATTCTCAATAGTAAGGCATCATTATCCTGGATACAGAAGCATTGATTCAAAAATCTAGTGACATGCTCCTACGCATCTTCCTCTCCTTTAAATTTATCTAGCTTGGGCATTTTAAAATGCTCTGGATAGGGAGGGAAAGGTACTTATGGGTGAAGCGGTTGACTATGAAGCTAGTGCAAAGTGGGATTCTAAGGCCTAGACCCCGAGGTCTTGTTCTCTATCGATTCCATGCATTCTAGCAATGCTTTGTATGCATCAGAGGATTTGATCTCCTCTTCTTTTCTTTGACCCTATGAGGGAGGGCAAGGAATATCAAGCCTATTGTATGGTGGTTGAATGTCATCCACCCTACCTCCATAAGGTACTTTAAGATATTCTTCCTCTAGTTCAAGCTCAGTGTAGGCCCTGTAAGGTGTCTCTTGAACTAGCCTACAAGGAGGGGTAAGCACTTGTGGATGGCGATCTATGTTTGGCCTAGGAGGCAAGTCCCGATTAGGCCTAGGAGGTCAAGGAGGCAACATTTGGTTAGGCCTAGGAGGCCTATCTTGATTGAAATTAGGTTACCTCTGATGAACCCCCTGTCTATGGGTACTTGGGGTAGGGACCCTATCATGTAAGGTCTTTTGAAATAGCTCATTGGTTTGTTGTTCAATTATTTTCTTTTCTAATTGATGTTGGTAGTCCAAGAATTCTTTATCCTACTAAAGCTGATTGAATTACACTTGGAATTCAACATATCTCTTGACTACTTGATTTATCTATTCTACCATGTGGGGCCTATGAGCCCTAGTAGTATCACCTTAGGGCCTATCTCATTCAGGATGGTCTAAAATATCGATTACGAGCTTCCCTCGATCGAGGGAAGTCACGTTCACTTGAGGTTCAGTCCTAGACAAGCGTTCTTTGTACTCATCTAGTGTAGAGGCACATCATGCTTGCATAGCATAATGGACTTGAGGATAATAAAAATTTTCCTCATGCCTTCCTTCATTGATGAGGAAGGGAAGGGCTGAGTTTGCTCACCTCGAGCGATGAGTATCATACTCATATTGGTACTTAGGTTGTTGTAACCTATTAGGGTGGTTTAAGGGTGTAGTTTGATCATTTGGCCCTGCCTAGTGTGTGTACTCTTGATCTTACCCATAGGTGGGTATGGTAGACCTAGCAGGCATGCGAATGCATGGTATTGCTCTATCTGTTAGCACCTCAATGTGCAGTTGTCATTCTTGAAAGAAGGCATGTGAAGTGTCTAAATATGGGAAGTATATTCCTTGATTAGGACTAAAACCTGTAGGGGTGTCCTGTGTAGGGGTCCCTTGTAGGTGAAGTTCCTGACTAGCTATTCTGGGACTTGGGTGAGTAGGAGGCCACCAAGGAGGTATGAACATGTCCTTAGGGCTAAATCAGATATGACTTGTGTCTCCTTGTCTACTCTCCATAGTGTCAGCCTTTGAATGGGCTTGGCTATGGGTGCACACCATAGCTACTTCCTACCAAACCCTAGGTGATTATCTCCTTTACAAATTTTAATGATGCAACACACAAGAATGGAAACACGTAATAAGACAAGTGTTTATCTCTTTTAAATATTTATGTGTGTTCCCTAAAACTATTTTGTGTGTTTTTATTTGTTGTTTGCAAGGAGACCTTTTGT
Organism: Wollemia nobilis; assembly: GCA_028583015.1. NCBI lineage: Eukaryota > Viridiplantae > Streptophyta > Pinopsida > Araucariales > Araucariaceae > Wollemia > Wollemia nobilis. The sequence continues at coordinate 126,893 of JAQPPZ010001296.1, read as the reverse complement.
CACGTGTTTTGCTTTTGTTGGATGATATTCTTATGTTAAAAGGATTTCACCTATATACTCATAGCTCGACAACCGATAATGAAATTCTGGTCACGTGTACCAACCAAAGTATGGAGATGAAGCCCATACTCGATCAGGGAGCACATGTCCTACCAGTCCTCACCCATATTGACTATGGGTAGTGATACACCCTTCGAAGAGGAATGCATGCTATTTTCCATGGCTAAGATGGTTCTTGAAGTGGACCTTGGCCAATAAAATAGAGTTTGTATCAATAATGTGAGCCAATGGGTGGAGATGAAGCCCACCATCATTGGTCTCTATTAGTGGTTGGGGATGAAGTCCAACTCACTAATGTTCAAAATGTGATGTGGTGTGTGTGGTTCATTTTATACTTAAATAAATTAAAACAATAGAGCACTCAATGAGATTTCACTAAATGCAAAAATAACATTTCACTTTCAAAAATATTAAATAGAAATTGAACCTACAAAATGCATGCCCTAAATGGCAACCTACCCATTAGGTAGGTCACAAGCAATCAAACCACACAGATGCATTCCTACTGGATTCTTTTTCTATTTTTCTTCTTATTTTTAGTTGTTTTTGCGATTAAATAAAAGTGAAATCTACCTTTCAAGAAAACAAAGGGAGGAAGAAAAACTAAATTTGACCTTTTATGAATAGTAAAAATGCAAAGTAAAGGTGTAGTTACTTACCTTGAAAGCCTAAGAAGTTGTTGTTTCTAGAATTTTGAGTTGTAGATCCTCTATTTTGTGGTCATCCTGGGGTGGGATGACTGCAAATTTGGGGGCCATCCTTGGGTGGCCATCCCTGGGTGTTCCAATTAGGGAATCAGGGGTCGTTTTAGGCTAGAATGACCAAAACCTACAACATTTCAAAAGCAAAAATAGGGTCAAAACTTAGCTAAATCAAATGGGATAGGGGTCCCACCATGATCACCACTATAGAGAGAAAAAATGGTGCACCTAGCAAAGGTAAATGAAATGCATCTATTGCTATGTTGATCTAAGCACTACAAAAGTGACATTAAAGTAAGCATAAGATGACAAATAGATGAAAGAAATGGGTGGTTCTCTTTATATTAGTGCAATTTCAAAATATGTAGTTACAAAATGTCCCCTTGAGGGCTCTCAATTGATACAACTCATTACAATACTCAAAGGATCAAATCCTTTCAGAAATCTAAGGTGCGCTTGCAGTGTCTTCCTCGCACTCACGATTGAAGAGCGGGATTTCGATGCCACCATGAAATGTTCTATCAATGTTCTAACTTGTTTCTCCTTCCTTGTGCACTGTGATACCTAGATCTACACACAAAGAAATCAGATTTGTTAATAGCATGTGCGGATTGAAATGCAATCAAAGAGATGTATGCGATAATGAGCTTGAAAGAGGAAATGTATAATAGATGATTCAAAATTATTCCAAATGCTACCAAAACTTAGGATCATGCATATAATGTGCTCTAGAAATGATCTAATCAAGAATAGAAAGAAAATTGCACACATATTTATGGTCATCCCTGGGTGTGCCATTCAGGACTACAAAACAAGAAATGCATGATAACAGATGCAAAACAACTCAAAATTGCACCAAAACTTAACAGAAGGTATAAAATCTATTCTAGAATTGATCTATGCAAAAATAGAAGAGAAATTGTGCTCCAATTTGTGGCCATCCCTGGGTGAGCCATTTAGGACTATCACAATTTGGGGGTCATCCTAGGGTGGGACGACCACCAAATCTGGTGGTTTTTGCCACCAATTCCTCTGGGATTTGGTCTAAATTACTCCTAGGGGTGTTGTCATCAAATTTTGGGATCTGATTCACTCGAATGGGTCAGTTTTGTAAATGGATTGCACGTTTTGGAATCACTTGAAAACCTCCTTCGCTCGATGGAGATCTCAAGGGAAAATATGCAGTGAATTGGGGATAAATCTCGGTAGCACTTCATGGTGAAATATTGCAAAGACTCCTCCCTGAAATTGGGTGGAATGACTCCACTTTATAGCTCAAGTGAGCATATGGTCAAATGGGCATGCGAGGCCATGCGAGGTAGGTGCCGCCATTTGTCCAAACCTTGCCATGCATTGGAGGAGGAAGGAATCTCCAATTTGGACCTCCAATTTGCAACTTGGCATGAGAGTTATGCACCCTCAGACTGGCATGCTTCAATGGGTGGGGTAAATGGTAGAATATGGGTGCCATTTGTCTCACATTTGAATTTTTAAGGGTCCAAGGCCATGGTCATCCCACCCAGGGATGGTTGTTGGTGGTCATCCCTGGGTGGGATGACCATGAACTGTGGTCATCCTAGGGTGGGATGACCATGCCTACATGGCCCAAAACTTCCCAAAAGTGGGGTAGAACCTCCCAAAAGTGGCTAGGACCACTATTTAACCTCTGAGGGTTGCCCAAGGGGGCCATATGGTGTCGATTAGAACATGTCTTGGTAGTCTAATTGGATTGATGTGATTTTAGTGTCTACAATACTTATATCGTGTGTCAAAATATTTATATAATGAGGATTATTTATTATTTTTGTATACTGTTATGATTAAGAGATATTTAATAAATTTAATAGAGATGAAATACATTTTCATGAAATGATATTTCATTTATCATGTTGTGTATGTGCATTGGTTTGCATCTTATAAGTTGCATTTTCATGAAAACTTTATATCATCTCCATATCATATTAAAAGAGCCACTTTGATCTCAAAAACACCTGAATCCGAGTTTCATGGGAGCTGGAACATCTTGTGTGTGGTAGTGTATTTCATGTCACGGTAGTGTATTTCATTGCATCAACTTTTGGGATAAGGATTTAATTACCTTGGAATTATTTTTGTGTTGGAAACACCGAAAGATGATGTGTTACCATCTGTAGACGTCTTAAACCCTTATGTCATATTTCTTGTTTGATATCAATAGTATGAGTCTTCTATACACCATACTTTGCAAAAATGTCATATTATTGAGGAGTTTGTATAATTAGATAAAATTTTATCCTGTGTATATGTGGTTATTGTTTACTATAGTATATCAAATTATTGAGTATAGCAGACCCCTATATATTTGATTATATTATGAAGAGCTCAAATTGCATTGTTTTCATAGTGGTAAATTATTACTATCATTATTAAGTTTTCCAACATATTCATATGAGTGAGATAATCTATGTTATCTCTACTTGAATACAATGCTTCTTTACCTCACCCAAAAAAGAAATTAAAATCTACTTCTCAGAGTGTTTTCTCTAAAGTTAGTGAACTAGCTGTAAAATATAAAAAAGCTTATTACTAAGATGTCCATGTATTTATGAATGTTATTGATAGATGTTCATGTATTTATTAATGATTTAAAATAATTAGATGACTTTATTTTAGGATTTTTATTTGGTAATGATTCTTCTATGGTAGGAAGCCATATAGATATTTCAATGATGAACAAAGAAACCCTTTGATTAGTTTTGTGCTACATAGTATTTTGAGTAAAATATTTTATATTGAACAAAATATATTTTGGTTTGAATTAGGAATTATTGAAAATGCTAACATGGGATAGAATATTTTATATTATAGTGTTACTTATAATGTTATTATGTATGAGAGATTCATCAAGCATGTTAATAGAATACTCTATATTTGAGTTCTAAAGTAAACATTATAGAGTTTCATTAAGTGCAATAAAATTGATTAGAGCAATTTATAATTATTTTAAATTATTTTATATTCCTTGAAAAGAGTTACCTTAAATAATTACTTTTTGAGAGTAGAATCTTCTACTAAGATACTAAAAAAGGATCCTTAATGTAATTGAAAATGTTGTTAAAATTAGAATAGTTTCAATTATTATTTTTTTTTGGTAATTAAGGTACAATTTCATTACATCCGGGTTTTCCAGGTTGACCCAAAACCTTTTACAAAAATCAGCACTATGCTATTACGGATCAAAACCTCAATAGGGACAGTCTGTCCTTCGCTACTAGTACCCTTCTGAGGCCACCCTACCAAGAAAGAGCACAACCCCTTACACATATTTACAAACACCTTAGAACACAGGCAGCGGCCCACCGCAATGCTTTCTTGCTGCCCCAGCCGCGAAAATGCGACCTGTCACGAAATCGCGACGTCCTTAAGTCTTCTCCTTCATTTGCTCTGGAGAGTCGCGAAATGGTGACATGTCACGAAAATGAGACATGTCGCGAAATCGCGACATTCTGCCTTCGTTCTGCTCCTTTGCCGCTATAAGTCGCGAAAATGCGACATGTCACGAAAATGAGCCATGTCGCGAAATCGCGACATTCGTCTCCCATTTTGCACTCTTTCTGCTTCCAGCCGCGAAAATGCGACATGTCACGAAATCGCGACGTCCTTAAGTCGTTTCCATATTTTACTTTGGATAGTCGCGAAAATGCGACCTGTCGCGAAAAAGAGACATGTCACGAAATCGCGACATTCTGCCTGCGTTCCGCTCCTTTGCCGCTGCATGTCACGAAAATGCGACATGTCGCGACAATGAGACATGTCGCGAAATCATGACATTCGTCTCCCATTTTGCACTCTTGCCGCTTCCATCCGCGAAAGTGCGACATGTCACGAAATCACGACGTCCTTAAGTCTTTTCCTTCATTTGCTCTGGATAGTCACAAAAATGCGGCATGTCGCGACAGTGAGACCTGTCGCGAAATCACGACAATCTGCCTTCGTTCTGCTCCTTTGCCACTGCCTATCATGAAACTGAGACATGTCACGAAATCGCGACATTCGTTTCCCATTTTGTTCTCTTGCCGCTTCCAGCCGCGAAGAATCGACAAGTCACGAAATCGCGTCGTCCTTGAGTCTTTTCCTTCATTTGCTCTGGATCGTCGTGAAACTACGACATGTCAAAAATGCGACATGTCGCGACATCACGACACTTCTGCCTCTTTGTCCTCTTTTGTTGCTTTTGGACACGAAAAGGCAACATGTCGCGATATCGCGACACATTCGCCTCCTTGCTCCTTTTCTTGGCTTTTGCCCACGAAAATCCAACATGTCGCGATATCACGACACTTTCGCCTCCTTACTCTTTCTCTTCTCTTTTGGTCACGAAAATGTGACATGTCGCGATATCGCGACACTTTTTCCTTCCTACTCTTTCTCTTCTCTTTTGGTCGCGAAAATGCGACATGTCGCGATATCGCGACATTTTTCCTTCTTACTCTTTCTCTTCTCTTTTGGTCACGAAATGCGACATGTCGCGATATCGCGACACTTTTTCCCTCTTGCTCTTTCTCTTCTCTTTTGGTCGTGAAACGCGACATGTCGCGATATCGCGACACTTTTTCCGTCTTGCTCAACATGTCGCCAAAACGCGACACTTTTTCCTTCTTGCTCAACATGTCGCGATATCGCGACATTTTTCCTTCTTACTCTTTCTCTTCTCTTTTGGTCGCGAAAATGCGACATGTCGCGATATCGCGACACTTTTTCCCTCTTGCTCTTTCTCTTCTCTTTTGGTCTGAAATCGACATGTCGCGATATCGCGACACTTTTTCCGTCTTGCTCAACATGTCGCCAAAACGTGACACTTTTTCCTTCTTGCTCAACATGTTGCGATATCGCGACACTTTTTCCATCTTGCGATATCGCGACACTTTTTCTTTCTTGCTCAACATGTCGCGATATCGCGACACTTTTCCTTTCTTGCTCTACCTATCGTGAAATCGTGACACTTTTTCTTTCTTGCTCAACATGTCGTGAAATCGTGACCCTTTTTCCTTCTTGCTCAACATGTCGCGATATCGCGACACTTTTTCTTTCTTGCTCAACATGTCGCGATATCGCGACACTTTTTCCTTCTTGCTCAACATGTCGCGATATCGCGACATTTTTCCTTCTTACTCTTTCTCTTCTCTTTTGGTCATGAAAATGCGACATGTCGCGATATCACGACACTTTTTCCCTCTTGCTCTTTCTCTTCTCTTTTGGTCATGAAACTGCGACATGTCGCGATATCGCGACACTTTTTCCGTCTTGCTCAACATGTCGCCAAAACGCGACACTTTTTCCTTCTTGCTCAACATGTCACGATATCGCGACACTTTTTCTTCCTTGCTCAACATGTCGCGATATCGTGACACTTTTCCTTTCTTGCTCTACCTGTCGCGAAATCGTGACACTTTTTCTTTCTTGCTCAACATGTCATGAAATCGTGACCCTTTTTCCTTCTTGCTCAACATGTCACGATATCGTGACACTTTTTCTTTCTTGCTCAACATGTCGCGATATCGTGACACTTTTTCTTTCTTGTTGTATTTTGCTTTTCCTTAAACTATGACATGTCACGAAATCGTGACATCGGTCCTTGGCAGCTGCCTTTGCCCCTAACCCCATAACATGAGGCCACCATGCCACCTGGATCCTTCCCCCATTGCAAAGAAAACTAAAGCCATCACAAGAAGGACCGAAGCAATACTGACAAAACAAAAATGAAACTCCTCTCCCTTTTTTTGAACCCCATAGTTTCATCATCATTGGCGATCATTTTGAATAATTTTGTCCACATCACTTGGGACCCCATGTTCCCAAGTGACCAGCCCATCGGCTTCCACCCCTATATTGGCCAAGATATCAGCTGTTTTATTTGCTTCCCTAAACATGTGCTGGGCCTTCCGATCATTCCTGGCTTGGTAGAGGATCCTAGCCTCTTCGATGACAGTCTTAATCTACCATGGAGGATTTTTCCCATTGTTGAGAAGGTTTATGACATGCATCGAATCTCCTTCGATAATTAGTTTACCTTCAATCTCCTGAGCCAACTGAAGACCCCTCCATAACGCTCTTGCTTCTACCTCATTGTTAGTCCTTGTTCCCAGCTGCTCAGAAAAGGCCATCACCAGCTTGCCTTGATGGTCTCTCACTGCTCCTCCAGCCCCTGCTTTGCCAGGGTTACCTTTAGAGGCCCCATCGAAGTTGAGCTTGAACCAACCAACCGGGGGTGGTTTCCACTTGACATCTAATCTAGGATTGACCTTGGTAGACACAGGTTTCTCGCCCAGAGTAATATTTAAGGATTGAGCGATCAGCCTCTCCCAAGGGGAAGGATTTCGAGCTTCATGAGGAATAAGGCTGACATTTTCATGGGTGAAGGTAAGAATCTTATTGGTGATGGAGGTGACATCATGGCTCGACTCATGGAAAGCTCTATGGTTTCTTTCTAGCCACACCTACCAAAGAAAATGATGGAGACAAATCTTCCAAAAAAACCTCAGCCTCAGGCTAACAAAGGGATTTGGCCATTGGTGGAAGAGGTCAATGATGGTGGCTGGTCTGACCCAGCAAATGCTAAAGGCTTGAAATAACCCATTGAGGATACTCAGAGAGACCGAGCATTCAAGGAAAATATGGAGGGTGGACTCCCAATTGGCCCTGCACAAAAAATAACGGTTAGCAACTATCACACCTTTCCTTATCAAGTTGTCAATAGTAAGAATCCTGCCTTGGATCACCAGCCACGAGAACATTGCAACTTTAGGAATAAGATTTTTGACCCACACCAGCTGTGTCTGGAGTGTGGGGTCCTCAGTATCTAACATTAGCATGTATGCAGATTTGATTGAGAACTGCCCATTTTCGGTAGCTGCCCATATTACATGATCCTGCTCAGGTCTCATAGAAATGAATTGTTGATGCAGGATGCTTTGGATTTCTTCTGATTCAGCTTCAAATCCTTGAATCCTTATCTATTTCCAAATAAGCCTTCCTCTGTCCTGTCTCATGAAATCAGCTACTTTCCTTCCTATGAGATCCTCTGTGATTCTTTTGATCCTCGCTAGGTGAGGAAACTGAGATAAAGCTTCATCCTTGGCCCACCTGTCATCCCAAAACCTGATCTTCTGCCCGTTACCTAGAACCCATCTTAGGCCTTTCTTTATGACCTCTCTGCTTGTTAAGATTGCATTCCAGAATGTCGAACCTCTACTGTGCACCGTGTCATTTAGGAATTCGGTATCTTGAAGATATTTTCTTTTAATTATGGCAGTCCACTCATTCTCCTCATTGTTAATGAGACGCCAAGCTTGTTTGGCTAGCAAGGTTGTGTTTAGGTGAGCAACTCTTCTCAGTCCTAGCCCCCCATTTTCTTTCGGCCTACAAACCTTGCCCCAGCCCACAAGGTGGATCCTCTATTTTTCCTCTGACCCAGACCAGAGAAAATTCTTTTGGAGCTATTCAATTTTTTGGTATACTCTGGTTGGGGCCTTAAACACAGATAGAAAATAAATCGGAATGCTCTGTAAGGAAGCCTTAGTGAGAGTAAGTTTCTCGACCTGAGATAAAAAATGTCCTTTCCAGCCAGCCAGTTTCTTTTGGATTCTTTCTACCACTCTATCCCACATAGATCTTCTCGGAGAACCATAGAAAAGGGGAAGGCCTAAATAAGAGGTAGGAAGAGTCGCTATCGAACATCCCAAAATCTCTGCTATTCTGGCTTGTCTCTGAATTGGGGTGTTGAGGAAGTAAAGCTTACTCTTGTTGAAGTTCACCTTCTATCCCGCCGCATCCTCGTAGAGTTGGAGAATGTGCTTAATCCTTCTGGCTTCAACCACTGACGACTGGGTCAACATCAGAGTGTCATCAACAAATTGTTGGTGAGTAACTGGGTTGGTGAGAGAGGTGGCTTTAATCCCCAAAATTAATCCAGCAGTGCAAGCTGCTTTAATAGTTCTACCTAATGCCTCTGCTACTATAATGAACAACATTGGGCTAATTGGATCTCCTTGTCTGAGCCCCCTATGGCTCTAGAAATACCCAGCTGTCGTGCCATTGACCAAAACTGAGAACCAAGGTTCGGATATGCACTCTTTTATCAGCCTGACCCACTGAGGATGAAAGCCGAACTTCAGAAGAACAACCATCAAAAAATCCCAGTTAATGCGGTCAAAAGCTTTATTCATATCAAGCTTTAGGGCAAAGACCTCCTTGTTGGTTTGCCTAGCAGAGTGCAGAGCTTCATGGACTGTGATCACACCATCCACAATTGATCTCCCCTGAATTGAGCTTCCTTGACCAGGGTCAATAATGAGGGGCAATATTTCTTTCATCCTGTTAGCAATGGCTTTTGTTAAGATCTTGTAGGATACGTTACATAAACTAACCGGTCTGAAATCTGCCATTGTCTCCGGCGTTGGGCCCTTAGGAATCAGGGCAATAAAGGTGGACTTGAACCCTCTCGGGATATGTTTTGAAGCCTGAAACTCTTTGATAGCAGAAATGACATCCTCTCCCACAATATCCCAAAAAACTTGGAAGAACCGAGGAGGGAACCCATCAGGGCCAGGGGCCTTCTCAGGTTCCATACTAAACAAAGCATTTCTGATTTCTTCATCAGTGAAGGGAGCAAGAAGCTTACCATTAATGGCCTCATCAACCAAGCTAGGAATGAACTGGAGGAGAGTGTCCTTGGCTTCCTCTATACACTCGGGATTCATCCCCGAGAAGGGAGCTGAAATAAGCAATTGCTTCCTCTCTGATCTCAATCAAATCCTGGGTTTTGGATCCATCAACTTTGGTCAACTCTCTGATCTTGTTATTACTTCTGTTCCTCAAGGTTGTGACATGAAAGAACTTTGAGTTCAAGTCACCATCCTTTAGCCATAGCGCCCTGGATTTCTGTCTCCAGTATATCTCTTCACAAGCCAAAATATTGTGATATTCTGAAAGCTTGGCTTGCTCCTCCTTCCTAGAAGCTTCATCACCGTTACCATTTTGTATCGAGTTGTCAATGACCTGCAGCCTTTCTCCCACTTGTTTCTTGTTCTCAAAAAGGTTCCCAAAAACCTCCTTATTCCAAGTTCTAAGATTATCCTTTACTAATTTCAGCTTTTGAGCAAGTTTGAAACCCGAACTTCCCTGAAAGGGTTGCTGCCACCATCTGGAAATATTTTCTTTTAACTCCGGGTGCCCGATCCACATTGACTGGAATCGAAAAGGTTTTTTGAAGGAATTTGACTTTGGAACCTCCAAAAGGATGGGATTGTGATCAGAGGAAATTTTGGGAAGAGTTTGCAGAGTAGAGTCTCCAAACCCAGCAATTGCCTCCTTTGATAAGAAAAACCTGTCAAGTCTTTCCTGGATAAGTTGGCTCCCTGTTCGCCTGTTGCTCCAAGTATACTTGGCTCCTCTTAGCCTCACATCCATCAGTTGGTTCGAGTTTACGAAGTCATTGAAGTCTTCCATACTTCTGGTTGGGAGCCCTGTTCCACCCTTTTTGTCCGAGGGGTATAATGGCGTGTTGAAGTCGCCTGCCACCACCCACGGGATGTCATGGAAAGCATCACCCAGTTTACCTAGGTACTCCCACAAAGAAGCTCTCCCTTGAACAGAATTGGGAGCATAGACATTTGAGAAGATCCACGATCTATTGTTGTCAATATCATGGAAAAAAACACTCAGCACCCTGTCATCATCTTGGATAATGCTGCCTTCCACCACCCGAGGATCCCAAAGAACCATGAGCCCCCCTGAAGTTCCTCTAGCCGGTTTGTACACCATGTCCCCTTGACTCCACATATTTTTTGCTATTGTTTTTTACTGGGCTTCGTCTAATTTTGTTTCTTGCAACATCAAAATTGTTGGATTGTATTGCCTTCTTAACGAGCTAACCACCCTCTGAGTGGGTCGGCCATTGAGGCCTCTCACATTCCATGAGAGAACCTTCATTTAGATTGTTTAGAGTTTTTCCCCTTCCCCCTCCCTTGAGGAGGTTTTCCTGATTTGTTATCTTCATGCCCTGGGATAACTTGTTGTATCAGTGTTTTCTGTTTGCCACTGGCAATCTCATTGTCAGTCCTCATTCTGTTGTGCTCTGCATTTGACATCCTCCCCTTCTTTCTCTCACTACCATAGTCAATAGGTGACTTAGTAGTACTCCTGGTCTGCTTGGGGCTAAAATGTGGATGAACTATCTATTGTAGAACCGGACTAACGCATTCCTCAAAATCATTCATTTCTACCACCTCAATCCTTGATTCTAACTCCTCCATCTGTTTCTTGTATTCTCCTAATTTTTGTAGTGAACCTTCTAGATGGTTTGACGGGCTTCTGGCTATGATGTTGGGAAGGTCTATTTTTGAAGACTCTATCTCCTCCACCCATTTTCTATATTCTCTGGGATTTTGCCTTACCCCTCCCTAGGGGCTTGAGGGGTTCTTGGTTATGGGGTTTGTAGGACCCGCCCTTGATGGGGATTCTAGGGTTTCAGGGATTTCACCTTGCAGGTTTCCTTCCTCTAAATCCTCACTCTCCCCTTCTACCATTAGATCATCTAAAATTTTGAACTTATTTGAGCTTGGAATTTTAGGGCTTACCTAATTTTCCTGTTCGTCGGTGAGATGTTGCTTGTCTTTGCTCTGACCTTGCCCTACCCCATGTTTTGTCTTCTCCTGATAAATGTGGTTATTTTTAGATGGCCTAAACCCTCCTTTGCCCATAGGGCCTCCTTTTAGAGGGAGGTTCCTAGGAAACCCTTTCTCATTTGCTCGTTTGCCTTCCGTCCTTTGGTTTTCTCTGCTAGCTGCTAGATTAGGGCACTGATTTTGCAAATGGCCTTGGGTTTTGCACTCAGGGCAAAAATCTGGCCTATTTTCATATTCCACCACCTATTTTCTTAGGTAGTTGTCGTACCCTAGCTCCACAATATTTGGCAGCTCAGAGTCTAAATTAGCGTTGACGCATATTCTTGCATGTGTCATCCTTGTCCTCGCCAAGGTTGCATGATCTATGGAAACCAGTTCTCCAATCGCTCTGGCGATGCCTTGCAGCCAATACTCATTGAAAAACTGAGCTGGTAGGTTAGGAAGTCGAACCCAAATAGGGGCAGTATTGATATTCTATTTTTTAGGGTCGAAATCCTCCCCCCACTTCCTGAGGAATAGACTGTGTTTCCCTAAAAACCAGGGTCCTCCAGTTAGAACGCGGTTCGCATCCTCCTTGTTATTAAATCTTATGATGAAAAACCCCCTGGACAGGGCAACAACCTCCATACTCCCCACCGTTCTCCATTTGGATAGAGCCCAGGATCGTATAGTCTCTATATCCGGCCTTCCACCCAGAAACTTACCCACTAAAGAAAACTCTTCCATGGATAAAAAAGAACCCATCGAAGCAGTAGGAGCCATTATCCTATTATTCACCGAAATGAGGGGCGGGAGTGAAAGGAAATCACTCTTTCTCCCCTTAACAGTTTTCGCAAAGGACCGGCCTCCTCTGGGACCCGCATCGCCCTTCTGGGTCCCTTTGTCCGGATCTTTTTGAGGAGGGTCGAGCCCTCTTTGGGCAGCCCCACCTGTCGCCGAAGGCCTCCCTTCCTCTGGATCCTCGCCTGATTCCTTCTCGAGGTTCCTTCCCAAACCCTCCGTGCCTTCTCTGTTGTTCCCACCCGAAACTTTCAAACTTCCTCCGCTGCTCCTCTTCTCCATTCCTTCCACCATTTCGACTGAAATAGTATAGTTTCAATTATTGAACACGGATTAGAATGAGCTAAATTATTGCTAAAAAATTATGGAAATAAGGTAAGTAAAAAAAGTGTGTATCCTACATCATATTAGTTAAATTAGTAGGCAAAAAATCTCTGTGTAGAACTAAAAATTACCATATATCATAGCCATTAGTGAAGATGATTTGATAACCTTGAACCTATCTATTTATAAAAAAAAAATTATGAGGAATAATAATAACACTAAGAAACCCTATACCATTGGAATATGTGTATGCATTCAATGTGATTCAGGTTCGATCACTCTTTGATAAATCAAAACAAGTAACGAGCGATGATACGAGACATCAACTCTAGGTCATTGTACAAGTAGTACAGTGGTCGACCTTGGGTGGGATTGATAAATAAGGAGCCCTTAAAGGGATAACTAGATATTCGGTGGAGATTATATAGTGTAGGGAAAATATTGATGGGAGATTTAATAATCCTAGGTAAACTCCTCATTGGTATGGAATGAGATATATCACTGTATTTGCAATGTCATAAATAATTCATTCTTAGATATAGGTGAATGACTCATCCTTAATTATCCATGGGGTATTATGTTTTTCATTTAAGCACCACAACACTTATGCTAAGCCACTTACATGTTTTGTGACATATGGAATGATACTATACTCAGGGTTACTATTAAAAATTAATGTATGGGATCTATGTGTCCTTCCTCTAGGTGTTATGGGCCCTAGAGGATAACACATGTCATGATTAATGTCTCATCAAAGAACAATGTGAGATATGGAATCACTAAATGGCAGTTTCTATGGGGTCCAACTAGTATTATTGAATTGGAGGTCATCTATAGTGATCAAATTATAAAAAGTGGCTTTTCATGTTGTGTACTGATATAAAAAGGGTGCAAGTTGAAACATTAAAATTTAAAAAATTAGAAACTACCTTTGTTAGCTACTTCCCTAGTTTATCCAACATTCAGGTGCCTTTTAATGATACAATCGGTATGTGATTTACTGGGTTGTTACATCCCCACACTAGATTTTCCATCAAAAAACATTACCACCACCCTTGTACAAGAGGCACAAGTGGCCTCGAACAATGTAAATATATTTTTCCTTATACAATGTACCTACATAGTAGTGAGTTTGTCATTAGCACTTTTTCTCCTTTTCAACCTACAATTATTCCTTCCTCGACTATCAAATATCCTATATCTCAAGATTTTTAAACATCCAATACATTGAATCAAATACTCAAATACGAGCAGAACAACAACAACCACAAGACATCAAAATTAGTGACTGCCTAAACATATGATGTTGTAGATCCAATTTTTAAAGAAAGTATTAAAATAATTGTGCATTCAAAGGTAAAAAGGTCAATCATAGAGATGGCAATAAAATATTACAATATCAAAGTTCAAAAGTACATATTTGAGATTTGAAATATAGATATGCTAAGGGGCATGTGCACGAAAGTAGACACCCTATTATTGTAGATAAATGAGTCAGATGTGAAGCTTGTAGCTAAAAAGAGAAATATTAAAAGTTTGATACAAAGGCTGAATAAGGAAAAATAGAGAAAGATAGCCTAAATAACAAGATTCTAGAGCTAAAGTAGATATTAGATAAATCTCCTATCAATGAATAGTTGCAATAATGAGATGAAAAGATACATAAATTGGAATAATAGTTGTAGCTAAAATGCAACAAAATAAATTCACAAAATACTAAGCTATAGAATCTAAGGTCCAAACTACTAAGTTAGGAAGAGACCCTAAAAACAATAAAATCAGATTTGGAAGAAGAGAAAAAGATATCTAAAGACCTAATGGCCTGCAAAGACATGTTAATTTTTTTTGGAGCCAATACAATTGAAAACAAAGAATGTTGTGATAGAAACATTTACCATGGTTCAAATAATAACTAGTATTGCAAAGTTGATCCAAGATACCAATGAGGAGTTCAATAGATCCCAAAAATAACTAATAAATATAATATAGATGGTAGAGATAGCTAGAGAAATTCTATTAAATAAAGAAAACTACCCCCAACTGCTCAAGTGCTAAAAATGATATTTGGAGTATAAATTCTATACAGACCAAACCATTGTTGGTATCCAACTAATATTACGAGGAGAAATGATCACTACCTAAAGGTGAACTCTGATAAGGCAAATCTGGTAGTTTAGGAAATTAATAGTTTGAGCTTCCCAATATTTTGGAATATAAATAAAATATTCCATAGCAAGGAGTAGCTGGCTCAACTCATCAATCAAAACTTGAATGATAATAGTAAAATTGATGCTACCTAAACCTCTCCCTATAGATCGTATAATTATGTACTTTCACAAGTTGTCTGATTTGTTGATAGAGACTCTAAAGTTGACATAGAAGTACCAAGACCCTTCCCATAATTGTTTATATCAGTTGTAGTATATTCTCCATGATTTTAGAGCAATACATATTTTTCTCAAGGGGTATGAGACAAAATGTGTCAACTATTTCAACTACTAGGAACACCTCCATTAGCCCAAGCAGTCATCCAGTAGGGAGAAACCTTTGGAGTAGTTATGTAAGGTCAAGAGCAATCTGGTAGTATAGTTGGAACTTTAGATATAGGAAGTGTCTAAAGGAAAAAGCCTTGTGTCAGCAAGAATTTTTTATCCTTTTAGTTTTGGTTTTATTTTTTGACTCCATAGCCCAAGTGGATAAGGCTAGAGGGGTTCGTTACTTCTACAAGTAGAAATTCCCATACAAGGCAAAAATTATGTAGGAGAAATTTTCACCCACATTCATCTTTAAATAGGGAGATAAATTTTGTTAATACAAAACACTATATATTTTCTATAAATGAGTGCTAGATAGTTTAGAAGAAGAATGCATTTTTTCTAATTTTGGAAGCACTACCAAACATTTAAGAATACTTACGTTTGCAAGTACACTATAAAATCTAGCCTAGTGGGATAATAAAAGTAAATTGGCCAAGGCATAAATTAAAACAAGAATTTGATAAATCCCTTCACCAAGATAAGGAATCAAAGGAGTTCTAGATGATTTTGAGTGTTGATATCAGCAAGGAATAATAGATTTTTTGGTAAAAAAAAATTAGAAGCCCAACACCTAACAAAATAAGAGGAAAAATGATGAAAATAACATCAAGTGAAATCATGTACCAAATTAAAAATATGTGCTTCAAAAATTTAATCTACTATCAAATAAATATTGTTGCCATTGCACAACCCACCCTAATGGGGGATCCACTTGAAAGGTTTAATTTTTATCTAAGTCTTGCTTGCATCAAATATTTTATAAAGGATTGCATTTTGTTATTGCATTTATTTTATCTTAATCTTTTCAATAAGAAAAAATTACATTATCTAGTGGCTTAAGTTTGAAATAAGCTTCCTAATAGGTATAAAAATGCCCAGGTTTGTTACCTTCAATCATCTTCTATATCATGGATTAAATCACAGAGTTCTAATATCTTTTGGTACTAAAATTCTCTTAAATTTGAATAATAATAACCAAAACAAATCATTCATAGGTAATAAAAATTGTTTCCAATATTTTAAAAATTAATTTCTTGACTCCCATGGTTTTCTCCATTTCTTGAGAAAATTTGATGGGAGCGATGCTACCTGTTTATGAAGCTAGCCCACTCTTGGAATAGTGGAAACATCACCATCTATGGGTTTTCCTTTTGGATTACCATCCGGTTGATTTTAGAGGTCACCAAATTGGTTAATGACAGAGACATTGTTCTTAAGGATAAGCATTCCATTGCTTCTGAGATCCACCACTTCCATGACAAAGGCAAGCACCTTAATAAAGAGAATAGTAGCATTGTGTGGAAGGACCTCATTGTGCCCTAGAATTGGGTGCTTATCCCCATCATGTAGTACTTCACAATTTATGACCCCAATTCACCGCTATGAAGATTTCACCTATTATTTTTAAACCATATCAAGGATATCAAGTTCATCAATGTCCCAAAGTACCTCTATCACTAGATGGAATTGTTTGTAGCCAATGTTAGGGAGGGGAAATATTCCCACCTAAAATACCAAGGATTACATATGATGACTTTTAAGCATTACCTGCAGCATCAACCTCCTGCTCTTGTATCCCCTGTCATGGATGAGGTCCATTATGATGTTCTTGAGAAGATGCCTAACTCATCCATGATGAAGGATGACAGCGAATTTGAAGAGAAATTAAACATTGCAAGATTTTCCAAAGTGGGAATAAAGAAACACCTATTATCGATGGACACCACTCCCATTCCTTGTAGGTATTCTCTCTGAAACCTCTCGATGGGAGATAAGTGCAAAGGTATTGTCATTATTGATCAAAATTATTCCAATTTGGACACTCCTCCCACCAACTACAAGAAAATCCTACATGAAATGACTCCATGGTCTTCTCTAATTTTTGGTGGGCCTGACTATCAAGGGTATTTATCTAAAGAAGTAGAATTACTAAAAAATTTGGATGACCTAATTTCTCTAGCCAATTCCTTTCTTACCCAATCATCCAAGGTAGTATTTCGAAACTTGTAGGTTTCCCACAAGTACCCACGAAACAAACTTGGGCTGAGTAACTCATTAACTCGTGGTGAGTTACTCAACAATAATTGGCCTAGGACTCGATGATTACTTGCTGAGTCTTATACGGATAGAGGTAGGGGAGCTAGGAAGAAAAAGGGAGGCAGGAGAGCCATGGAGAGAAATAATGGAGGTGGGTAGGGGAAAGGTAGAGCCATGGGGAGAAACATGGCATGCAGGTAGAATCACACTCACTCATATGAATTTAAAATAAATAAATATATATATATATATATATATATATAATCATATATATATAATTATAAAAAAATGAGATATCTAATACAACATATTGATTTGGATTAAGATAGGTGATTAGAATCAACGGTGATGGGAATAAAAAATTTATTAAATAAATATGAAAGGATGTTTTTAATACAATAATCACATTTCTCATAAATATGGAAGAGATGTCCAACCTAAATGGTTGAAAATGATCATTTCAAAAATATTATTTCTTAAATGTCGTAAATGTTGTTAATGTATGTCCTCTACAATAGGAGATGGATGGCCAGTGGATTGTGGCACAAGTCCCAGGATCTGTTTATCTCAAGAGACATCCTACACAAATGGTCATTCCATAAATCTTGATTTTTCAATGCCATAAATGTTGCTTATGTATGTCTTCTCTAGTAGCATATGGAAATCCAGTGAGTGGTGGAAACTAAAAACATGAGATTATTTGTTTAATTTTAATGATAAATTATAAATTATAATTTTTAAATTATTTATTTTGATTTCTTTGATTTTTTCTGAGTTATTGTTGAGTTTTTCTTGATTTATCACTGAGTTGCCGAGTACTCACAAAAATTTGGTAGCCAAGTTATTGGTAAGTTGAGAGTTTCGAAACACTAGTCTAAGATAATTTCTAAAATTATTAAGCTTAAAGTAGGTTCCTGTATTTCCAAATAAACCAATAGATAATGCACACTCAAATCAAGATGAATCAAAGTAGGGTGATCCCAAGGGGTCCATCCTGATCTACTTAGCCCATTTCAATGACACTGAGTGACCTCTCCCCCTCTGTGATGATCCCTCCCACACTGAGCTTGACAATGGAGCTGAACCATGGTACAAAAACTTACCAGAATGTTGATCATGGAACCCAAGATCATCCCACCACCCTGGGATAATCTCTAGGTTGGTCTTCCTTTTTGGCTTTTCCTCTTGTCATTGGGTTGGTTTGTGTCTCTAAGGTTGTGCAGTTCCAACGTCTCTCTTCTTAAGGTTTGTTTCTTTTTGGTCTCTATGTGGGCTCCCCTTTGTGGTCCCCCTTCCTGATTTTTGTTTGCTTTGTAAAAGGTTTAGGAATCCTTTCAAAATCCCCTTTCATAAATTAAAAAAAATAAAAAATTGGGTAGTGAGAAAATTATTAGGGTAATTAAAATTGTTTTTGGGTAATTTGAAATCATTTTCAAGCATTCAAAGATCAATTTTGGGTATGTGAAATTCATTTCTGGACAATACAAATTTATTTTCAAGCAACTAAAAAATCATTTTCAAATAATGGGAATTCTCTTTTGAGCAATCAAAGATCAGTTTTGTGCCACGAAAATGCTTTGCTAGAGGTCAAGATTGCTCAAAACCAAGACTCAAGAACCCTAAAACCTTTGTGGATATTACAATGCAAAGTTAACCTGAGGCCAATATTATTCAAACCCATTATAAGGAAACTCCAAAGCTTGCACGAGATTGGGATCATACTCAATTTACCCAAATGTTATTTCAAAAAATTTGGATGCAAACATTGTTTCAAATCTTTACCCATTATTACTTTGATGTTAATTTTTGATGTGAATAATTGAAAATTTCTAGTTTTGTATTTCATTATCTTATTATTAATAGCCTAAAGAGTTTTAGCTTTATATATCACTTGCACACTAAAGAGGTGAAGGAAGAAATAATACAAATGAGATATCTTTTTGAGAAACAATTTCTTATTTTTTTTACTAATATGCATAAATATTAAAAATGCTTATAAATTAAAAATAAAAAACACATTATTTAATGATTTTGTTTTATTATTATTTTTTAATAGAACATTTGATTTTAACTTGACCTTTATTCTTGAATACTTAAGTTTTAATTTAATTTACCACTAATTATTTATTGAAAAACAAAAAAAATCATTTAATACTTTTGAATATAAAAAATCTCTAAATAAATTCCAAAGGTAGATGAAAACATTTTATTAATTTGGACCCTAACAAATATCAACAAAAAAGCAAAAGCATACATTAATTATCTTGTTTTATTATTATTTTTAATGGAATATTTGATTTTAGCATGACCTTTGTTCTTGAATCATAATCCCATTTTGTTGGATATCCCTAACTCTTTGTCCTTCAAGAAACCTTTCATATTTCAATCTATGTGGATCAAACATTCTAGTTTCAGAGATAACTTAATTCAGTGGTGGCAACAACTTGTTTGGGGTAGTGCAACTTTTAAACTTGCTGGTAAATTAAAGTTTGTTAAGGAAAAACTTCAAAATTGGAACAAAGAGGTCTTTGGTAAACTCTTTGAAAATAAAAAATAGGTTGTTGAAAGTTTGAAGATAATTTATCAGAGGATTCAACATGGTGATGCTGATGAAACTACTAAACAGGAGGAACAAACAAAACTAGTAGAGTTTCATAACATTTTGGCCTGTGAGGAAATCTATTGGAGGTAAAAATCAAGGGCTCTTTGGTTGAAATATGGAGATTCAAATTCCAATTTTTTCACGTCACCACTCTTAGAAATAGAAGCAATAACAAGATAATTTTTTTTAAAAAAGTAGATGATTCTATTACTCAGGACTTAACAGAAATCAGAAAGGAGGGAGTAACTTATTTCAATTCTATCCTTGGTTAGGAATCATAGTGCAATGAGGAGGCCAAAGATATTCTATTGCAATCCATTCCTAGCATAATAAATGAGGATATAAAACTTAAGCTTCTAGCTCCATTTTTTTATGAGGAAATTAAGGAAACCTTGTTTAGCATGGAGCCAGACAAAGCCCCGAGACCCGATGGCTTTCCCCCTCATTTCTATCAAGATTTTTGGGACATCATAAGTAAGGATGTAATTTCTACTGTCAAAGAATTCCAAGCAAGCAATCATATACCAAAAGGTCTCAAATCTACTTTTATTTCTCTATTTCCTAAGAAGCAAACCCTTGGATCTATGGCTGACTTTAGGCCAGTCAGTCTATGCAATGTTTCTTACAAGATCTTAACTAAAGCCATTGCAAATAGAATGAGAGATGTTCTTCCCCACATAATAGATTCATTCTAGGGAAGCTCTGTCCAAGGCAGGTCAATCTTGGATGGAGTTATCATAGTTCATGAAGCTTTGCACTCTGCTCATAAGACTAACATGTCTATTTTTGCCCTCAAGCTTGATATGAACAAAGCATTTGACAGGATAAATTGGGACTTTCTGATTGCTATCCTCCTTAAGTTTGGTTTTCACCAACAATGGGTTAATTTGATCAAAGAATGCATTTCTAAAGCATGGTTCTCTATTTTGGTTAATGGAACAACTGTTGGTTACTTTCAAAGTCGTAGAGGAATTCAGCAGGGGGACCCTATCAGCCCCATGTTATTCATTATTGTGGCAGAAGCTTTAGGTAGAACCATAAAAAATGCTTGCAGTTCAAGGCTAATATCGAGAATCAAGGCAACATCTCTCACTAGGATTGTTTCTCACCAACAATTCGTCGATGATGCCCTTCTATTGACTAAGGCATCGATGGTTGAGGTCAAAATATTTAAATACATCCTACAATTCTAAGAGGACACTGCTGATCAAAAAGTTAATTTCAGTAAAAGCAAGTTATATTTCTTGAACACCCCCATTCAGAGGTAAGGAAGGATTACAAAAATTTTAGGGTGTGATATAGCAAACCTTCCCACTTCATATCTTGGTCTCCCTCTTTTCATTGGTTCTCCAAGAGAGTCAATGTGGGACAGGGTTATTGAAAAAATTCAAAAAAACTTGTTGGATGGAAATGTCATCTTCTATCTCAAGTAGGAAAGCTGACCCTCACTGAGGCCTCTTTTCAGAGTATTCCAGTCTATTTACTCTCTATTTTCAAAGCCCTTGTGAAGGTTTTCCATAAAATTTAGAAACTCCAAAAATAATTTTTATGGACTGGATTAGAGGAGAAAAAAATGATACACCTTGTAGGATGGACCAAAGTGCGCAGACCCAATGAAAATGGGGGCTTCGGTCTAATGAGAATTGCTCATATGAATTTAGCTTTACTAGCTAAGTAGGCATGGCACCTCATTTTTGGTGAAGAAAATGAATGGAAAACTATCATCAAATGAAATTATCTTCAAAATATGGAATTTCTAAGTGACTTAGTTCTAATCAGAGGTTTTGCTTTTTGGAAAGCAATTCTCAATTGTAAGGAAATCATCAAAAAAGGTTTAATATGGGTTTTAGGCAATGGTGAGAGGATAAATTTTTGGAATGACAGGTGGGCTAAGGATGAACCATTGACGCAATATCCTAACTTAGCCCGAATAAGAGATATCACGGAAGAACTCATTGGAAAAAAAGTCTTCGATTATATGGTTGAGGACAAAGGCAGAATGAAGTGGAAAAAATAAGGATTCAGGGATTTCAAGCGGAATCAAATTATCTTTATAACATTCTTGGGCAACAATTTATCCCCATGAGACCCAAGGAATATCAAGTGACCCGGGATCCTATAGAAAATGGGTAGTTCACTATTAAATCAGCTTACAAGCTTCTGCTTGATGATGAGGATTGTGTCTTCCAAAAGGACTTAGTTTGGATAAAAAAATTAATTCCAAAAATTGTAGTCTTTTCATGGTTGGTTATCCAAGGAAGAATTCTAATAATTGATAATATGATGCATAAAGGTATTTGTATCACTAATCACTGTTATCTATGCAAGGCTAATTGGGAGACCATTTATCACATTTTTCTTGAGTGCTCTTTTTCCTTGACTGTCCTAAGTGGGGTTTTTCAGGCCTTCAATATTTCTTGGGTTAAACCAGCCACCATACTTGATTTTTTCATCTAGTGGCCTTACCCATTTTCAATCCAAAGACTTAGATACATGTGGAAAATTTGTCTCAATCACTATATTTGGTAGGTTTTGTTAGAAAGGAACCATAGAGTCTTTAATGAGTCTATCCATGATCATAAAACTATCATTGCCAGGATCCTATCCTTTGCCAACGAGAATGTGAACCTTATCCCTTTTGATATCCATAAACCTCATCTTCAGGAGACCACGATTGCTCAATATTTAAGCTTAACCTTGTTAGATGAGTCTGTGCCTAGGGTAGTCAATCTTAGAGCCAATGTTAAGTGGTCCCCACCTCCTACGGGTTGGTTTAAGCTTAATTTTTATGGAGCGGCTAAGGACAATCCTAGTAGAGCAATACTGGTGGCATTGTGCGAGATCATAATGGGAATATGATGCTTGAATTTTTCAAATATTTGGGAACAAGGACAAACAATGAAGCTGAAGCTAGAGCTATGTGGAGAGGCCTTCAAATGACTCAAGACTTAGAAGGCAATTTGATCATAGAAAGAGACTCTATGCACGTTATAAATCTCCTCAATAATTGTAAAACACCTCCTTGGAGGATTAAAACAATTGTTGAAGAGGCTAGGATCCTTTTCTAGGGAAGACAGGACAGAAAAGCCCAACATGTCTTTCAGGAAGCTAACAAAGTTTCTAATAAGCTGGCCAATTTGGGTGTCGATGGTGATGAACATTTCAAATGGGAACACAGTGTCATGAGTGAAGTATAGGAGCTTATTCAACAATAATTCCAAGAATGATAATCAAATTTACCAACAATGAAGGCACTATAAGTTCAAAGGCTATGAGTATTCCCGTATCTTTTTTGAAATGGACTCACAATAAAAATTATCCGAGCTATCAGTCTTGGTGGATGCTTCTTGGAAATACCACAAAGACTAATGGGGATAGTCACATGTCAGATAACATGGCTCTTAGTCATATTAGTAATTTGAGGTTGGTTGATAATCACAGGGCAGGAAATAAATGATAATATAAGACTTTGAACCAGAGCCACGTAGACCACCAGATAGCCACCGCCATAAATATATCCAGCAGGTTCACTTCTCCAAAGCTAATTGGCCAAGATGAGATGTGGTCCCAAAGCATGTCATATATGAAAGAAAGCATTTACCAAAGATTTATTAAGAGTAACTATCAATACAAAGCTTGTGGGAGTTTTTTTTAGTACTTTGCTATGTGTGTCTGTAGCTTTTTGTTTCTCCACTATTTCAAGGAAGGGATCTATGTATTTTTTTTTTTTTGTAATTATGATACAGGTGTGTTTTCTTGGGGTACACCCAAAATGTTGTATGGGAAGTTTCTTTTTGATAACAGGCTATGTTCCTTACCATATGTAATGGCTTTGGCGGTATGTAGATTTTACATATATAATATCCTTAGTAATAATATGTTCATCAACAACCCTGGGCTGATTTTTGTAAAAGGTTTTGGGTCAACCTGTAAAACCCGGTATTAATGCTATAGTATCTTATCTACCAAAAAAATAATAATAAAGTTTTAATTAAATTTACCACTAGTTATTTGTTGAAAAACAAATTTTTTTATTTAATACTTGTGAATATAAAATATCTCTAAATAAAATCCAAAGGTAGATGAATTTTTTTTAATAATTTTAACCCCAACAAATCTCAACACAAAAGAAAAGCATATATATATATATAAATATAAAAGTTTTATTTTTGTCGATAATCATTTTAAATTTTCTCATTTATCCCCTTCCTTACTTGTAGTTTTCATTTTCCTAGGCTCTACCTTGTCGGACCATGTTCCTATTATTTTTCCAATTGAGCTACTCAGAGTTCCTCATGAAATTTTTCCTCCCAGCTTTATTTGAATGTGTCCTTTATGCATCATCCTGCTATGAAAGCTCATATTTTTCAAATGTGGAATATTTTACCCATACCTTCTTCTAATTATGGTTGGATTGAATGGTGGAATTCTACTATAACCCACACCACTTCTCTTCTTTGCTCTTTAGGAGTTAAGGTTGCCAAAAGAAGAAGGAACTCTAACCAGGTTTTGCGTTCTAAGTTTGCAAAAGCCACACTCCATTTAGAGGCTGCCCCATTTTTCGTAGATCTACAAGCTTATGTTGCTACTCTCTGCCATGAGCTAAGGAAAATTGACCTGTATGAAGCAAAAGGGGCTCAATTAAGAGCCAAAATCCACTGGTTGAAAGTGGGTGATAAAGTAACCAAAGAGTTTTTTCAATGGATTTGGAATCTTGCATATACTACTTAGTTTGAAGCCATCTAGGTTAATGGAACTCATCTCACTACTTTATTAGAAATAATCTCTACTTTTTCAAGCATTATGAGCATGTTTTTGCCTCTCAAGGCCTTTCTGCTACTCGTCAAGTTGTTTTATATGCTTGCTATAATGTCACATATCCTAAGCTCTCTGAGGCTCAGAGGGATTTTTGTGATACTCCTTTGACCCTTAGTGATCTTGAAGATACTTTATCTCAAATGGCTAATGACAAAGCACCTGGTATGGATGGATTTCCATGTGAGTTTTATAAGGAGTGTTGGGATTTTGTTGGTTCTGATCTCCTTAGAGTCTATCAGGAAGCTATTTTAACTGATTCTTTAGGATCCATTATTAATAAAGACAATGTTAAGTTCATTCCCAAGGGAGGAGATCTTGAGCTTATTATGAATTGGAGGCCTATCACTTTGATTAATGTTATAATATTATTGCTAAAGCTTTGGCTCTTAAGCTTTGGCCTCTTCTTCATCTTATCATTCGGTCGGAGTAGACTAGATTTGTTCAGGGGAGATAAATTCTCGATAATGTGACTGGAGTCTGGGAAGGAATGTAATGGGCCTCCTCTTCTGGTCAAGATATTTTGTTTATCAAAATTGACTTTGAAAAATCCTATGACAAAATTGAATGGTTCTTTATTACTGTGATGCTTAAAGCTTTGGGTTTTAGCTAGTTTTTTATCAATTTAGTTCTCATGTTATTTAGATATGCTTTCGATGTGCTTACTCTTAATGTTTGCCCATCCCAACACATACAATTATCCAGATCTATCAGACAAGGTTACCCTTTGGCTCCTTCCCTGTTTATTCTTGTTGCTAAAGCTTTTGGTTATCTGCTTGTTGATAGAGCCTCAAAAGGCCTTCTTAAAGGCATTGCTTTGCCTTATTTGAATTTGCAACTAATCAATGGATATTTTGATGATGATTATTTTCTTACTGTAGCATAGGATGAGCAATCTGTTTGTCAAGATCTTGATTGCATTGATATTTTTTATCAAGCTTCTGGCTCTAGTATTCAATGGAGAAAAACCTCATGCTATAGACAATATCGAAGGGTTATGCCTTCTTGGTTAGCTAATAAACCCTGGATATGGATTCAACCTGGGGAAGTTTTTAAATTTCTTGGCATTCCATTTGCTTTTCAAAGAAATCCTGCCATACTTTGGGATTATGTGGTTGATAAAGGTGAAAATAAGCTTCTGTATTGGTCTTCTAAGAAGCTTTCTTTAGCTGGAAAGTTTCAAATTTATTCTAATATTTTGGCTTCTTCTTATGTTTACTATTCTTCATGTTGGTTTTCTTTTACTGCTTGTTATGCCAATATGGAAAAATTACTTCGAGATTTCCTATGGTATAATGCTATTGGAAAGAATGGGTTTCACAGGGTGGCATGGGAAATTTGTTGCCTCCCGAAGAAAGTTGGTGGCTTGGATCTTTTTGACTGTCAAAAATAAGGTTATGCTCTCTGTGCTAAATGGATTTGTAGGGCATTTCAAGGGGAAGAAATCTGGAATATTTTAGTCAGACATTATCTTTCTATTGGTCTGCCTTATGGTAGATGTGTATGGAAAGGTTTAAACCTTCAAACCATTCTTACTGCATATGTACCTATTAAAATTTTAGGATCTTTTGTTATTCATAGTATTTGGAAAGCTTGGGAGGCTCTTAAACCCTGGATTTCATGGAATGGAGGTAAGACCAAGGTTGGTGCTTCTATTCCCATCCTTAATGTTTTGTGGTCCTCTGTTATTGTTTATCAAGGAACACCTCTTGCTTAGGTATAGTGGATTCAAGGTCAATGATTTTATAGAAAGGGTATTGCTTACCTGTCCGATTTCATGAATTTTCATACTAGAGATTGGATCCCTTCGAATCATTTTATGCAATATTTTAGTTTATATCTTGTAGATAAGAGTACTTATGATGTTGTTGTGGATTCCAATCCTCTTATGATTTGGTCTAAGGTTTTTAGACATTATCAAAAACCATGGTGGTCTGACTGATCTTCGCCTAATAAGCTTTCTTTTATAAAATATAAACCCTCCTTGGGGTATTCTTGGCTATCTCCAATGGTTCCCATGTCAGATAAATTTAATGCCCAGTGGGACTTAGTCTCCTTGCAATCTTGATGGAGCTTAAGATTCAAGGTTGTTTGGGCCAAATTTCTTGAACCCAAACAAGCCTTTTTTGCTGGAGCCTGCTATTTAAGGGTCTTCCTTGGGGCAAAGGCTTCAGTATATGGATGTTGACAATATTACTTGTATGAATTGTGGTGTTGAGGAGGAAATTCTTCATTTTTTTTGGTCCTATCCTCGAGCTAGAGAAGCTTGGGATTGGATTCTTTCTTTCTTCAATCCCTACATGATTGATACTTATTCTTGGGTGCATGTTTTACTTGGTGACCCTATTAGATTTAACGATAAACATTGTATAGTTTGGAAAATGTTTAGAGTGGGTATTTTGTTTCATCTATGGAAAACTTGAAATAAAGTTGTTTTCCATCAGCAAGAACCTTATTTGCATTTTTATCTTGCTGACAGATATATGGTTTTTTATGATTGTTGGTTCCAGATTCATATCCAAGTGTAGAAGGTAAATGTGGAGTTGTAGTATTTACGCACTTTGATGGACCACTGGAAAAACACACCATGCACTATGAGTCATGTGCCTCCTAATGCTCCTCCCACCTAGAGGTGTCCTCGGTCTGTTGGTGCTGGGTCCCGTGATAATGGCCATTCACATTTAGGTGGTAATGCTTGACACTGGCTGTAGCCTCCTCTTGCTGCTAAACACAACTTTATAGGTGGTGCTTCTTCTTCCTATCCCAATTATGGGTGGTATGTTTGTCCTCTGACTTCTGTTCATACCAATGCATAGGATTTGGCTGCTCGTTCTGTGCCTTTGACTCCGACGGTGAGTTGGGGAGATGGTTCTTCTTCTCCTCCCTTACAGGATGCTCCGCCTCATGGGAAAACAAAAATTCAAGAGGGCAATGGTGTTGTTGATGATGGTTGGAACCATTATAAGATGGATAATGGTGGTGGTTTGTGCGGTGTTGAACAATGCTTAAATGCTTACAGGCCTAATTTCTTTTGATGTCTACGATGTAATATCTTAAAAAAATTGTGTTGTTGTCTTCCTAACTGTGTTGCCATTAGTGTGGTTTTGGACTCGGAGACTCGGGGTGTTCTCAATTCCACCCACCATTTTGTATGATTAAGCCTCTTTAATATAAGGCTTCTTCATTACAAAAAAAAAGTTTTATTAATTTTGATATTATTAAAATAAATTGTGTATAATTTTTTATATAAATTTTGATATAATAAAAAAGTTGAAAGAAAACCATGTTAAATTTATATAAATTTAAATGAATTAATAACTTTAATCTAAGTAGATATGAGAGGGAGAGGGATTTGGAGTGGAGCTAGATTGGGCTCATTGAATGGTCTAGTTTCCACTTGGATTGGATTGGATCCAGATCCCTCAGCTCCCCTGGATTCTTTGGTTTTTGTATTTTTGGGCATAAGGGTAGTTGGAAGGTAGATTTGTTGTGGTAGGCTGAGTGGAAGAAGTTGGGTGAGATATTATGGCTGGATATATGGGTATAGTAGGTTTTTTTGTAGTGGAAGGGGTTTATTCTATGTTGGGAGAGACCATCCCCTACAAAAGTGCTTTGGCCCTATCTCTATTTTTGCTTTTGGTGTACCCTATTTTTGAAGGTTTTTCTTTCTAGGTTTCTTGGAGAGAAAACCTATCTTGGGTAGGTTTGGCTTTGGAAATTTTTTGGCTACATATATTGTTCCTAGGTTTGTGGTTCCAGTGAACATCTTGTTGTTTTTTTTATCTCTAGAAGGAAGTCCTTTTATAGGGTTTATTTAGTTGTGATAGGGTCTTTGGCCATCCAAAATTTGGTTATTGATCCTATATTTACTTTATTAAAAAAATTGGATCCTTTAGTGGATCTAGAGAGGTTTGTGCAGAAATATGGCTTGACGTCGATAAAATTTAGTGTGATCCCAATCCTAGTCGAGATATTGGTTTTGTTTGTTGATGTAAACAAGATTCCAACTCTATGTTTTCTTTCTACTAGTCCTAGCTATGTTTTTCTTATAACTGAGGATCTCATATTTGTTAGTCTTGTTAGGTCCTTACAGGCTTTGTTTCCTAAGGCTTTTATGATGAGTGGGAACATGATCCAAATATTGATTGTTGAGCCAAGTAAAGTCTTTATTACCTTTAGATAGTTGGATGCTTAGTGATTCTAGATCTTATCGGAATGTTGGATGAGAAAAGTCTAGTTATATTTTGGGGTTTCCCCTAGACATTGATATTTTTTGTAGGATTTCAAAATCCATATTGGTTCTAGAAATTTGATTTCTAGTTTGGCTAAGAAAAAATTATTTTTGAATTTGAAAATAAAATTATGTATAAACTTGGATAGAGAAATGCAATTTGGATTCTATATAGTTCCTACCCTTTGGGGTGATATCCTAGAGAGGTTGTAAGGTGTAACTGATCAACTATGCAGTTACATTAACTATTTTGCTAGTGTGCTAAGATGTTGGATGAAAGACTATGTGGACTCTAGGACCTTCCCACAGGATTATGTTTGTGCCTTCTAGACCTCTTGTAATAGTGTATATTCTATCTTAGATCCAATTGGAGAATGATATTTGGGATCAAGGTGCTTGTTTGGTGCAAGCATCCTCTTTAGAAATTTGTGGTCAAAAATTGTTAGGGAGGAACTTGTGAGCCTACTACAAGAAGTTAGATCTAAAAACATGTTCCTCCTTGAGTGAGAAGTTCTTTTTTTTTTAATTTGAAATGAACGTTAGTTTGGGTAGGAACCAAATATTCCAACCCGTGATCCTATTTTCAAATTTCTTTTTGGTCCATCCTTGCCTTAGGTAGATTTGCCTCTCTGGATCTCTTCGTTATCAGATATACTAGATCATGTTTCTCTTAGGTTGGTGCCTTTAGGTGTTTGGTTTCTTTTCCCTTGGGGGTCAAACCCTTTTGTGTTTCGCTTTGGTTTCTCTTTGAAAATTTTTGTTGCTTTGTAACAGGTTTAGGGACCCTTTTAAAACACTTTCTTGTACCTAATTATATATATATATATATATATATATATATTTAAATATAATTCTTATAATATATAAAAATATTTTATATTTTATATTTTATATTTTTCCAATATAATTATATATATAAATAAATGTACACCTATAGTCATATTATCCATCATACCAACTATTAATAAAGGTTTGAGATTCTCTTGGTTCTCCTCGTTCTCCTAAATCTATTGGATATTTTTTATGTTTATCCTATTGTTTATTTCTCGATTTTAGTTGGTGCTTGGTTTCTTGGTCCCTTGGGAGGGACAAATCCTTTTATGTTTCTCTTTGGTCTCTCCTTGGAAGCTCGTGCTTCTTGTTTGTAATAGGTTTGGCGATCCTTTCAAAACTCCTTCTTTTACCCAATAAAAAATAAAGCTTTGAGATTATAAGGCTCCAGTTCGAAGCGCCACTACTATAGTGTAGTGAGTGAGAGGGTTGGAGAGCTAGTACCTCTTAAAAAGGGTCCTCACACTTCCCAGCTTCGATGCACTACAGCTTGGAGGAGCAGGACGGAGCAGGTGGTTAGTCAATATTATTTTTTAATTTCTATCACTATTACATTTTAGGTTACTATTAGTGACATAAAATAGTCTAAATGAGGGAAGTACTTTTGAAGATATATATATATATATATGAGGTTAGAAACCAGTAATTATATATAATGCAAAATTCATTGTATAGTTAAACATTTATGTTGAGTACATCATTGTTTTAGGATTTAAAATTATAGTCCTAAACACATGATAATCATTGTTTTTTTAGAATATTTTGAGCACAATTTTATATGTTCCTTCGTGTGACCTTGATCATTGCTTTAGAAATGACATATCATAATTTTCAATTAAAAGGAGTGTTTCATAGTTAATTAGTGCACATAGAGGATATATTTTTAAATGTTTTGATATGATATAATTTGTGTAGTAATAAAAATGAACGACAATCCCAAAACTAAGCAATCAATTGGAAGCACAAATATCGGTACTTGGAATTAATCCAACACCATTCATAATATTTGGGGTATTCTCAATATTTTTTATATTCTGCAAAGCACTTTTGTAAGGAATAACTATCATAATATGATTGGGTTGTAACAATGTAACTTGTAAAAAATAATCTTACAAAATTATATTTATTTATCATTGAATTCAACTCTTTGTTCTAAAAATATGATCAATGCAAAATGTAACTTTAAAGAAGAAAGAAAATAAAATCCACATAGTAAGATTCAATTGATGCATAAGAGCACATCTTTTCTATTTTTTCATTTCACCAAAGTTGTATTTCTTGACTATAACTAGATAAGAGAATTTATGTATTTAATAATTTGTTAGTGCAAAATAGCGCCCACAACCTACAAACTAGAAAGCAACAATACTACATAGGTAATATTGTTCATTAAAAAACCTACTAATTGAATAAAACATAGGTTAACAACCAATAATTTAGATTCAAGATACCAACATTTATATCTATGCATAAATTTATAGTTTTGGGACAATTATAAGCTACAAAATCATCCCTTAGTTCTAAAAATAATATATAAACCACAAGGTCCATTACATGTTAAAAAAATAGAGGATTATAATTGTGGCAAAGAATTTAAATATAAAATTTATTATCATTCATTTTAATATAGTAATTTTTTATATCAATGAATGCATACCATTGAGTGTTTATAAATGCATCTTTTCTTGCACCTTCTAAGATATATTCTCCTTGTCTCTCTCATTTCTCTCATTTCCCATTTCTTGTTCTCCATTTTTCTTTTTTCTTATCCCCCTTAGGATCATCCCAACTCACCATCATCATCTACATGTCCCTTCCAAGTGTAATCATGTATTCCCTCCCACTACCACTCTATCAATATAATTTTGGGATAGATGCTTGACTATTTACATCACACTCCCATTATGGAAAGCAATCACATTATTTTTTCATTTTTGTTTGGTCCATTGCTCTTATTTTTAGGGAAAGGTCAATACCTCTCTATTGATCCTATTTTTATTTAAAGGATGACATTAATTACAAGGTAATCCAAATTTAACCTTTATTATTTCTTTATTTTCCTTGATTTATATCCAAAGTTGAAAGCTTGACTTGGGTGAATATGTACTAGTTTGCAATAGATACCAACACCTTTCTTAATATACCTTTTGATGAGAATTATCCAAAACTATTTCATAGGTCCCTTTTACCAAGATCTTAGAATGAATCACATATACCACATAAAGACCACTCACATAATGACAACACTATTTCACAATACTAATCATAAATCAATAATTTCGTGTTACATGAGATGAAATTTTGTATCCATTAAATAACTTTACAAATGATCTTCCAATACTTTACTATTGCTCTCCTTAAACATCAAGGATATGCATCCTTTAA
The DNA here is from genome assembly GCA_028583015.1 of Wollemia nobilis. Lineage (NCBI taxonomy): Eukaryota > Viridiplantae > Streptophyta > Pinopsida > Araucariales > Araucariaceae > Wollemia > Wollemia nobilis. Next base: position 94,926 of record JAQPPZ010001296.1, on the reverse strand, counting down.
CATTCCTCACATATGAAAAATATTCATGACTCTTCACTTTACATCTTTCCATGTATCATTTGAATCTTCACTTGCATATTTGACATCTAAATCCTATGACTCTTGAATTGCTTACATGACATGTTACACTCTCACAAATCACACATCACACCTTGCACACTTTATTACATAACACTTGGACACATCTCATATATTGATACATATATTAGAAAAAATATAAATCACACCTAATCTAATATTTACTAATGTACGAGATGCTACAAAATAATGTAATACCCCCTATATTTTATTATTTGGTGTGAAGACTTTTAGTCTTGAGAATTCATCTCCATATTTTACCTTATGTTCATCCATGGATTTTGGATATTGAATATACTTAATATTCTTGAAATATTCTTGGTCCTGTGCCTCGTTACCTATATTTTAGAGAAGTAAAAAAATCATCATTAACCTACTCTTGTACCAAAATATAATCTAAAAATTCCTATGATAATCCCATTATATCTAGAGAAAATATTCAATCCTTGATGGAACCCATATATTTAACTTTATTTTTGTTTCTAGATGACAAAATTCTACTTCCAATGATGTATTTTAATTCCACTATCCTACCTCTTTCAACCAATTGTAATACATAATTAAGATTATTTTTTAAACAAGGTACATAGAATATGTCTTCTATCATGAATTATAAATATGGTAAACTAGGTGTTCCATTTCCTAATTTTTGCACGTGATAGAATTTATCATCCACTATTTTTATTGGAATATTTTATACTAATTGAAAAAAATAACTCCAATATATGTTCCCTATCATGTGGTGACTAGCATGTGAATCTATGTACGATATGTCTATTTTATTTACCATGTTTTGATGTGATCTTTGCTTCATGCTTTTGATAAAATATTTGATTCTAAAAAATTATTTTGATATTATTTGGACCTTTGAAACTATATGATATTTGTCATGTTTCATTTTCCTTCTATACATGATGAAATTTTACAAACCAATTGTTCTAAAATTAATTCCTTTAATGTAAAATACCTAATCCCTCCCAAATTTAATTAAAAAAAAAAATTCAAGCAATAAATTCCAATTCTTTAATATTGAAACAATCAATTTATTTTCATCTTGTTATAGATCCCAAAAAAATATTTGAAATTCTTTCTTCACAAAATTCAAATCACAAATTGCAATTTCTTCAAATTACATCAACCTTCAAATCATTCATAAATTCCATATTCATTAATATTCATCAAATATCAAAATTTACAATTCATTAATTCAAAATATATCTCCCAAATTTTAGATTTTAATTCTCAATACTTTATCCAATATTCAATCAATCATTCATTCAAATTTTATTTATCAAATTCAATTCTTATCTCTCCAATTTAATTCATAAATTCTCCTTCAAATTTCAATTTCATTAACACTCCATTCAATTCAATATTCAAATTAAATTTCAAATATATGAATTCCTTATTTCTCCCAAGCATTAATTAATTCCTTCAAATATTAAATTCCTTCTTATATCTCCCAAAGGATAATTTTAATTTCCTCCTCCAAATTAATCACTCATTCATTTAATTAATCCTTATTGCTCATGTAAAGTCAATTTAATAAAGAATACTTCACACCTTACATAACCAATCAGTAAATAATCATGTGCATAAATATTTGAACCTTTCCAAATAGAACCTTACCCTAAAGTAATTGATTTTTAGTGGAAAATAATGTTAGCTTTTGATGAATGAACCATGAGAGATAAAAATCACAAGATGTAAAATAACATGAATGAAAGTAAATATTCTAGATGACTAAAGTATGCTGAAATATAAATCATATAAAATATTACAATGTAGCTATGGAGAAAGTGAACACTCCATTAACAAAGCTACAAATATACATCATATCCATCACCAATAAATGGTGTGGATCACAGAATTACATTATCCACTAATCTATGTTATATGACTATGTCCCCCAACTATCTTATCAATCTATCTAAGAGACCATCCTTATATAAGAAAAATATGATGTTTGGCCAAAAATATATCTAATTGTGCATAGGACAACTTGCACATTGACACTTGTCCACTTATAACATTTCATGAAGTAACTAGATAACTTGCACATGAAGTAATCTAGATATGTATCTTGGAGGATACATTTATATAACCCAAATTTTGGAATAGATATTATTTCCAACACCCCTCAGTATTATATTATTTGGGTATTGAAGGCTTTATTCTTCAATATGAATTTTATTTATCTTCTTTTGATTGATATTTGTAGTCTTCTTCCCCTACATTTTTTGTATTAAGTTTCAGTAGGTAGTTTGTATTTGGAGCTTCTTCTACCTTGGATTTTCCTTTGATTCTAATTTTTGTGTTCTTATCTAAGGTTGAGCCACTATCAGGTTCTTGTGAATATGATTCTCCTTTCCTGTCTTTAGTTTATGTAGAATCTTCTGAACAACTACTTAAGGCATAGTATTTTGAGTTATTAGAACTAGAAGCATTGATGCTACATGAATATTAAAAATAATTTTCAAGATGTGATTCATCAAGTTCTGACTTCTTTTTGAGTGATTCTATCATTCCTTTTTGTTCTTCATTTCTTGCCTTGTAGTGTTTGTATGTGAGCAATGCCATGTATAATATGCTTGCAAAGTCTAAGGAAAGTACAATATCATTTTTTTCAGTGGTGATTGCTTCATTGAAATGAGTATGAATATAGCATTCCATAGTATCAAAATTATCTTTTAAGGCTTCACTATGGATTATTTTTGAAGCTAGATCTAACCTTCCTTCTAATTTCATGAGAAGATTCATGATTCCAAGTTTTATGGCATTGGAGTTTTGCTTTCTGAAGCACTCATTAGTAGAATTAGACATTTTTATATAGCTCCTTAGTCTTAGGATATATTCTCCTTGATTAAATTATATAATCTTGATATTGAAAAAATATTTATAGATACTTAGATTTGTGGGCTACCTTGTAATGCCCACCTAATTTTAGGTTTTGAAGAAAGATTATATCTTCCCATCTTGATAATCTTAGAAAAATATTAACGTTATCAAGTTTTTGGAGCATGAATTATGACTCCCTAATGTTTGAAGTATGATATAGTCCTTTTTGTAAAAATGTAGTTCAATATTGGTTGATTTTGTACAATTTTTGCAAGAATAAAAAATCAACTTTTTCACACCTTATTACTCCTAATTGAACTAAGCACTTTTTCAAATTTTAAAGAGGTTTTGATGTTGGAACTCTTTTTCCCCTTTTTAAAAATTTGAGACAAGTAAAAATATGTTTATCCAACCTTAATAAAAAATCCTTAATAAAATCTTTTATATCCCTTGGATTATTTCTAATTTCCAAATAAAATAAATTTGATGGAGTAATACTTGTTACTCCCATGTTTGGAAAATTGGAGAAATGATAATAATATTTGCAGTATAGTTTAATCCAAGTTGAATTGCTTATTCCTCCTAAGTAAGATTACAAAAATTAAATTAATAAGATAATTCACCTATTTAACTTTCAAAATCTAAGTTTAGCCTTAGTTTATAACCCTTATAACTCCAACTTATGAAAGCAATAATAAATGATATTTAGACATTACATTATGGATGTGATATCTCCTCAATATTCAGCACTTTCTATGGTTGAGTATAATAGCTTATATGAGATACCTTTGGCACTGGGTTTAATGGATATTCCTTGGAGCAGAAATACTTTAATGTTGTACGTATGGCACTGAATGTTGACCTTATAAAATAGGGAGATTTTAATACTCCTTCCCCTTGTCTTCCACACTGCACTTTGAATATTATTATTGTACTTATATCATGCCTTGATTGTGCTACATTCCTCCTTCGAATGTCTTTTACTATACTTCACTCATGTATGTTGATCTTAGACTTAAGATGTCTTTTAAGCACTGTTGATCATAGGCATTGTGACAAGTATCATATTTGTTACACATGAGTGTTCCCTTATTTATGTAATGCAAGATAAACTTTTTTCAATGCTTTTGAATAAATTAGAAAATGTATGATCACTTGTGTGAAGTTGATGGAGAATACCAAGAGTCATGTACTTTATTGTAAATCCTTCATGGAATTTTCTAGAACATTGAGAGGAATGATGACCATAATTCCAAGTGTTATTTTTGCATGGATTCAGTTCTTATAATGTCCATTCGAAGGTGGATATTATAACTCCATGACCCATCTTATTTTCAATGTTTCTTGAGAAGCAAGCAAGTTTTTTTCTCTGTAGCTGGATGGGTTATGCGCTATGAATATTGGACGATGATTTGAGGCTTCCCTTGGTGAGTGGTATTCTCCAAGTTAAGGACCACGAATGTAACATATCCTCTCTTTCTTTTATGCCTATGAACGTATTGATTTCCTTGTAGATATTTGAAATCCTTTCCTTGAGATTTATATGCACTCACTTGTCTACGTAAATGGGCTCATGAATGATCTAAAATGGGCTTTGATTCTGTAGGTACGTACATCCAAGATGAGCCCTTGAATGACTCCTTCTATCTTAGGATTAAGAGTGTTGACACACGATATTTTATGGCTATTATGTTTGTACAATACATGGCCTAATGTGGAACTTCCAAATCTTCTATTATGTTATCAAAAAATATATTAGAGTAGTACGAGATAATGTGTTATAATAAGGTTTTTTAATTTACCTTATTTTGCACTCTATTTCTAGATTTTAAATTCTGGTTTTCTAATTGATTTCTTTCAATACAAGGGTTTGAGGTTGTATTTAAATAGTAGACACACTTTTCCCTTTTTTCTTGGACACTTTTGATAACAAGTCCAAGTTTCAATAATAGTAGATAGAAGCTTTTTAATTGATGCAAATTTTCTGCATTTTGTTTTCTACATTCAACTTGTAATGCTTTTGATTTTGAGACTCACCAAGTCTCACTTTCATAAGCTTCTATTTATGTTTTTGTTTAGTTAAGTTCTTCTCCAAATTTTTGAGGATTCTAACCCTTTTTGGTGTCTTCTATTTGCCACTTCAATTTGCATATTTTGTGCTTCAATAGTGTCTTTAGACACTTGATACAAATAAGACTTTGTGCCTTTCAAGAAACATAAAACTAATATTTCTTATTGAGAGTGGTAAAATAGTACAAGTTATTTAATTTTGTTGTACTAATATTACACCTTATCACTCCAATAAACTCTCAAAGTCATGCACTAATAATCTACTACAACTAATCAAGAATGACCTAAAATTAATCTTTAGGAGTTATTCTGCAATTTCACTACAATCAATATTGTAGGATTTAGTATTTTTTTCAAAAATAGATAATAGGTAGTTGATATAAGCTAATATGAAATTTAATAAAATACTAATAAATGTGCAATTGAATACTTAAAAATAATCTATTTTCTTTTGCACATCAAAATACTGTAATGTAGTTTCATTTTTGAAACTTTAATCCAAATTTAGCTTCTCTAACAAATCTATTAAATAATCCAATTAATAAATCTTTTTGCACCATAAGTTGCATACCTTTTTCTATAGATCTTCTCCCACATTTGTAGAGGATGTGGACCTTGGTGTCTAAAAACACCAAGTTGTTGCTTCAAGTAGGATGTCCTCAAAAACTCCTCCTTTACCAAATGATGGTCTCGAAGTTTCTTTCATGAGCCTAGGATTTGGTGGCTTCTTCTAATATATGTGTTCTCCTACTTCTGCTATAGATTTGTAGAAGTCTGTGTCTCTAGAGTGGTGCCTTCTCACTGTGAAAGGTAATATTCAAATATGCAAGATTTGGTGAGCTTATTTTATCTTCAAGTCTTCTTGTCAAAATTTTAATTTCAAGCAGGATCTTCTTCTAGGATTTGGCTCTCCTTACAAAATTCTCCTTCATAGATTTTTTACTCCTTGCCAAATTATTCTCTTGGGCTTGTTTTCAGATGGTGATAATTGTCTCAAGTCCTTCACTATCAGGGGATTCACATAGATAGTGGATTTATTCAATGAATTCTCAAAGAACTCTCTTGATCTTCAATAAGGCTCTCCTAGCCTTTTTTGGATGCTCAATAAGACCTTCACAAGGTATTTGAATTGGTATCTTCTAATGGTATTCCTTGATATATTTACTTTAACCTTATGCTCCTGGAAGTATTGGTGGTGAAATATTCTCCTAGATATTTTGGTTTTGTTGCTCCTGAATTTAAGCAAGTCTCTCCTAGTTCTTCTTCTTCCAATACTTGAAGTTCTTCAAGATATCTTCTCTTGATCACTTCTCTTTTTATTTAGGATTGAGATTATTCTAAAGAAGATACTCTTGCTAACTTTCTTGTAGGAAGTCTCCTAACTCACTGAATCTTTTGTTCTTGAAAAAAAGATATTACTAATGAAATCCTTAGTGTACTTATGAATTAGATATTATTCTTCAGGATTAAGGCTTTTGTGGCCTATTTCAATGTCATGGCTCCTATGATCTTTTTTAGTACCAAGGCTCCTATGGTCTTTTTCAGTATCAAGGCTTGTACGACCTTTTTAGTATCAAGGCTTCTATGGCCTTTTTTAATATCAAGGATTATATGGACTTTTTAGTATTAATACTTTTATGGCTTCTTCTTCAAGGATCCTATGGCCTTTTGTATCAAGGCTCTTTTGGACTGTTCTTCAACTATGGAATTCTACAACCCAACAATGGAGATATTTAGTCTCCTATCTTCACCACGATACTTCACTAGAAATTTTCTTTCATAGTATTCTTCTCTCATATGATGAACTAACCTCTGCACTATGAGGGCATGTCGATCGTTGGGCAACGAATTTGGATTAACATATATTTATATCGTAGGAGGAGTCCCAATCCTCTGAGAGTTAATTTCCTACAACAAAGGAAACTTTAGGTACCAGTTAGAAAATTCCAGATAACCTAGATTATCTTCACTATATGATTTATCAATCTAGTGGATTAAAATGTTGAGTCCTAGTATTCACGAGTTTTCATAACAACTCTATGGAAAAGACTCTAAACAAAAATGATCTCAGTATTTTCTAAAAATTTGATTCCTTATAGTCCTATCTTTGTGACTTCCAAAATCTACCACCTAGATACTCCTAAGATATTTCACTAATGGCTAGTCCAATGGCATGTTAGTTTGATAAAACTCTTAGAAAAACCACCAGTGGTGGTTTTCTTATTGACCTGCATAGGCTAGATCTATCGTGGCTCTAATACCACTACTATATTTTTATGAATTAACCATGAGAGATAACAATCATGATATGTAGAATAACATGAAAGAAAGTAAATATGCTAGATGACTAAAGTATGCTAAAATATAAATCATATAAAATATTACAATGTAGCTATGGAGGAAGTGAACACTCCATTAAAAAAGATATAGATCTACATCATATCCATAACCAATAAATAATTTGGAACACAAAACTACACTATCCACTAACCTACAATATTTGAGTATATCCCTCGACTATCTTATCAATCTCTCTAGGAGGCCATCCTTATATAATAAAAATATGATGCTTGGCCAACACTCTATCTAGTTGTGCATAGGACAACTTGCACATGTACAAATTGCACATTGACACTTGTCCACTTATTACATTGCATGAAGTAACTAGATAACTTGCATAGGAAGTAATCTATATATGTATCTTGGAGGATACATTTACATAACCCAAATTATGGAATAGACATTATTTCAAACAAATAATTTGTTGTCTTAGGTAAATAATGTGTTGGTTATCTTTAGGAATATAATATGTTTCAAATTTATTTTTATTTCTTGGTAGTGAAATGCAAAATTCTATCTTAAGCAACAATAAAATCTCCTCCAAATGTTTCTCTTGTCTCTATACACTAGTGTAGCTTTAACACAAATCTCTACACTGATCTCACATTATTTGGCATCCATTTTTAGTTAACATTTTGCTTCTCATAGAAACACAATAGTATCTCACATTCTTTGGCATCCATTTTTAGTTAACATTTTGCTTCTCATAGAAACACAATAGTATCCTATTTAATGTTTAAATATTCACAAAAATATACAATAAGAGATGACCAAAATACATTTTCGCATGCCATCATATTTGATATTTCAATGATCTAAATTATAAATCTATTCAATCATCATATATTAATTTTCTCCTCACATACTTCTATGGACTTTATCTTCATAACATTATTGGCAACTCACAATATAACTTCTTCACTTTGATTTGGCTCCAATAATATTCTTCCATATCTATAAAACAAATGTTACAACACTCTTCTTATACCTTCAATCTCAATGTCCTCCTTCTCCTTCAATAAATCCTCCAACAATGAATCACTCTAAAATGACTATATTACAACTATTGTATCTCATCTTAATTCAATATTTACAACAATTTCAAATGGCACAAGTGTCGCTATAATACTACTAATGGAAATTCTCATATATTATCTCATAGGTCCCTTTATCAAGATCTTAGAATGAATTACATAAATCACATAAAGTCCACTCACAAAATCACAAGGATATTTTATGATGTAAAATATCATAATTTTATTTATAAATCAATAAGTTTTGAGTTACATGAGATGGAACTTTATCTCTATTAAATAAATTTACAAATGACCTTTCAATACTTGGCTATTTCTCTCCTCAAACATCTAGGAGATGTATCATTTCACCTTTTAAATTTCACATATATGACAAAACTCTCATGACTTTTCACTTTAAATCTTACAACATATCATGAAATTGTAAACTTACATATTTGACACCTAACTCCTATGACTCTTGATTTACTTACATGATATTTTGCACTCTCATAACTCATACCTCACACCTTGTACACTTCGACAATTGCACACTTTATTATATAACACCTAGATACTTCTCACATATTGACACATACATTAGACAAAATATAGATCACACTTTCTAATCTAATATTTACAAATATACCACATGCTACCACATAATGTAATATCTCCAACACAATTGGAATTATCCATGTGCCCATACTTGGTAAAATTAAATAAGAATATCAATATCATTATTTATAGGTAATTGCTTTTAATTATCCATTTGATTTTTCTTAATAACTCATCCTTTTCATCCAAAGACATGCAAATAAATTTAGAGGTGGTCTTTAGCATAAGAAAAATGACAAGAACAATTTAGTTTCTAGATCTTAAGCATTTCTAGATCTTAAGCAATAACATAAATAATGGTGGTAACATAGAAATCATATTGGTTACTTTATCTTATATCAAATGTGGCCCTCTCATTTTAAAAACATAATAATACTTATTTTTTTACGTGATCTATATTTTTGATAAAATCATCATAATAAACTCTAACCTACATATATAATATATTAAAGCATAAACATAAATACATAGCAAATGACATAATATTTTACTTAACAAGATATAAACATGGTTGATCATATTAGCATATAATATTTGTCCATCATTTTTATAAACTATTAAAAAATTTGCACTAATAGTAATTTATATGTTTAACTTTATCATGGGGTCAAAAGGTGGGTATTGCATCAAGTTTATAACCTAGGTAAATGATCCATCTAAAGAATTAAATAAAATCTTAATTATTTAACTATTTTGTTTCTCCTTTTTCCTTGAGCCTATAAATCAGTTCAATTTTTCTTGCTTTGTGAAAATAGGAATGACTATAAGGAAACTTATTTTATGGCACCCCATCCTTTATTGTCATACCTACAACTTGTATTAATTTGAGGGAGGAAGATATTGATTAAATAATTTAGTCTTTTGTTTAGATAACATTGAGAGAATTATAATTCAAGAAAATTAGACTCTAACTTATTTTCCATATTGCCTATGATTTAGGAGTTTTGAACATATCAACTTTTAAGTTATTATTGCATCTATGAGATAGTAATTTTATTTAGATTCACTTATTAATAAAACTTTGACTTGGTTTCTTGTATGTTCTTATACCAAAATTATAAAATTATTTCTTGAAGTTTTTATATGTTGTCATACCTTTGCTTTCATTTCTAATTCTACTTTAGTTGGTTCTCAAATCACATTTTTATAATTATTTATTTTTTATATTTTAAAGGTAAAATTAGATATAAGGTGCTCAATGCATAGATCTATTGACTATAGCCTGGAAAACCTATTTTAAAAAATAAATTATATTTTATGTGATAAATATTTTCTTTATAATTTTTATCTAAATGTTTATTCATTATTATACAATATTATTTAATTCTTAGTGTAAAATCTTAAACTTGTCTAGTATAACATTTTTTTGATATATCCTTTATATCCAAAAATGGAAAGGGTTTACTTTAGATATGATTTGCTCATCCAAGAGGTTAACCAAGAGATAATATAATGGGGGAATCCTTTTTAAGAAGGAACCATTTCTTAATTTTACTTGCTTTCTTATTTTATTTTTTATAGAATAATTGATTTCAACATTGATTTTATTCTTCAATAATTTTTTTTATTAAATTTAACACATTATAGTTGTTTGTCAAAATATGAAATTTCTTGATTAGTACATGTAACTCTTTCGAAGGTAACTAATTTTCTCCTTGTAGATGATGTTTTACTTTTTGGAAATGGTATCTTGAAGGAAGACTTAAAGTATAAAGAAGTGTTGGACCTATATTGTATGGATACAATAATGGAAACCAATCTACAAAAAATAGATAAGCAGGGAAATAAATTGAGATATTTGTAGTAAGGTGCATAGGGAAGCTACCCTTAAAGAATATATAAGTGGTAATTAAGGAGGATAGGTGGATATAAAGGATATGTCCATTGTACAACCCATTGAAAAATTCTATCAAAATGGTGGAGAAAGAATAAATATAAGCATCCATTGAAAGTTGCACTAAAACAAGTAGGAGTGAGCACAATAGCTCAAATTCCACCATAGGACAAGGTACTCTACAATGAGTACCTAATAAAAACTATACCTATGTACGAGTTGGTAATTTTCATATTAAGGTGGAATTCTTGGTTGACACTTTCTAATGGATATTTGAGCTACCAAAGGAATGACAACTTGTTAAGAAAAATATTGTGGATCAGATCAAGGTCCACTAGTTGATCACATCACTCACTAAGGATTTTGGTCTAGATGGAAGAGAGATCAAGCAGAGCAAATTAAAAAAGTGATAAATTGGCATGTGCAATGAATGTTTTTATGTATCAACTATCGAAAGAAGCACACTATTTCGATATGATGATTTGTATGACATGATATGTAGAAGATATTTTTACAAGAGTGCAGTATGATTGGGAAACCTACTTGGCACAATGGATTTAGGGGTTACTAGTGAAGAGAAAGAAAGACCTTTTCCATAACCTTCCATTCCATCACTCTTATGTTAGATGATGTTTTACAACTTAGTATTCCATTTCCTAGGCTCTCGTCACTATGTGATTTTCCATAGGATCAACCTTCTATACTACAATGGGTAAAGGCTTTATCTATCCAAAAAAATATAGTAGAGAAATAAAGATAGAAGAAGAGTATAAAGAAACCTAAACCTCCCATGATTGAGGGGGGAGAGACTTCATTTGATGAGGAAGTCCACCCTTGGAGGAAGAGAGACACACAACTAAACTTGGATCCTAATTCTAAACAGTAGGAACTTGCACAATAGTCGTTAGGAGCAACCACCATCTCAAAAGAAGGAGGTAGTAGCATCGACATCTAGTCCAATGTGGATTAGGATGCATAGGCAATGGGAAATATAGAAGAGTGAGAAAACTCTAGTGCAAAAGGAGCAACTAGAACCTATGCCTACCAATATGGACTATGTACACTTGGATTTGGAGGATTTAGATTTGATAGATATCAGTGTGTCAGTTGGTACAAAATAGTGGGAATAAGTGATGGGATATCCTACATTACTTTAGGATAATGATTTTGAAGTGTTGGAGACATCTATGTATTGGAAGGATCAAGTGATGACCCACCAAAAAAAAAATCCAAATTAGTGATGGAATCTCTACTAGATGAAGTTAAGGAAAATAAGAAGCCTCAAATAAGGATTGTGATGTGAGGAAACAACAATCATTCAAAGAAGGAGAATACAAGGCCATCATAATAATGATCTAATCCAATTTCGATGGCCACAATAGTAGTATAAATGTAGTTGAATTTTTAAAAGGAAAGGATGGTAAATACTCAATAGGAAGAATTGCCAAAAAAACAAGAATAGTTCCATGTACCTATGGAGAAACAATAGCTTCTTGAGGAGATTAGACTAACCGAAGAAGATATGAATAAGATTGTAACTCACACTTCTCTATAGGAAAAGAATGCATCTGATGCAATGAAAGAATTTAGAGAAATTTTTGTTCCATAGGAGGAAGAGGAGGAATAGACTCCACCATATAAAATGGAGGAGAGTCTTCATACAAGATTTTTGTTTGAAGTACCATAGTTTGGTGTATTATAGGGAGATAGTGAAGATATAAATGAATAGGTGAATCACTTTCTCAAACATATTTGTGATATATTTGTTAGCACTCAGTTGCAGTTTCACATAGGTGGTATTGAGCAGCTAAATTAGTGGAGGGAGAACACCTTCACTAAATTGGAGAAGGTTAGGGAGTGGGTGTGTAGCGAAGATCATACAAGATAGATATTCCAAATTCATACACAACACCCATGATAGTTATTGTAGGGAGAGATAACAACAATGTTGGAAATTATAAATTTTCCACATGGAGTATGAACCAATTACAAAATGTATCCATGAGTGTATTTGGACAAGAGTCAGAGATGTCCATTGAACACATCAGATACAAAATTTTGAAGAGAACCTTCAGTTTTAGTCTTCATACTTTAGAAACTATATTTTCTAACACATTGGATTGAGTGGCTAAGTGTAGGTCTTGCATATATTTATCAAGCCAAGGAAGCATAAAGGGAATAAGTTGATACTACTAAAAAATATATGGTTGTTATTGAGAAATAATTAGAACACAACAAGACTAAGGCTAAGGAGAGGTTGAAGAAGGTGGAATTTGAACTACATGACATTAAGCTCACTTATGAGGATAAGCTATGATCACAAGAATAGCAAAAATAGCTTGTGCTTTAGCAATCATAAGATAAAAATAAGTTGGAAGAATGGGAAGCACTATTGCAACAATACACAAAACAACTTAAGTATCGATAAGAACAATTGACACTATAGAAATAACAAGTAGCCAAATAGGAGGACCAATTGAAGGCAACTAACAAACAACTATAGCTAAAGGATTGTAATATTGAGATGGAAAAATATGTCACATGCTACAACGATATGATCATGGATCATAAGGTACAAATTTGGGCTAAGGATGAGTGTATTTCGACTAGAGAAGCTGACTTACATCAAATTATTAATGTCATTGTAGAAAAGGATGAGGAGTTAGTCATTGTAACTTGTATTGAAGCAACACTAATGGAGAAGATATGCAAAGGAGCATTCAAGCAAGAAAATGAGTTGGTTCAGCTCCTAGCTACTATAGAAGAGAAGGTCAATAAGTATGGGTTAAAAACTATGGAACTCAATAATTATGCAGCCAAGTTATAGAATGAGCATTCCATTCTTTATGTTCAGCTTGATGATCTTTAGTAAGATTAGCTAGCCAAGGCTAAGACAAATAATTTAGTGAGGACATCGATTGATGTAAAGGAGAGGGTAGATGTAGGTAGCAAATCCACCTCCCAAAAGAAAAAGTGAAAACTGGATTTGCATAATTTTATCAGTTTTGCCAATTTTGTTAGATGTACGGTTTGTCAAAATGTACACATGTAGGGTTTGGTCTAATTGTACAAATGTTGAATTATAAAACATATAATTGAGTGAAATTAAGTGAAATGTGTATTTAAATTTAATTTGATAATAATCAAATTAGACTTAAGGAAACCTTAATGCAATTTGGTTGTCTTATGGGGTGGTAGTTGTAAATAATGGTTATCCCAGGAACCACTTTGGAATGGCTTGGAAAAGCATTATAAGGACTCCCTATTCATTTTTTTTATGGTTTTCGCTAACAAGATATTTTTTCAATAATGATTTTTGATGCTTATGGAAGAGTTGTCCACGGAATATTGTAGTTCATTTATTGTTCATGAATGTTGCTCACTGTGAGTATTCATTGGTAATTGTGCATACTTTAAGCCATAGTAATAAGAAATAGCCTTACATATTGTGAGTCATTGTGAATTCTATTGTGTACATTGATGGTGAATTTGGATTGTGTGTTCTGTGCAAGTATGGCTAGAATGGTGTGGAATACAAATATTGTGGCAATGAAATTACACTAATTATGAACTCTTAACCCTAGAGAATGTTGAAAAATTAACTTTGTGCATTTTTATTACTATATATAAATATACTTGTGTTGTTGTACAATTTCTAGAAATGTTGGTAATGATATTTTTTCAATGGCAGTGAATTATGGTTTGCATGTTATAAAACTAGATTAGCAATTGCACTAGGAAGATTACACAAATCTTTCCTCGAGAAGAGTTTGTGTACAAATTGGTAAATTTGTAAGTGAATAATTCAGCAAGGGTTTGGTCAAACCATAAATATTGACCACCAAACTGTACAAATGATTGTTTACCCAATTTGGACATGCAATTGTGTTGTTTAAACTTGCCAATTAAGGAAAGTTAGGGTTTTGAAAAGAATGATTACAAAATTGATCGATTTGAGTTACAAAATGACCAACAAATTGAACAAGTGGAAAATCATACATGACAACCTATTTTATGATTTGGGTAGTACAACTATATGATTTAGAGATCGTATAAGTAGTTTTATGAAAGTTACAAATCGTTCAAAGGCAAATCATACACCTGTACGATTTGGGTAAAATTTATAAAATATTGGAATTCATATCCAAACCTCCAAAATCACCTTCCAATCTAGGAATAATCCCCCTATGCTACATAATAAATCTAATTTGGGTAGTCTCATTCATATCTAGTCAAGTGGTAATTCCTCTTAGCATTTTAGTCATGTCTACAAGTTAGGATTTCCATGGTCTTACTCTTCCATATTGTGTCATATTTCTCCAACACATATTGCAAACTCCGACTATGATGTCAAATAATGTAAACAAGTGAAGGGCGTACTCCTATGGATGAACTTATTTAACAACACAAGTTTCATTTTTCTCCACAACATTAAGATGCATGGTAATCACATGTGCAATGAATAGGGTTCACAAAAAATTTAAGGTATTTTGTGATAATAGAAAGAACACATCCTTTTGAGGAAAGAACTATTTTTATTTTTAAATTGAAATGCATGAAAATAAAAATTCTTATAAATTAAAATTTAAAATAAATAAATTAATTATTCATGGTTTATTTATTTTATTTTTTATGGAATATTTGATTTTAACATGATTTTTTTTTAATTAATTAGAAAAAAATAGGATTTTGAAAATATCCCTAACCTTTTACAATGAGAGATACAATAGAAACAAGAACAATAAGTGAATTAATAAGATAATAGCCCCAAGGGATATGGGGATACAAAAAAACAACCAAAAATAGGTAAAACAAAGAAAATACCTTCATAAAAAAAGCAAGGGAGAGTACCTTATCAAGCAGGGACAAAAAAAGACCAAAATTTGAAACCAAAACACACTAAGCCAAAAAGGTAGGTAAATACTTCATTCAAATTTGAAGAGCATTATGATAGGCCCTCTAGTTGGAAAACATGCTATATTTCTAATTTATTTCTCTAAAGTTGTGCTTGAATTCAACACCTTTCAAATTTTCAGTGCAACAATAAATATCTTCCACTAAATCTATAATGGACCAGTAGGGGAATGTTTTTCTTTAGCAATATTAATGACAAAAAAAGAGTCATATTCAATCACCACCTTCTTTGCATTCATAGTTTCTAGGACTAAACACTTAAGAAGTTAGTAAAATCCAAAATAATAACCCCTTTGTCATCCCTAATGATTCCTCCAGCCATTACAGTGCTTGGGTTACCTTTAACTAGCCCATAAAAGTTTAGTTTTATCCAACCTTGAGGTAAATGATTCCATTTGACAAGATCTCTAGGATTGGGGGTGGGAAAACTACAAATACCTTTTATATTTAGGATACGCAATTGAGTGGTAAGCTTAACTTCACTATGGGACCATTTTCATCTTTGATAGGGATTATGAAAATTTTAGCTTCCACATACAAGGGATCATTTTCAACATTCTTGAAGACTTTGTGGTTTCTTCTGTTCCACATGCACCAAAAGAATAATGTAAGTAGAAAGATAAACAAATTCTAAGAAAATGGTTCTAGAAGGGAGCAACCCACTACAAACATAGGTCTAGAATACTATTTTGCATGATACAGGTAAAATTAAATTTGATGAGTAGAAGGTTGATAATTTCTAAGGATAAGGGACACTCCAGAAATAAATTATTCATATTATGCCAAGTAGCTTCACACAGATAACACCTACTCAAAATGGACATGTCTCTTTTGTGAAGGTTTTTAATAGTAAGGAATTTGTTCTAGTTGGTTAGCCAAAAATTAGAAATTAACTTTAGGTATGAGGTGTTTGAACCAATTCTGACTAGATGAAAACCAGTCATTTTCCTCATCAAAGAAAGTAAGTAGATTTAACCATGAAAGGCCCTTATTATCCACTTTTCAAACAAAATAATCAACTCACAAGTTATGATTTAGGGGGATTAATTCTAAGAATATTTGATAAAGAAATTAGAGCACAAATTTGTTTTGGGAGGGGTTAACAAGATATAATGTCTTCCAATCTCTTTTTCAACCCTTACATCAAGAAAGTGAACAACTCTACATCCACAAGATTGCATAGTAAAGGGCTCTAAGTAGTTTAGAAGCTAGTCTCTAATCAAAGGCTCATTACGAATCCAACTATATTCCCAAAAGTTAACTTTCCTCCCATTACCAATATTTCATCTCAAGCCTTTTTGAATAATAAACCTAGAATCAAGAAAGTATTTCCAAAAAATAGAGCTGTTTAGATTGGCCTAAATATAAAGAAAATTACCATCTCTGCCAAGATATTTAGCTGTTAAAATCTCTACCCATCTAGCTTCATCTATTTTGAAAAAAATTCTAACCCTATTTTGCAGTAAGGACCAAATTCATTTATTTTAGTTTCGTGAGGCCGACCCCACCCTTGCTCTTCCTAGAACAAACCTACTTTCAATCCATTAATAATTTAATACTTGTAAATATAGATATTTTTGAAACATAGTTGCAAGATAGATGAAAGCATTTTATTGTATTTTATTATATGAAATTTAGATGTTTCTTCAACACATAAATAAAGTATGCATTATAATATATAAATATATATAACTTATTATTTTAACATAATTAAATAGTTTGCAAATAAATTTTAATAAAATAAAAGTCAACTAAATTAAAATTTAAATGCGTTAAATTTAAAATTTTGATTAATACTTACACACATTCACCATGGGGATTGAACCCGAATCATATCACCGATAATGCAAGTGACATCCTTGTCGATAAACCACACTCACGGGGGTAATTTAAAAATTTTAATTTTATAATATATATAAATGTTTTCTGTTTTACATATTTTTCGGTATAATATATATAAACAGTTGTAGAAAATAATTTTAAATTGTATTATTATTTTAACGTGCATTAGTATCAAGGGAAATTGAGCTCCACCTATTTTAGAGAAAGACCTTTGGATATAAGAGGAATATAATTGTGAGGTTAGCAACTAGTAACTATATACAAAGTCGTTAAACCTTTAATTTTATTAGATAGTGTTAAAAGACATGGTAAGCATTGTTGTTTTAGAACATGCTGAGCACAAAGTTGTATGTTTTTTCTCTGATCTCAATCGTTGTCTTGAGAAATGAAATATATGTATCTATTCTCCTCAGAGCATCACCGATATTTAGCTAATGTATACCATATTTATTTAGTCTATGTCAGGGGTATATTTTTTGATGTGTAGATATCATATAATCTGTGTAGAAAATCAAGTGTTGAGCAATCCCAAAACTAAGAAATCAATTGGAAATACAATATTATATTATCTGTGTAGTAAATCAAGTGTTGAGCAATACCAAGACCAAGCAATCAATTGGAAGCACAAGTATTAGGTAATGTGAGGTTAGATCAATGGGCTCCATATTTGAAATTAATCCAACAATATTTACAATAATTGAGGTCTTCATGGTCTTTCTTTTAGTTTTTCTCGACATATTATGTTGTGTAAAGCACTTTTGTAAGTATCGAATGATGATTAGAACATGGTTGCAACAATGTAACTGAACACAGTGGAAAATAGGCAATTGTATTATAATATATATGATCAAAAAGGGGTTATAATAGATTCTCCTTTTTTTATGAGTTTTCTTTAGAAAGATACAAATGGCGATTTCATGGGATGAAAGTTCATTTTTCTTCAATAAATGAGTTGATAATGCCCTGAATCGGTCTTTCAAGGATACTCAAATTGGGTGGGCTTAATGCTAGTGTGTCACTACTAATAAAACCTATCCTTAAGACTTGTATGACCTGCAAAAATGGGTTAGAATGTTTAGGGGTGTGTCATGGATCAAACCCCATATTGATAAGGACTAAAGACACAAATGAAACTAATTTTATGTATAATGAGAGTTGCTAAAAAATAACTATAACTGATGAAATACAGTAAAATTTACTTGTTTGAAGGGTTTTATGACCTGATGTTTCCTAGTATAAGACCCTGGATAGAGTTGTATCCTAGGGTTCAACCAACTATGGGTCACGGGGTACCCTACATATTTTACTGTGACTACTCTTTTCTGATTCTGGTAGAAGATGACACTGTTTTGCAACTGTTGTAACTCCTGGTCGGCATTGAATTATACAAGGGTTTGTAAATTCATAAAATTGATGAGTTTTGGCTTGAGATTGAAAATTTTGAGCATTCTAAATGTAGATCAATGTGTTTCTAGGTGAATAGTTACCAAGTTATTGGGATTTGGGAATTATACAGTTGTGAACTATACAAATGTATGTTTTGGGGTTGTATAGTCTTTAGTTGTATGTTTTAGGAATTGTAATGTTGTGAATCGTACAAATGTACAGATTGGATTAAGTTAAGTGAAAATAGAGGGAATTCACCTTAAAATATCTCATTCCACCCCCCTCCTTCTGGGAAAACTACACTCCACTCGTGCTACAAGTGAAAGAAACTGTAGTGGTATTTTGGAAAATATGACAGGGTTTATGGATAAAAGATGTAGATATAGGATTTATGGTTTGGATTATTAAGTTATCTCACGATAACAACTTTGGGTCTTAAATTTATATTGAAATAAATATAAAAGGGTAAAAGGGTCTAAATAGTGATATTAGATAATTATCTTAAAAAGACTTAGATTAAGACTTTAGCAAAAAGTTAAAGTTCATCAAAGGAAAATTTATATTGGCACCATGTCCATTGATTGAGTAGGGTTTGAAATACTTATGGGGTTATGATTATCCCTAGCCTAGTACAACAATGTTATGACTCAAACTTGTTTGAGGTAATCTAATGCTATATGTCTCAATGAAGAAGTTAAATCTATAGTGGAAACTTAGATTGAATTGTTCTAAATAGTGTAGAATATTATAGGTTTGATTATATGTGTACAAGGCAAAAATAGATTAACATATTCATAGAAGGTTTTGATTGTTATGATGAATTCTCTTTAACAAACTAAGTAAGATGCCATAATATTAAAAAGAAAAGGGGCTCTTAAGGATTGTGGTCACACTTAAGGGGTTGAATGAAGGAATGTTCTCCTTTGATATTATGATTTTGAACTGTGCACAAGTTCATTTGAATGCTATTTTTTGGTGCTTTATGTTAATTTTTTTATAACCTAGGAGAAGAAAAGAATAGCATATTTGTAATATTGTGATTACAATGCATTGAACAAATAGAATCATGTATATGCAATCATGCATTCTAAAATGAGGAATGAAATATTATGATGGCATAAACTAATGTGGGAGAAAGGGTAAGTAGGTTGCATTTCTTGGGAACTTATGGGAGTTCTTCGTGGCCATGTCAATGCATGCAATTAGTATAGATTTGAGAGCATGTTTCCTGTGTGAAGGTATATGGGATGAAAGGAATGGGAAACATTTCATCCTTAGGAAATTATGGGATTTCCTACTCTTGAATTGAGTTGAATGCATGTTTATTTACAAATGTGTAAGGTGTTTTTTAGAAAATTGTTTTGCATTCTATGGATTACTACTACATGGAATTGTGTAATTAGTTATGCATGTT
This sequence comes from Wollemia nobilis, assembly GCA_028583015.1. Classification (NCBI taxonomy): domain Eukaryota; kingdom Viridiplantae; phylum Streptophyta; class Pinopsida; order Araucariales; family Araucariaceae; genus Wollemia; species Wollemia nobilis. The sequence continues at coordinate 74,579 of JAQPPZ010001296.1, read as the reverse complement.
CATAAATTGGATTGTCCTGATCCCGAGTAACCATTCACTTAGTACTAGTGGAACTGAGACAACTAGTACCTGAAGTACTTGTTGAACCTAGAAGAGAGTTGAAGGTCAAAGGAAGTTAATGTTGTATTCATCTGTATGAGACTATTGTTGTAACATAAAAATATTTTTTGCTGAAGAAATGATGTAATAGCTTGTAGGAGTTTATGATTTATTGATGGAAGTATAAAAAATGTAACTTCCAAGTATTTGATTATATTCGATATGAACAATGTAATATCTTCGAAGTTTTATGTTAAAAAAAAAAAGTTGTTTACATGATCTAATATGATTTATTGATGGAAGTATAAAAAATGTAACTTCCAAGTATTTGATTATATTCGATATGAACAATGTAATATCTTTGAAGTTTTATGTTAAAAAAAAAGTTGTTTACATGATCTAATATGTTAATTGAATTCTCAAGTGGATGCTTTTTTTATAAATGGATAAATTAGATCGTATAAGTAAAAATGTGGAAACATAGGATGGACATAAATAAATAAATGACAGATCTAAAGAGCAGTAGTCAATGAGACATAATGGTAGGCAACAATATGCCTATGAGAATCTGTTGGATGATTCTCTTAACAAACTATATGTGGTATGGTTAGGTTGTTAAGTAGTCAACAAGGCACATGCTTAAGGTTAGGTTGAAAGACACCTATGGTTATAACTAGTTTAACATGGGATTGAACGATAAAGGAAATGCACGTTCTGGTTGAAACAGAGTAAAAAATTCCTGTTGATAATTATGAGACATTGGCCACTCCCATGCACATGGATAAAATCTGATCAAGTTGATTCATGTGTGGTGCATAGCCTTGGAAACTCATGGGACTACTTGCTCAATGGAAAACCATATAAAAACACTCTCATATATATGTCAATTAAAAAAAATTAAATGGATTTAAAGGTTAATTTTTGTTGGGTAATTTAGGGTTATTATAATATTTTATTGCAATTAATATTGTATCTCAAACCAATTTTTTTGACTTGTGGTAATTCAAAGCAATTTTGTTTCCACTCTCTATGTCCCCAAAATATTAATTTCTTCTAGATGGTTATGCTATGGTGTTATGAACAAAATTTTGAAGGATGATACATGTATGGGTTTGTTAAAAATATGAAATATTTAGAGTAAATGAAGATTCATAATATCAAATATTTTGATAGTTCTTTTATAAAAAATAATGAAACTCGGTATCTTCTAAAAAATTTACAAGAGGTACTAGAATCTAATGGAATAGATCACAAGTCTTATATGAAAGATTTTTTCTTAACTTTTATTTGATTTAAATGGATTAGAATGGGAGTCATATTCGTTTCAAAAAATTAAATAGAAATTTCTCAAGGAGGAAGATAGAAATACAACAAAAAAAATTATGTTGTATCAAAAATAATATTTTCTTTTCATCACATTAAAAATATTTTAACTTTAGATGTAACAAATACTGATAAATATGAAGATATAAGAAAGGAATCAATCAATTATTTTAAAAGCATTTTGTCAGATACTAGGCAAGGAAAGCTTTTGCAAAATATTCCATCAACTATCAAACAATGATAAAATAAAAGCTTAATGAAGAATATATCTACATAGGATCTATATGAAGTAATTTTCTCATTCCATCCTAATAAGGTACCTAGGCCCAATGGATTTCCTGCAACTTTCTTTCAAAAAAATTAGAATTTGTTGAAGAGTGGTATGTTAGTTGTGGTTGAAGAGGGCCAAAAAGGAAGAGTAAAATGATTGATATCAATACCAATTTTATTATTCTTATTCCAAAGAAATGTCAAATAAAATATTTTGATAACGTATTTCTAATAAGCCTTTGCAATATGATTTATGATATAATTTTAAAAATTGTAGAAAATAATTTGAAATACTTTTTAGAATATGTTATCTTAGAGGAATGAGGTGGTTTTCTTGATGGTAAACAATTACTTTATGGTATAATCATTCTATTAGAGGAAAAAATTCTCTACATTATATTAAAAAGTGAAGGATGCTCATGAAATTAGATATGAACATAGGTTTTTGTACATGATATTCTAAAAAAAAAATTATTAAAGTTGGTGTGAATGGATTAAATGTTTTTATATCATTGCAAAGTATAAGTCATCTTGCATACTTCACAAAGGCGATCCTAATTTTAATTATCTATTCATTACTGTTATATAGGCATTAAGGAAATATTTCTCAAAGGTAAAACTAAAAGGAAAAATCAAAGGTATTCAAGTTATAAAAAGTGGTCCCTTCAAATATTATCTCCAGTTTAATGATGAAAATTTTCTTTTAGGAAATCATTTAGTTAGTGAGATAATGAAGTTTAAATCAATATTATAATTCTTTTATAAGGCTACATGATATAGTGCAGATAGTAGAAGCTTTTTTGGTAAGTTTTTAACAATGGTGGAAGGGCTACAAATTATAAAGAGTACATTGTAACCCATCCCTATTTTTATGATTACACTTTCAAGATTACCAATAGGTATAGCATTAGAAATTGAAAAAATCAAAGAGAATTTATTTGGAAAGGATTCAAGAAAAAAAAAGGGTTTTCCTTTTGTAAGTGTGATAGTATTTGCAATAGAATGAATATTGAAGGAGAAATCTTGCAAAATTACATAAATATATTTTTGGCATTAGGAAAAAAACTTTGGTGGTGGTTATTCAATGGTCATTTTTTTTGGTAATATTATTACTTCATATATATATATATATATAAATATTATATATATATAGGTTCTCTTGATACAGTGTAATTATTTAGCAAAATAACCCTACCCAAAGGATCATCAAAATGAAACTTCATATAAGATAGTTTACAGGTGAAACATATTATATGCTTGGTTGAAGCCTTATTCTCTTATCTATGACTCAAAATATAATCATTGGATTTGGTATACCTATCTTATAAAGGTCCCAATATGAAATATGTGGAGGGGAACTCAATGAAATTGTAGATAAATAAGAAAAGATACTTCAAGAGATTTGTTTGCCAATTTTTGCATGGTAGGATGAGTTGCATTAGAATATACAAAAATATGATGGATACTATGTCAAATTTGGATATGAGAATTTTAAAAAATCAAATTTTTTGCTTCCAAATATTTTTCATAAAATAATATTTGGTCACTACAGGTTCTCCCTAAGTCCTAAACCTTCCTTTTGTTAGTAGGTAAAAGTAATATTCTTATAGGAGAGTCTACAACAAACGCCAAGATCGCAAAAATTGAACGTCGTCACTCCAAGAGGCCCTGCAGCCGGGCCTGGCCTAGACGGGGCCCACCCTGTCAGATCAGCTCCACTCCCTATCAGGGCCATCGCCCAGCCTGCGTCGGAGTTCGGCCAGGGCGTTGGCCACTGAGGAAGCCGCTTTGGCGGACGCGGTCAAGGAGCCAATCGTAGTGTCAAGAAGGGCCCTGATTGCCAAGTTCTGCAGCCTACTATCGGAGTCAGAGCTGACTTCGATGGGCTCCGGGGCCTCCGCCTTGGCCTTTTTGGTGCTGCCAGCAGCCCTGCTGCTGCCTGGGGGCGGGCCTTTACGACTGGTACCAGGAGGCGGGGCCTCGCCTGGGCCCTGGGCTGGAGTTCGACACTTTCGGGTGGGCCTGCGCCGCTTCGGGGAAGGGGAGCCTTCGGGGGAGGGGGACTCCTTGGATTTAGAGGCTGCAGGAGAAGCACCGGGGGAGTGAGCCGCTTCAGGGGGGACAGTGGATAGGGGAGGGATGCAGTGGAGCTACGGCTGGTTAGCTAGGGCATGCCTATACAAGACAACCACGAGGCCTTGGTGAGAGGGTCGAGAGTGGCTCCTACGAGCTCGGTCGATGGAAAGACTCAAGGAGTACAGAAGGAACCGAGGGGTGCTGACCAGCATGGCTCCACGGAGGTGGTTGAAGTAGCTAAGGTGGAAACTGTACAGCCGTTGGTCCGGATCATCGTAGGTGATGTACTGCATCATCGGGATGATGGCCTCATCGAAGGGGGTCGGGAGACTGGTGCAAAAAATATTTGCCTTATCCCACTACTGCTCCGGGAAGCGGGACAGCTCCTCCTCCCAATTGTGCTTATCCCGTCTGACGACTCTGCCTTTCTCCTCATGATGCAGGCCTGTAACCTCCGTCAAAAACTCTTTGGTCACTTTGAAGTGGATACCCTTCACTTGAACCTCACCATCATGCCAGGTATCCAAAAAACTTTGGGTAATCTCTTCGTCGGCCCCTACGAATTTGCTAAAGAAAGGGGTATACTTCTTGGCATTGGAAAATAGTCTGGCCGACTCGCTCAATTCAAGCGAGGAAGGCTCGAGGAAGATGACTTTGGCAGCCATGGGGAGCGACCTGACAGCCCAGGGGCAGGGGAAACAGGGATGGCCTGACCAGAGACGCGGGGACAAGGGGAGGGGGAAGCAGACAAGAATGTGGGAGAGCTCTACGTGCGACAGGTTTAAAAACTTGCAGGGGGCACGGAGGAGGGGAAGGGCCACCGACGTCGGGAAGGAGCGCTAGGGGCAGGGGGCGACGCGAGGTGGGAGGGGCTGAGGGGGCGCGGTTGACGGCTGCCATGCGGGGCAGGGGAGAAGGGCCAATGCCAGCGCTCTAGATGGCGCAATCTGAGCGGGGGATCAACTTGAGGGGACCTCATGGGATAGAGCCACGGGCGAACTGATGCAGCATGGGAATTCGATGGTGTGGCTTCCAAGGCGGGAAGGTCGGAATGGGCCGACACGCACTCTGACTTGGACTTGCCAAATCTGCCAGTGGAGCTTCGCAAACCCAGGTCGGGATGACCCGAACGTCTGACGTGGTCGATGACACTTGGCACCATGAGGGGGATCTTGATGCCCGCCTCACGAGCAAGAGAAGGACAGGGGCCAGTCGACATGGCGGAGCAGACAGGTGATTCCCCTGGCCACTGAGGGGCATTGCAGTGAAACTTTGGGGCCCCGACTCGGGGCGGGCTAAGCACCAGGGCCCTCATCGTTGCTAGGATAGTCTTGCGAAGCTATTTGGACCAGAGCTTCAGGGAAGTTCATGGTCCAGGTGATGAAGTCTTCAGCTGAGATGGCTTGATTTGCCATGAAATCGGTAGCCCTGTTGCCTTCTCTATACACATGCCGAAAGGCATGGTCGGGGAGTCCTTGGAGAATGGTGAGGACTTCTCGGATGGAGTTGTGAATGCACCAAGAGTAGTTTCTCGGGCTACGGGCGACTTTGATAATAACTTGGGAATCACCCTCGATGATGACTTTTGAGGTGGACTCCTTGAGGGCGGTCAACCCGTTGAGGAGAGCTGCTGCTTTGGCGAAGTTGTTAGTCTGGATGCCAAGCGGTGCAGCGTACGCCATGATCAGGGCCTCGTGACAGTCTCTGATGACCTCGCCCACTCCAGAGGGCCCGAGATTTCCTTTAGAAGCTCTATCAAAATTAAGTTTGACCCATCCGAGGGGGGGCAGTCCACCTCGTCATAGAACGTCGGGAGGGGGCAGGGGGGACCGGGGGAAGCTGAACTCCGAGGGAGGATAGGAGGGTGGCCTCGCCCAACCGTCGGGGCGCCTCGATCAAGGGGATGGAACAAGAATTCTCGAGGGTGAAGGACACCACCTTGGTCGCTATCCACTGGGGGGAACGGGTCGGGGAGGAGAAGGCTCTGCTGTTGCGCTCAAGCCAGAGTTGCCAAAGCAGATGAGGAAGGCAGGAGCCCCAGAGGAAGCGGATGAAAGGATGGGCAAAGGGGTTGGGCCACTGAGACAGGAGGTCAGAGATGGAGTTGGGGGCCACCCACTGAATAGAGAATTGGGAAAGGATGAGGCCCAGGACTTCAGAAGAGAAGGGACATCTGATAAAGAGGTGATTAGTGGACTCCCAGGCAGCACAGTAGAGGAAGCATCTGTTCGGGATCTGGAAGCCCCTCCTGATCAGGTTCTCGATAGTCAGGATCTTGTTTTGGATGGCCGCCCAGACGAAGTGGCTAATTTTGGGGATCAACTTCTTGGCCCACACCTATCGGGCTAGAAAGGGGGCCTCGTCAGGGACTCTTTGAAGGTTGTAGGCAGATTTGATAGAAAAGACACCACTGGGAGTGCCATGCCAAACACATCTGTCATCTCCTCTAGAGGACGGAATAACAGTCACCTTGAGGAGGCGCTGAAGCCTGGAGGCTTGAAGCGGGTGCCTGGGGTTCAGGATGGGTTTCCAAGTAACCCGCCCCTGGTTCTAGGAAAGATAGGCCAAAACTCTGGGCCCTCTATCTGCCAGCCCTGGTTTGAGGATGAGGAGATCTCTATCAGTAGTCAGGGCCTCATCATGGATCCACCTGTCTTCCCAGAAATCGATCTTGGCTCCGTCCCCGAGGATCCATCTGGTCCCTTTTCGAATAATGTCTTTGGTGTAGATCAGGGACTTCCAGAAGGCTGATCCATCTCGAGGCTAGGATTCACTGAGGAAGGGGTGATGATGGCAGTATTTCCTATGCACGATGCTGACCCACTCATCAGGGGCATTGGTGAACACCTTCCAGGCGTGCTTGGCCAGGAGGGCCTTGTTCATGAGGGTCACCCACCTGAGACCGATCCCTCCCTCGCCTTTGGGGTGGCAGACCAGGGGCCAGGAGACCAGGGGAATCCTCTTCTTATCTTCGCTACCCGACCAGAGAAAGCATTTCTAAATTTGTTCGATGTGGGCTGCAATGGAGGCCAGGATTCTGAAGATTGACATGAAATATATCGAAATACTTTGAAGGACCGTCGCCAAGAGGGTGGCTCTGCCAGCCTATGAGAGGAGGTGGCCTTTCCAGGGGGCCAACTTCCTCTGAATCCGCTCTATCATCCCGCCCCACAGGGCCTTGGAGGACGCACCTATAAATAGGGGAAGCCCGAGGTAAGAGGAGGGAAGGGAACCAGGGGTACAACCCAAAATCCGCCCAATTCTGATTTGCCTAGCCAAGGGTGTATGGATGAAGAAGATCTTGCTTTTTTGGAGGTTAATTTTTTGCCCGACCACCTCCTCGTACAGGGTCAAGATTTGCTTGAGGGCCTTGGCTTGAGGGATCGAAGCTGAGGTGGCGAGGATGGTGTCATCCACGAACTGCTGATGGGACACAAGGGGTAGGCCCGACATAGGCCTGATGCCCAAAATGAGTCTACAGGAAACAACACTCGAGATGGTACATCCCAGGGCCTCAGCCAGGATAATGAAGAGGATCGAGGATAGGGGGTCGCCTTGTCGAAGGCCTCTAGAACTAGGGAAGAACCCGATAGGGGATCCGTTGATGAGGATAGAGAACCAGGGGGAGGACACACAGTTGCTGATGAGCCTGACCCAGGAGGGGTGGAACCCGAACTTAAGGAGGACCTTGGAAAGGAACTCCCAGTCGACTCTATCAAAGGCCTTGTTCATATCCAGCTTGAGCAGAAAGGAGGCCTTTTTGGAAAGGAAGGCCGAGTGGATGGCCTCGTGCATGATAATAACTCCGTCTGTGATCAGTCTGCCTTTGACCGAACTTCCCTGGCAGGGGGCAATGATCAGGGGAAGGATATCCTTGAGGCGGGAGGCCATGGATTTAGTCAAGATTTTGTACAGGACATTGCACAAGCTAATGGGGCAAAAATTTGAGAGGGATCTGGCTGCCTGGGACTTGGGGATCAAGGCAATGAAGGTGGAGTTAATACCTCTGGGGATGGAGCTGGCAGTCTGGAGGTCTCGGATGGCAGCACACACTTCTTGCCCAATGATGTCCCAAAAGGATTGGAAGAAATGGGGGGAAACCCATCCGGGCCCGGGCCACCTCAGCCTTCATGGAAAAGGTGGCAGCATGGATTTTAGAGTCAGACAGGGGCTGCACAAGCATCTCATTTGCCATGGCCGAGACTGAAGTAGGGATATGTTCTAGAAGGGAGTCTGCCGCTTCTAGGGACATGGGGGGGCTATCGCCAAGGAGCTCCTGGAAGAAGTTGGTGGCTTCAGTCTGAATGTCCTCTTCTTCCTTGATAATTCTATCGTCCCTGCCCACCAACTCAACAATTCTGTTAGAGCCCCTGTTCCTGAGAGTCGACGTGTGGAAGAACTTCGTGTTAGCATCACCATCTTGGAGCCACAGGGCTCTCGACTTCTGCCTCCAAAATGTTTCTTCCCTGGCCAGGATGTTATGATACTCGCTGAGGGCTAGGCATTCCTCTTCCCTGATCCCCGGGTCTTGGGAGCCTGTCTAAAATCTGAGCTCAAGGTCTTCGAGTTTTTCCTTAACTGCCGCTTTGTTTTCAAAGATGTTACCGAACACCTCTCTATTCCATACCTTGAGTTGCTCTTTGAGGCATCTCAGCTTGTGGTAGACTTGTTCAGCAGGGCGCCCAGGGACTGGGGGAGCCCACCAATGGCCTACCTAGGCCCTGAAGTTGGGATGATGCAGCCACATGGACTCGAACCAGAAGGGTCGCTTGGGGGAGGAGCGATGATCGATTTCGAGGAGGAGGGGGCTATGGTCAGACCCAATTTTGGGGAGGGCCAACAAGGTTGCATCAACAAACAGGGGAAGGGCTTCCTTGGATAGGAACACTCTATCCAACCTGACCTGGATATGACTTGCTCCCACTCTTCTGTTTGACCAGGTGAACCTGGCTCCTTTCAGGCTGACGTCCATGAGCTCGTTGAGGACGGTAAAGGCGCCAAAGTCCCCCATGCTTTTGCTCGAAGCCGTTGAGCCCCCACTTTTGTCAGAAAGGAATAGGGGACTATTGAAGTCCCCTACCAGGATCCAGGGAAGGGGGGCAAAGGCCTCTCTCATCGAGCTGATTTCCTTCCATAAGCCCGCTTTCTCAATAGGGCTGTTAGGGGCGTAGACGTTGGACAGAATCCATGAGCGCCTTGACTTCACGCAATGGACCAGAATGTTGATTATTCTAGGAGAAGATGATATGAGCCTCCCTTCGTAAGACCGGGGATCCCACATGCAAAGCAGACCCCCAGTAGAGCCAGCCGTAGGGGTAGACAGGGACTCGCAGTTGCGCCAGGTAGCTTGGGCTACTCGTCGGGCAACATCGTCATCTATTTTGGTTTCTTGGAGAAGGAGGAAGGACGGGCGGTGATCCCTATGGAGTTGGTCGAGGATCCTTTTCTTGGGGGCACCATTGAGCCCCCTGACATTCTAGGAGATGAGCTTCATTTGACACCCTTGTGGGGTCGCTTGCCCCCCTTCCCGGCTTGGGCGGGGGTTTGGGTCTGAGGGCGTCCATCTTGGAGAAGCTCGTGACAACATCGAAAAGAGTTGCCTGGGAGCCATTGGCTATGTCGTCTTTAGTGATCCTTGTTCGCTGGTCGCCCAGGGTGGGCCGACCTCTCTTGAGTTTGCTGCCAAAGTCTATGGCGAAAGTCCTGCTTCGGGTCATCTTGGGGCTGACTTCATCGGGCCCGGATGGAGAACTGCCTTCAACCTCTTCGTCTGACCTCTCGGATCCGCACTCCAAGGGGGAAGCCCATCAGAGACCACCGGGAGGGCCGGGAGGGGGTCAAGGGGGGATAGCGGGGGTGGGGGGAGGAGGGAACCCCGACAGAGGAAGATGGGAAGGTGGGAGCCGATGGGGAAAGGAGCCCGGGTGGCTCGCAGACCTTGGGGGATGCCAGCAGGGGCCTACGGGGAGGGATTCGCATCGAGCGGGGAGGGAGAACCTAGGAGCGGGGCCCCGAAAGATGACCCAGGGGAGGGAGCAACGAAAGGGGAAACCTGGGGAAGACCGTCCTCCAGGCCAGGGCCCACTTGGGAATCCTTTGGGACAGAAGGGGAGGCCTCCTTGGTGGTCCAGGCCTGGGATCTGAGGCCGTCGCGAGGTGGCCCTCGGGATGGGGCCCGGCCTGGTCGGGAAGGGAGTTTGGGGAGAGGGCCATCAACCTTTTTGGATGCAGGGCATTGGTGGGAGAGGTGGCCCTGAGTGCAGCAGAGGGGGCAGAAAGCAGGTTTATTTTTGTAGATCAGGGATTGGCGCCAAAAGAAGGACCCAGAAGAGATGGTCACAGAAGAGGGAAGTTCGGATTCGAGATTTGCATTGACGCAAAATCTGGCATGCACCATTCGGGATCCTGCCTTGGTAGCGGGGTCGAAGGCCACCAGGTCCCCGATCGACTGAGCAATAAGTCTTAGGACGTCTTCATGCCACAGGTGGAAGGGAAGGTCTGGGAGCCGGACCCAGACCGGGGTGAAGTTGATGCTTTGGGTGCTGGGGTGGAAGTCAGCTCCGTATCGCCTGAGGAAGAGGCTTTTGCGTCCCAAAAACTAGGGCCCGCCCGATAGGATCTTTTCGACGTCATCGTTGTTATTTAGTTTGATGATGAAGAATCCCTTGGTAAGGGCAACCAGCTGAATATGCCCGGAGACCTTCCATTTGGACGCCGCCCATCTACGGATGGTTTCCATGTCTGGTCGCCCTCCCAGGAATTTCCCAACCAGGGAGACAGAGGATCCAATGACAAAGGAGGAGTAGACCTCTTCTTGAATAGAAATGTGAGTGCCCTCGAGGGAAAGCCCTAGACCCAGGGCCCGAGGATGGGCCCTGGTGCCAGCCAAGATCTATTGATAGGAGGGCTTGGGCCCACCCGGGACAGAACCCTGCCCAGGATCTGGAGGCTTTTTCCCTAGGCCTACGCTCGCATCGAGGCTGGCCTGAGGGCCCGGGCCCAAGATGTCGTCCCCACCCTAGCCACCATTCTGCTCGGTCTCTGTGCCCTCCTCAGGGCCCGTAGAGGGCCCTACGGGCCCGGGTCCGGGCCCTGACGTGCCCGACCCCGATCCCGATCCCGCTCCCGCCCAGAAACCTGCACTAGTCTCTGAACTTGTTCCCAGTCCTGCTCCCGCTCCCGCCATCGTATTCTTTTTTATCATTTAATTTTTTAATGTTCCTTTTATCACATGATTTTGGGTTGCATTTTTTAAAATGAAAGTGTATTGGGTAGCAACACAAAAATTGAAAGACTTGATGATTTATTGGATTAATTATTTAAAAGCTAAAGTATTATGTATTATCTGAAGTATTGATCCTATGATTATTTTTTGGAATATATAGCTTGAATGAAATAATAGAATTTTAAAAAATAAATATTAGAATCATAACCAAGATTGGAATCATAGAACTACATCACTTGTAGGTTTTAAGTCTAGGAAAATCTAATGGAGGTTTTTTTTTCTCTAAATAATGAATGAAAAATTATCATCACTTACATAGAATCATATGGAAGACTAATGTGGACAATCACATGTCATATAACATGGCTTCTAGTCATCTTAGTAATTTGAGGTTGGTTGATAATCACAGGGCAAGAAAGAAATTATAATATAAGACTTCGAACCAGAGCCACATGGACCACCAGATAGCCACTGCCATAAATCTAACCAACAGGTTCACTTCTCCAAGGCTGATTGGCCAAGACGGGATGTGGTCCCAAAGCATGTCATATACGAAAGAAAGAAATTACCAAAGAATTATTAATAGTAACTGTCAATACAGATCTTGTGAGAGTTTTTTTCAGTACTCTACTATGTGTTTCTACATATTTTTCTTTCTCTACTGTTTCAAGGAAGGGATCTGTGTCTGTTTATTTTTTTGTAATTATGATGCAAGTGTGTTTTCTTGGGGTATACCCAAAATTTTGTATGGGAAGTTTCTTTTTGATAATAGGCTATGTGCCTTACCGTATGTAATGGCTTTGGCGGCATGTAGATTTTACATATATAGGATCCTTAGTAATGACATGTTCATCAAAAACCTTGGGTTTATTTTTGTAAAAGGTTTTGGGTCAACCTGTAAAACTCGGTATTAATGATATAGTATCTTATCTACCAAAAAAATATGGAACTTCAACTAAAAACTATGTAGAGCCTATGACATTTCTCACAAAGATCAAAATTACAATAAAAAATAACAAAAAACATATTTCATTTGAAAGGGATACACATATTTGTCATGTTTTTTGTGTTTTTTTGTTCTTTTTTTTGTTGTTTTAGGCATGCTCGTTGATTGTGTTGAAGGGGGTAGGCTAGGCACAATCCCTTGGTGTTTTTTGTAAAATATATACCCCTACCCCCTTGGGACTTACCCAAAAGTGGCATCCCGTTTAAGGTGTTTTTCACAAATAAAAAAAGAAAAGGATAGATAAATAATTATTAATGCTATTAACAAAACTGGATGTGAAGATTGGATTAAAATAATAATATTGCTAATTTTTATCATATATTATTAGATCTGGTCTCTTAAAAATTTGACCATACTTAGAGAGAAGGGAATTGGGTAATAGATAATTTATCCAATTGCTATGTTGATATTTGTCTTGGTGAAATTCAAATTTTATAAGGCAAGTGGCTAAGTAATATTTTATATCATAATCAAAATGATGTGAAGGAGTAAATTGTGGAAGCATACCACATCTATGAAGATGAATAATATTTGATAGAAAATGAAATAAAAAACTATTTTTATAAAAAGACATTTTGATTAGAGTGACCCCTATAGAAACCACATATATGGTTATAAAATTATGATTATTTATGATATTATGCCCTAGTTTTTTTAAGGATAAAGATAATTGTTATATATATTTTACTCTAGTTTTTAATAACATTTATTTTTGAGTTCTTGCTATAAATATTTTTTGTTTTAGAAGCATATCCTAATGAAACAAAACTTAATATTTAGGTTGGAGAATTTTTATTCACATTTCTAAATCATGCATTGCCATTATTAAAATACTATTTTATTGGATAATTTTCCATGAATGCAATTTGTGTTTTTGGGGATTGTGAAAATAGTTAAAAAAATGATAATTAGTCAGGGTGTTTGACACTATTTCCTATTATGGTTATAGCTCATGAATGCATGGCGTAAATATTGATATTTTTGCTTTTTAGAAATGTGAATTATATAACCTTACTTTATATTTTAGCATATACACATTAGGAAAGACACGTGCTAAGTTTTTTCAATAGTTTTTACTTATATTTTTATATGCATAAGATTGTATTTATATGAATAAAGAAATGTTGGTATTTACATCTATTCTATGAGATTTATATGGTTCTTTAATTATGTACATTGACTAGTTGTATCAAGGTGATGAGAATGATGTTTGAGAAGGTTTTTATTTAAAACAAAGATCATGTATGCATGTCTATTTGTTTCAAATTTGTAGCATATATGATGTTAATATTTTTTGTCATTTTTATGAGTAAAAATTAATTTTCAATCTATTTTGATTGAATTAATAGCATGTTCTTCTTATTCATGTTGATCAAGGAAATTTCTCATAATTAAATAAATTTGTCTTAAAAGCATATTCTATATTTTTTTAATTTAGCATGAGGAGAATACAAGAAGAGAGTACTTGATGTTATTATTATAGGAGTCCTTACATGTATAACTTTATGCATAGAAAAATTGAATCTGGAAAAATGAGAATCAGATTTGTGTTCATGACTATAGTGGTTTATTGTAAATAATTGTGATATGTCATTTTATTGTGTCATTTTATGATTCCCATGGTTGAATATATAATTAAAAAGCTCTTTTATAAACTAATATTAGGAATAAAAATAAATTTTATATTTAATTCATTATCAACATTCCTTAAATAGATACAAGCATATTTTTTATTAGATGATAGAAAGAGTTTTGAAAGGGTCCCGAAATATTTACAAAGGGGTTTTGGAAGGGACTCCAAACCTTTAAATATCAAGACAGTATTCAATGAGCTCAAAGGAAGTACATCAATTATATTAGATCTAGCTATCAATAAAAGAATTTGACATCTAATAAAAATGGATCCAAAAATCCTTCCTTAAATCAAATTTAAAATTCATATTTGAAAAATATTTCCAAATATAAATACACCATTACATTCAAGGCACTTGAGAAATACTGGGAAAAAAAATAAGATTTACGGGTAAAATTTGAAGATAAAATAAATCCCACCCAATGAGAGTCTAATGAACCATCAACATATGACCAATAAATAATGGAATGCAGGGGTGGCACAAGGTTGAACTACAAAAAATAGGGGAGTGACATTGACAACAATCATCAAGATAAATTAGACATAAATTTTTTCTATAAAATTGAAACCCTTGAATCACCTATGGGAATTAAAGCATAAGGATTTAAATAGAAATTTCCCACTTGGAAGACCTTAGATATCACCCAATAATGAAAGGAAAAAAACCAGAGTGCTAAAAAAATAAAACTGTAACCAAAGAGAACTCATAGAAGAAAAATAATCCCACCCAACAGGAGAAACCATCTAAGGGAACCAACCTTCCTTTGACACGTGGTTCAAACATCAATTTGAACCCTAGGAAGCTGCAAGCAACATAAAAAAAAAGTAGCTACAAAAAATATATCTGCAATCGAGGATACTGATGATGAAAAACCTTCCAACCTAGGAGTAAGCATCTAAAATGGATATAAACCATAAAATCCATAGATCCCACTGATTTCCAACCAACCTTTGGGTCATATGAAGAGAACATTTAGGATAAATCAGTCTAAAACAACACTAAAAATAAAATAAAAGGAATATCCCTTCAAAAAATGGAGCTTTTGAATATTAGGATTTCACATAGCTAAAGAAGCTGAGTCTAATAGCTGATCCACCCCTTGCAACTCATAAGAGTTAGGAAACCCCACTAGACAAAGGAGCCATAAGCAAATTCCTTCCTCAATTGTTATTGAGACCAAGGTATCCCATGGAATTGGATCAGGGAAGGGGAAGACTAGAAAGAATCATAAGGAAAAACCCCTATAATGGCACACACAACAAGCAATAGTCCCTATCCATTGTTAAGTAAAAAGATCATACAACCACTAGCCAAAGTGATCTAACAACATAAGAGTGACTCCATAGTCATTGAAGGCACAAGGTCTCCCCCTATTTTTGAATTAGATAAAGGGCAATACTAATTTTTTTTTTTAGAGAGACATCAGACTAACTAGAACATGCAACTAGTAACAAGATATCAGAGGGCAAAATATAGTAAGAAGGACAGGGAGGTCTCCCACTCAAAGAGGAAGGGTTTGAGAGAACGAAAGTGGGAGACCCTCTATAATGTTGTGTAGGTCTATGTAGACCCTCTCTACCATGGTGAGGCTCAAGCCCTTGTATACCCTCTCTACCATGGTGAGCCTCAAGCCCATGCAGACCCTCTCTACCATGGTGAGGCTTAGGTCCATGCAAACCCTCTCTGCCATGGTGAGGCTAAAAGAGTATATGATAAACTAGTGTGATTTTAATCAAAGTTATGTGGATCCGCACCCTATAGATCATGTTACTCAATTATCCACCTCACACCAGCTCAACTACGCACTCACCCTTGATAGAAGAACATTTTATCTCTTAGGATAATGAAATATATCACTAAAAATGAGAGCATATATAAATTATTTATTATAATATTTTTTATTAGTAAAAAATGGGTTTTAAAAAGCACCACAAATATTTTACAAAGAGAAAAAAGGACCTTAGAAGGTCAAATAGAAGAATAGAAGAGGGCACAAATCAAAATAATCATTAAACCATTAGGCAACCAAAGAAAGATATAGCAAATAAAGATAAAGAAACCACCTAGACAAAGAATGCAAATACGATGAGGGATAAAACACCTAGGTAGAATTTAGTTCTTACCTTTGGGATTCTTCCCTAAACTATTTATCTCTTATTTGGGGTAGATGGTGACCATTTTTTCTAACATATTCTAGGTAGACAACCATCTCTTCAACCATCATACTAACCATTCTATTAATTCTTAGAACATAGTCATTCAAATCTTTGATTATTACATAGATGTTGTAAAGACCACAAAAAAGAATGGGTTCTGAATCCTAAATCCCCATTGAAATTTGAATATTCTACCTTTAACCCTAATGATTCATGCCTTTATATATATTCCTTTTCATCTAGCCATAGAAGACTAACTTTTTACCAAATAGTGTGATAAAAATCATAGTTTTTTTTTCATTGAAAATACCATAGTAGAAGGCTAGAAAAATAAAACCACTTTAAGTATTGGGCACAAATAGGAAACATAAAAAATCACCAAAACCTATAATATTGACATAAACAAGAACCCACTTCCTAATGGGTAAAAAATATCCATATCTAGAAACTGAAGCTTACATGACATGGAACTCACAAGAAAAAATTATACCAAAATATCACCTAAGAAAGAGAAAATAAACCTAAAAATGGGACCACTCTGAATTATCCCACTAAACACCAAATTCAAAACAACACTTCTAGCCTAAAAGCAAAAAATAGGAAGGAGCAACGTAGAGAACGAAATCAAAAACCTAAGAGAATAATTGAGGTTTAGCCAAGCACCCAAGCATGAACTAGCCCCTTGGAAACACCTACTAGAGAGAAGATATTGTTAGAGTTATATTCTATTACATCAATTTGGTGATGTAAATATACCCTTATAGGTACATAATTAGGACATTAGATTACTTTAGGGGGAAGTTATTTAGTTACTTTATGCAATATAATAAATGCACAAGTGTCAATGTGCAAGTTTTAAATGTGCAAGGTATCCCTCGTACAACTATATAGAGTGTTGTCAAAGGAACATATCTTCCATTATAAAAGGAACTCATTGTAAGAGATTGGAGTGACAGTAGGTAGTAGTAAAATTACTGTGTAACCCCATTAGTGATGGAGTATAATTTAGTCCTGTAGCTTCTTGCATGGAGTGTCCATTTCCTCCATAGCAATATTGTATGCATTTTCATCGTTTCTACTTATAGCATATTTATGCAATCTCATAAATTTAATTTCTCTTATATTTCTGCATCTTGTTATTACCATCTCCCATTATGATCTACCTCAAAAGCTAATAGTTGTATCAGAGCCACAGTAGATCTAGCTACTATATATTGAGAGAAGAACCACCATTGTTATTGAGCCTAAATTTTTTGTGAACCTAATTCACCATAGTGCACAGGCTCTTGTAATTTTTTTTAGAAGAATCAAGGTGGTAGGGAGAGCTTCGAGAAAGTACTATTGTTAAAAATTGCCTTTGCACCCAAAGCATGTAAATTTTGTTACCTTTAGATTCTTTGGTAGAATAGACTGGAAAGAGAGATTGTGAGATTCATTTGGTTCAGAGTCTTCCCACATAGTTGTAGGAAAACTCATGAAGATAAGGACTCAAAATTTGATCCACTAGTTTGATGAATATCCTAGTGAATATCATCTAAGAGATCTAAAAAGTGTACTATTGCTTGATGTTTCTTTTATTGTAAGGAACTAACTCTCAGATGATTGGGACACCTCCTATAATAGAAAACTAAGATATTTCAACTTTGTTACCCAAAGGTCAGAGTGCCTTCATAGTGTAGAGATTATTTGTTGCAGATTCATATTTTAGTACTAATAACTGGGAGACATAACATTGGATATTTATCATAGGAGAAATATCACATAATAAATCCACATATACACAAAAGGACAAAGACTGTAATGATTACACATACTAAATGACAAATTGTTTCACTACTCATAGTTCCACATTTACTATCATAATACCTTACATAATTTATAGTTACTGACATGAAACCTCAATTACATAACTCCACAATTACTTACATAACACCTACTATATACTTATTTTATTAAATACACTGTAGGATAAATTATTTACATGATACATGCACTAATCTTACTGTACCAAACAATGTAATACTTCCAATATTATTTACATTTTAATATTAGAAGTAATTATATGTGTGTGTGGTGTGTGTAAATAGATAGATCAAGAAATTTATTTTCCTTTTTTAAAAGCAACATAGTCACTAGTCTCGATTTTGTCAAATTCACAACAAGAAGCTTGAGGATGCAATTAAGAAATAGGTGATGATGCTTCTCTTTTTCTTGCATGAGGTAATCAAGAACATGTGGGTAGAAATTCACATGCATATATTACTAGTCATTTTCAATTTTTCCTATAAGACATCCTTATGTTTAAAGATTTACATTGCATATATAGTGGAACACTACATGATATAAAACATTCTCATCAATATATAGCATCATTCTTAGTGTGTGTTCATTAGATATAAATCCTCTTTAGAATGTTGTTGATAATCTCATCTTAATTTCTGGTTATTCAATAAAATTATTCATATACTAGTTCTGTTAGGATATTGGAGGAAGTCTTATTAGATGCGTAAGCTTGGTGAGCCTCATGGTTCTTCTTCTTTCTCTAAGAATAATGACTTTGATAATATGGTGTCTAAAGAATATGGAATTAGTAGCATTGGTATTGATACAATAACTATGAACCAATTAGGGAAATGAGCTAAATTTTATTTGTAACATATGATAATAAGACATGAGGGTCTGTTTTTCTACTTAATGATAAGCATATTGCCAATTGTTGGCATAATATTTTTTTATTTACCTCAAGGAAAGAACATTTCATAATATTTTTATAATTTATATACAAATAAGTATATGAAATAAAAAAAATATCAAAAAATTAACAAGTTATAGTTACCAAAAAAACATATTTTGTAGTTATAGGAAGTGTGAAAATTAATTAAAATTTTCAACCATAATGGGGTGTTTGTGCATATTTGTGTCATTGATGTTACAAAAAAAAAAAATATATCATTAGAATCATACAATAAATGCATTATAATGAACTACCATATTTAATGGTAAGTTTTGTTTTTGTTATAGCATAATTTTATTTCTTTATTTATTTTTTTCTCCTTTCTTGAGCTATTTCTCTCTAGGTTTTTGGAATAAATATGACTACTTTTTCAATGCCTTATGATAATAAAAAAGTAATTGTTTTTATTTCACATAAGAATCATAATCTTTTCCATTAGATTCTACTATCCATTCTACTATCTTCTTCACTAAAATGGTTACCATAATATTTACCATTCCAACTCTTCATTTGATTGTTTAAATGATTCATATTGTGAACAAACCTATACATATGTGATCCTTCAATTTTTTCTTCATCCCACTTAAATTTATCTTATGTTTTTATAATGTTGTCTAAAGCTCCTATTTAATAAATTCCTAGAGAGTCATTCATATTCTAAATATTTTAAAATTTATTCTTACATTCCTTACTACTTGATTTTGTTTCATGTATTAAAATAAGCATAAGACTATACAAACCTATTAATTCCTTAATAAATCTTTTTAAAGGTGTTTTATTCATATCCTTAGTATACCATGATATCAATTTCATCACCAATAATTTTTATTTTTTAATGGACATAGACTTACAACTTGTTAATACTTGTAATTATTTTATTTGGTTTTTACCAAATATATATCCCTTTGAGTTTTCTTTATCTTTTTTCATGCTTTGATGTCCTTCTTTTCCTTTTTCCCTTCATACCAACACTGTCATTTTACTCAATCTCTTCTATTTTCTTCCTCAATCTCTTTTATTTTTCTATATTGTTCATAATAATAGTCATTTTACTCAGTCTCTTTTATTTTTCTATATTGTTCATAATAATACTTATATTTTAATGATTTATGTGACCTTAAACAATATGAAATGCAAGGAATAACCTCATAAACTATTTTCTCCTTATGTTGCATCAAAAATCCTAAAGTGCATAGATAACCATTCATAGTCATTACTTTCTTATGCTTTCATAGAAACCTAAAATTTCCTTGCATATCCTCCACATGCTTTTATTTATTGTGTTACTCCTAAAACCCAACATTACATACTCCTTGAGGAAAAATATAAAGATTTAACAAGATTAACATTCACTTCCTTCACCTCCTTCACTTTGTAATCACCTCCATATTTTTTATTGCTTTAAAATTTGCCTCCTTATCACCATTCACACATGTGGTGTCTTTCATATTTGAACATGCACATTGTATCATTTTTCTTCTAATAGTTGATTCGAGTGAGCTATGATGGCATTTTTCAATGATATAGAGGGTTCATTCTTACCACTTTCTTAGGAGTGGAAAATATTTGATTTGGCATAGCTTTTATGATATTGTATCCTTGTTTCATATAAAATTTTGCCTCATGCCCAAATTTTCCTTCTCTTTCTCCATAATTTTCATGTTACAATCAATTACCATGTGTCAAGTTTCATGATATTTGTGATATTAGAATATCATGTTTTTGTAATATACTAAATACAACATACCTTCTCTCCTTAGTAGTTGGTCCTTATTCAATAAACTCACCTAGAGTATTGCCATTATTCTTCAAAACCTCCTTATTGATGGTTTGGTAAGGAAGTCCTAAGATCCCAATCCATGCTAGAATAACTTTAATAGTATTTTTATTTGTAAGAAAAATTCTCACTAAATAGTCCTAAATATAATGCATCTTGATCCCTAAACTAGGGGTCTCCATATGTTATTTTATCTTGTTTCTCAATTTAAGAAGATAATGAGTTTAAACCTTTTTTGAAAAAGAATCATGGAGTAATTTAAATTTAATCCCCACATCCTAATCTAATATTGATTCTAAAATATATCTGTTCAAAATCCATAGAACATACATATTAACATTTTAGTTTTAAGAACCATTATAACATGTTCAATTATCTCATCGTTGATAATAACATATGGTATAATATTTACTACTTAGGTAGGATTTTTAATAGATCCTTTGTTCCTCTTATCACTAACTAGGGAATATATACTTTCCACTAAAGGATCCTTAATTTCAACTAAAATATATTTAATTTCAAGAAGGACATTCCAAAATGACTTTCTTGCCATGTTACCAACATTTTCTTCATATAAATCCCTTAGTTTCTAATTTCTACTAAAATTTAAAACAAGAGAAAGTAGAGCTCACTCCATGATTGTGCTTTACTTCCTACTTGCTCATGGCTCATACTTGATCCTAACTCATATTTAACATGGAAAGTTATAGAAATATAAAGAAACATATGAAGAATGTAATTTCATATTTGTTAATGACTTTGTTTTTAAAATAATAATAATAATTCTTATCATATATTTTCTAACCTAAAATATTTTACCTCTATGACTTGCTCACCTTATAGGTAAACCTCAAATATTTTAATAAAATAAAATGGTTAAATGTTAAAAATATTTTTTTAATATGTAAAAATAACTACAGTCTTATATTTTTTCCAAAATAATATATAAATATTATTATTATTTTTAAAAGTAATACTTATTATATACATATGTTGTAGGGATTGAACCCGGATCACATCAAGTGTCATCATTGTAGGTAGATATATTAATTTTAATATATAAATGGTTATACTTTTAATCTCAAAATTAGAAGTTTTCTTTTGGCTGGCAGTCAAGGTAATATTCGCACTATGGATAACCTCCAAAGGAGGAATTATTATTCCTAACAATTGTTCTTTGTGTAAATATGGGGAGGAATCCCTAGATCATCTCTTATTTCATTGCTCCTTCACTCATGAAGTTTTCAGTCTATTCCTTAAGGAGCTTGGTGTACAGTGGGTGTTTCCAATCAATATGGCTAAGATGATGGACTAGTGGTCCTCATCTTTATCCTCTCCTCACTTGTGAAACTTCTAGAAATTTGGTCTTCCCCATCTGTGGTGGCGTATTTGAAAAGAAAGAAATAGTAGGACCTTCAAAAATATGTTGCATCTAATGAGATCAGTTGTTTCACTGGCTATTTCGAGCACCATTGATAAAATATTCAAGCTATATATGATGATTGTCGAAAGGGAGGGACGCCTTTGGTGAATTCCAAGGCTTTTTCAGATAGATTTAATGTTTTATGGGAACCTCCTCTGTCTGGATGGTTAAAATTGAACTTTGATGGTGCCTGGAAATGGAACCCTAGTCTATCAGGTACAGGTGGATTGTTGAGAAATTCTAATGGGGCCTTTTATCTTTTACTGAGAATTTGGGAACCCAGACTTGCCACTTCGTTGAATCTAGGTGTTGTATCAGGGCACTTTCTAGCTCGAGTATCTAAATTATAGGAAAATTATCATTAAGGGGGACTCTCTCAATATTATAAGTATGGTTAAAGGAGCTCAGGTTCCATCTTGGACCATATTTAACCTCATTCTGAAAGTGCAAAGACTTACTAAAAGACTAGAAGAAGATGATTTTAAGCATAATTTCAGGGAGGGGAACCGTGCCACAGATTTCCTAGCCCATCAAGGTATTATCCTGTAAGGTTTAAATATCTAGCATGGAAATTTTTAGATGAGTTGGAAGCAATAGATAATGTTTGCACTTAAAATTAAAATGAGACCAAATCCAACTTTATAGTCTTTTTGGGTTTTGAATTTTCAAAATCCTAAGGCTTTTTTCTTACCCCTTTGGTTTCCCTTACATAGCATTTTCCACCTAACTTTGGATTTGAATCTCCTCGCTATGGATGCATTGCATTATGATTTTAGGGTGGTGATTTCATCCATGGTAGGGTTTTTGACCACCTAGAATGATCCTAGGTGGCAAAGAAGGACTCCTTGTTTATGAAGTTCTAGGTGAAGCCCATCACTTCCCCATACCTTTCAAATTATTTTCTTAGGTATTTAATTATGATACCTCCAATGAGTCAGGTGTTTTTATGTGTGATTTCTAACATAAAATATCTTACAATTTGGGGAATATATTTTAATAGTGGCACTAGCATGGTTATAAGTCAGATGTTGAAAGAGCATTAGAAATTGTCTTCGAGGGATCCTGATTAGATCAATATCAGCACTAGGAAGGCATGGGATTGGAATGGTCGGTGGGTTGATTATTCATGGCTCACAAATTATGGTCCAAGTAATCGGGATAGGTGTAATTACCTTAATCATGCGATGAAGTGCTGCCCAAAAATTATCATGGCTAGAAGGAAGACGGCTAACACGTATACCTTGCAGTTATGGCAATGCATGGTTTATACCAATTTCCAATTGATCCATTGAAATGATTGATCTAGATATGATATTATCAATTTTAGCAACTCTTGGGACTATCCAGAAGCTACTGAGAACTTTTATCTTGAGTTCAATTCCAAGGTGAGGAGGTGGTGTGCTGGTGGTATATGAACAATGATCCAGAGTGACATCTTGGGACCCTACCTCTTATTTTGCTCAAAGACCTTGGAATTAATCCCCCTCTAGTAAGTAGGGGTTGATATTCATACTGGTGGAAAGGCGGATTGGGATGGTTTGTAGCTTTATATCCTATCAAAAATCCCCTCCTCCCTCAGTTTTCATTTTGGCTTGAAGTAGGTTTTTAGGAGTCAGATTTGCAGTGTTTTTAAGGAGAGCATTATCAACTGTCAATTACTCATTTATAGATATTTTAGCTTTGGCTTTAGAACCCATTTATTTGATTGATGATGAGGAGGTTCAAAAGATATCAAAGAAAGGAAATTTACTGCATTGCCTTCTGAAATTCTCAGGCCATCATAGGGATATGGCCAAAAAATTGGCCTATTTGTGGCAGGATGGGGTTGTAAGAGTAGGGAATGTTTTTTTATGATTAAGTTAGTTGTTTATTTTCTTGTAATTATTAGTTTTCTCTCCAGTCCCATCTTGGGTACTAGCTCTAGAGTTGTTTTTCTATTAGGTTTGTAACTATTTCGTGTGGTGGGCCCTACTTGTGGTTTTTTTTTATCCATCTTTGTAAAGGTTTGGAGATCCTCTTAAAACTTATTCATAAATCTAATATATATATATATATATATATATATATATATATATATATATATATATATTTTGGTATTATTACAAATCACATCCGTGAAATCGAGCTGCACCTAGTTATTTAATTGTGAGGCTAGCATGGACGTATTGAGTGAGGTCACAGGTTCAAGATCCAGCCTGGATGGTTTTGGTGAGGAGATCTACCCATTCCAATATGCCATTTCATATCTATTCATTGTAGTCGCTCAAATATTTCCAAGGAATCGTTTAAGCATCGACAAATAAGAGGAACCTGTTTTTTGTCATTATATCATTGGACCTGCCATTACAACCATTTTGTGAACCCTACTAGGGTTTCTATGAGATCTGCTTGTTAGCTCTAGACTATTCACACACAACCTCCCCTGTGATCCTTAATAGCACAGGTCATCCATCGATATATTCGTGTTAATACCGCATGAGGGTTTTAGCCTCTCTTATTGTGAAGGAGGTTTCTTGTTCTACTTCAGAAGATATCCAATAAACATGCACCACTGATATTTGCTAGGGTTTCAACTATTACCTTGCACCCATGTGAGGGTTTTCAAAATATATTATTTGCCCAAGCTAAATCAGGTGGCCATATTTTCATTCATGTGCATAAGTCGATTTCAGTCACAACCCTCGCATAATTTTAGAGCAATAAAAGGATTTTATAGGAGCATTACAAAGGAGGTATATTAGGGGTTCAGAATAGTAGTGAAGGCAGATTAGGGTTTCAAAGGACCATTGTAGAGGATATGGATTAGGGTTTTAGAGGCAGAAGAGGTAGATTAGGGTTTCAAACGAGCATTATAGAGGAGGCAAATTAGGATTTCAGAGGAGCATTGCATAGGAAGTGGATGTCTGGTTGGGTAAATTTAACCCCATTATTGAAGAAGCTAAGTTCATGAAGATGGGTCCATTTGAATCCTGTGACCCCTCCTTTTTGTTTAATGGGAGGAGTGGGATCCTAGTAATCTCAGAGGTGGGACCAGTAGAACCATCATGGATGACCCCATCCCTCCTAGTGCATCTTCATTTGCAAAAGTGGGCACTAGTGGTAAAGGAGGATCTGACACCCTCTTCGACATTTCTCCTCTGTCGAACCAAATCTATATCCTTGATAGCTTTATTGATAATATCCTGAAATGTTGGTTGTGGAATCTTGTGATAAAATTCCAAGGTAGGAGGCCGGATATTGATTCTCTGAGGAGATGGGCTTTGACAATATGGAGACCTATTGGATCTCTTGATATTGTGGCCATCCCAAGAAATTTCTTCCTTATCAGGCTCAACTTTGAGGAGGATTCAAAGTGGATCTTGGAAGGGGATCCATAGTTTTTTGGCAAAAGAGATTTATTTCTGTGTAAATGGGGCCCATATTTTAATCCCCTAATGTAAAGCATTAATATTTTTCCACTATGTGCCAAGATACCATACTTCCCACTTCATCTCTGGCATGAGAGCATCATCCAAGCTATTGCCAAGACGATCGGGGATTTGATTTTCATTGATCAAATTACTAGTTTCAAATCTCAAATTCTCTACAATGTGTGTGATGGCAGATATTGAGAAGGATCTACTGAGCTTTGTTGAACTCTTTTCTAATATTGGCACCTAGGTTCATAACATTGAATATGAAAATAAACCCCAAGTTTGCCACGAGTGTGGTAGGGTGGGCACCATAAGAGCTTATACCCCCTGCATATGCATCCTAAATCTCTAAGTACTTCACCGAGCCATAAGGAAAATAGTAAGAATCTCAGTGAAAAGTGGGTGCCTAAGCAAAACCCTCAAATTTGAAATGACAAGATTTGATTTCTATTTCTCAAGTTGGGCTCAACGAGAAATTACAGGAGGACACCCTTCTTCAAACAATCATGTTTGATGGAGAGGAGTTGAACACGGTTCCTGTGAAGAGAAGGGAATTGAACCCAATAGCGGGGGATATTTCTTAATTTTCTAAATTCAGGGAGAGTGGAGAAGAAGTAAATCCCTCTAGTCTTATCCTTCAAAATTCCTCTGACTATCTTAATATGGATGATCTGACTCTTCAACAATTAATGGAAAGCTCTCTAGACTTTCCAAAAACTGTGTTTGAGAAAGGCTTTCCAGGTCCGAAGATAGAAGTCACAGGAAAGCTCGTACTCATGTAGGGGATGAAAGGAAAGTGGGGAGACCCAACAACAGAGCACTCAAGAAAAGGGAGATCAACTCTGAAATTGCTAATGGAGTGCAACCCCTTCTAACATATAGTTTTGAGGATCTACATCCTAAAGAGAATGAGGTTGTTCCAATCATGGAGACTTGGAACAAATGTGTTCAGGAGTGTGGCCTGAAAAAAGGATTTCTTTCTATGGGGATCAAAAAAAGGTGGGTAGGCCTCCCAAGGCCTCACTGAGAAAGGCTTTCAGCAAGTGATTTTTGTTTGTTTTTTGTTTAGTTTTTTGTCAGGCTGAATGTTGTTGCTATGGATCTGATCCAATTTTAAGCGATATTCTTGGCTCTCTTTTTCCGGTTTCTCCTATGTTGGCCCCTGTTGCTAGTTAGTTATTTGACCATGACAATCTCTTGTGTTTTCTTTCTTGATATCTTATTGCTAGATCTAAGATTTAAGGATGTCTTTCAAGAATCCTGCTTATAAAAGGTTCAAGAACCTTTAAAAAATCCCTCTACCAATAAAAAAAAATATGAGGCTAGCACCGGTAACACCAAAGTCATTGTACAGCTGAACCTTTAATTTAATTTAATAGTGTTAATGACACGGCAAGCATTATTGTTTTAGAATGTGTTGAGCGCAATGACCGGTAACACCAAAGTCATTGTACAGCTGAACCTTTAATTTAATTTAATAGTGTTAAAGACACGGCAAGCATTATCGTTTTAGAATGTGTTGAGCGCAATGTTCCATGTTCTTTCTGTGATCTCAAGCGTTGCTTTGCAAATGAAATATATCTAACTATTCAATTCAGAGCGTCATCACCTTTCAAATTAAATGGGATGTATGCCATATTTATTTAGGGCATGTAAAGAATTTTTAATATGTAGATCAATAGAAGATAACAGAATGGCTGCGAGTAATAACGCGATCCGAGCCATAAATTTCGTAGCAATGTTATTGTCCTTGCCGATAATAGGCACGGGCATATGGTTAGCGATGAAAGAATCCAACGACTGCGTCAAGTTTTTACAGTGGCCTGTCATAGCCCTCGGTGTTGTAATATTACTGGTGTATCTTCTGTTGTTTGTAGGCGATTTCTGGCGAGTGCCACGGATGCGTGTGGTATGCCTCATCTTCATGTTGGTACTCATTCTTCTTCTCATGGCTCTCGTCATATTTGTATTCCTGGTGACCAACAGAGGTAGAGGCCACATCGTTCCAAACAGGCAGTATAGGGAGTACACTCTGGACTACTACTCTGCATGGCTACGCCACCGCATGGAGAGTTCCGCCAGGTGGGAGAGGATCAGAAACTGCCTCAGCTCTTCCACAACTTGCACCAGTCTCAACCAGAGGTACACTTTTGCTCAGGACTTCTTCAACGCCCGTCTCACCCCTCTACAGGTAACATCACTCATCCCTCTTTTCTCTTATTTAAATCTGTGAGATTGCAGTCTTACCCCTCTACAGGTAACTTGTCTTAACTTATAGAAGAGTGTTATGTGCTGTGGTATTTCAGTCTGGATGTTGTAAACCTCCAACATTGTGTGGATTTACATTTGTGAATCCGACGTACTGGATCAGTCCCATCAACAAAGGGGCCGACATGGATTGCTTGCTGTGGAACAACAATCAGACACAGCTGTGCTACAGTTGCAACTCTTGTAAAGCCGGCCTGATAGCAAACATGAAAAAGGAATGGAGAATAGCCGATGTTGTGTTGTTGGTGAATCTCATTGCTCTTATTTGTGTCTACATAATAATCGTTTGCAGCGCCTTTCGGAAACCTCCAGCACCAGCAGATGATTCCTCCATTGAAGTTTATCCTATGTGTTTTGACCGCTAAGCTACTACTCTCCGACAATCTCTTTTATTTGTTCCTTATATTTAATTTCTTAATTTAGTGTAGTTTTTTCATCGTTTTAGCTATTTATTATTTAAATTACATATATGGGGCATTGCCTTTGTTTACTTATTTTTATAAAACATAAAATGCTTAATGTTAATGTTAAATAGAATATGTAATTATTTATTTACATTTATTAAAATATCTTATAAATTATAAATTATGGACAGAAGCAAATGTGCTTTGTAAAGTATGAATTAGGAAGGTTTAGTAACATTTTTGAATAGAGAAAGCTTGGATTGGTAGTTGTTTGTGTGGGGAGATATTTCTCAAGAAGACATCTAAGTTTAAATTTTGGAGGCAACCTGTTTGCAAAGTAGTAGTTTGATTTGAATCCTCTAAGTGCACGAGAGACTAACGACGACAAATCCTAAGCTATTGAGGAGGATTGTGGTCCTTCTCACCCTAAGTCAACAACAAGGTGGAAATGGTTTGGGGGAGCAGTCCTTGTGGTTTGAATACTAAGAAAATAGTGTAGTTGTAACTAGCTCTCTTATCAATAATTAAAAATATATATATTTATTCATATTTTTAGAGCAGTTGTAACCACCTCTCCTATAAACCAAAAAAACATGTATTCATTTTTTTAATATAGTTAATGTAAGGAAACCCTTAAGACCCCTCAATGACTTTTTATAGTTAAACTTATCAATAGGAACCAAACACATAGTCCTATACAAAATTAAATATCTTATCAATAAAAACCAAAACATATAATCCTTATTAATAATAATAAAATATATCATTATTGTATTTTCATCCAAAATAATGATATGCAATTATCATAAACAAATGCAAGTCATCTTTATACCAGCAAATAATAACTTCAATTTTTCTATTTAAAACTTTAGAATCGCCATCTGTATTTCTTAAATCATTGAATTATATATACAATGAGCATGATCTAAGAATAATAAAATTAATCATCTAACATTGTGAATCGTAGGGGCAGATTCATTTCAAAGGAAAATTTATTATGGTATGTAAACCTTTATGTTTTTGACATAATATTTTTATTTTTGGATATCATTTATCCAAATTTTATTCTTAATCTCAAAATCATAAGTCAACAATTTTATAATTGTGGTTCTTTAATATTATTTCCTTGTAAATCATATTCTACTTACAAAGATAAAGAGAAGACAATTTTTTTCTAGTATTCTTTTCAAAGAAAAATTTATTTTAATGTTACACTTATGTTTTAATATGTTTGGGCCTTCCAAAATTTTATAAGAACTTACCTCTTCAAATTATTAAAAAATATTTCACTCTACAAAATTAAGTTCTAAAGCTCCTTAACTTCTATTTTATCAATCATGAAATACATATATATATATATATATATATATATATATATATATATATATATATATATATATTCATAATATTTTTTTGAACATTAAACAATAAAATATTCATAATAGTCAATTATAAATCAAGGATAATATTAATGAAAATCCTAGGTTTTGCTGGTGTAATGGTAGTTACCTAGTTATTATCATCCATGTGGTTGTGAAGTTGATTCCTCTTGTGTTTGCTAGAACGCCGATATTTGTAAATATTTGTAAACGATGTTCAATAAAAAAAAATCCTAAATTTTATAATATTAAATAAATATCAAGAAACCTTTGCATAGCATGATAATATTATTTTAAACTCCATGACCTCACTAACTAAGGCATGACCCAAAGAAAAAAAAACATCTTCCATAAATTGAAGATGAGATTCAAAGAAAAATCCTAGATTTTATAATATTAAATAAATATCAAGAAACCTTTGCATAGCATGATAATATTATTTTAAACTCCATGACCTCACTAACTAAGGCATGACCCAAAGAAAAAAAAACATCTTCCATAAATTGAAGATGATATTCAAAGAAAAATCCTAGATTTTATAATATTAAATAAATATCAAGAAACCTTTGCATAGCATGATAATATTATTTTAAACTCCATGACCTCACTAACTAAGGCATGACCCAAAGAAAAAAAAACATCTTCCATAAATTGAAGATGAGATTCAAAGCGACCATTGCTGCAACTTGAGTGGGCCTAACCGTTAAGATTATAAAACTTTGAATATAAAATCTATTATTCAAATTCAAATATGAGGTCTTCGACCTCATGGACATTAAAATATACTTTACTTTACTTAAATAAATAAATGAGGTATTTAATAATTGGTGGATCGATTTGATAAAAATATAATATTTTTGAATACTACAATAAAATTTAATTTATCGAGATTAGTAAATACTATCATATGCTTTGCTTGTGTATAATTTAATAAGCACACTTGATATTTTCATATAATAGAGAGACTATATGCACTCTTGTGCAATGATTATACCATCTAGAATTTGTTTACCATAAAGAAAACCATCCTATTCCATTGAGATAACACAATCTAAAATTATTTTCAATAAATTTTCCATAATTATTGAAATTATCTTATAACTTGCATTGGAAAGTCTTTTTGGATGAAAATTATCAAAATATATTATATTTTTATTCACAAGAGGAGCGAGTATGGTATAATAAATTGATTGAGGATCACTTACTATCATCTTATTTTTATAGCCTTTTGAACCATAGTAGCTATGTTATTTATTATAAACTTTTTAAAAAAATTGAAAGAAAATTACATAAAATCTTTCAAGATTATAAATTTTTTTAGGGTGGATTGATAAAAATACCTTTTTTAGCATCTATATAAAAATATTTTTTATAAACCTTTCATTGTACCCTCTTGTAATAATTGATGGAGTATTTTGGGAAAGCTTACCTTGATCCTCATATTTTCCAACTTCTCACAAAATGCATTTAAAATAATCAATTGCTTCCTTCTAGATATATTCCTCTAATTCAATAATTTTTCCATGTAGTGTTAAAATAATTTTACTTGATAAAAGGTAAATCTACCTTTGTTATAAACCATATCTCTCTAGTTTTTATTTTTATTAATTATATGGTGATGGTTTTGAGGGATACCACAACCTTAAAATCAAGCTCCAACCAAACCTCTGCCCTCAACCAAAAGAGGGGTTCAAAAATTCCTCATGAAAGCAAAAAAATATTCTCTCCTAAGAACACCACTGGAACCTAAGCACAAAGAATTTGAACTTTGAATCACCTGATCAGACAATAAAATTGAAACCAAATGCATGTCACAACAAATTTACAACCCCAAGCAGTGACAACTTCAATAATAAGATGAAATATGAGCGGTAAAAAGGATTAAAAATACAACTCCCCCTCAAGTCCCACAAAATGGATGGATAAACCAAGAAATCATAGCATGTGGTCCTGCAAACTAGCCATCTGAATTAACTATTTTATAATCCTATGTGACAGTGACTCCAACATCAAAAATAAATAAGAGCATTAAATATTGAAAATGAAATTTAAAATACTGCAAACCAACCATCTGAATTAACTATTTTACAATCCTATGTGATGGTGACTCCAACACCAAAAAAAAACAAGAGCGTTAAATATTAAAAATAAAATTTAAAATACAACTCCTCAAATAACATGGACCAAGATAATCTGACCCAACAAGAGATCAGATGGATGGGGACAAACCCACCCAACAAGAATCCAAGCACATGATCCAAAAATATTTTATAGCAGTGCAAACACACAGATCCTCAAGATCTCATGAATCACTCGGGGATCCGAGATGAAGGAGAAACAACCAAAAATATAGGACACCCTAAAGCTAGGTGATCCCAAGCATAGAATCCTTCCATCTTGAAGATCTTGCCACATTTGGGCATTTAACAGGATCCCCAACATGAGCACCTAAGTAACTATAAACAAAAATTTGACCAATAGATACCCATTAATTGGATCTAACAAATTAAAACCATGGCTTAAAATATTTTATCACCACAACCAGAAGCCTTGTAGAAAACACCACATCCCACTAGAGTCGAGTGAACATAGCACAACTCAATAGGAACAACAACCCACAAGTGGGAGAACTACCAAGCTAGATATTGAGCACCCAACCATGAACTAGTCTAGCCATCTACCCATCAACAATATCAGTTGCTACAGTTCTTTCAACTGGCCCAACCTTCCACCTAGTCCTCCAAATGTGGTTCCATTAGTTGAACCCAACCGTCCTCCCATCAAACCCTCTTGCATATGTAGTACCAATAGCCAAACCAAAAACCCAACACCCAAATTGCATCTCTTCCTAGTTTTTTAGTAACATAATGAGTCTTCTTTTTTCACTAAATTATGACAACTATAAAGTAATTGCTTGTGTTGTAAATAATCATTTTAGTCCATTCCTTTGATTTCTATTTTTATTATAATTTGTTGTCCTTGAATATAATTTTTTCCTTTTAGTATGTTACCAAAATATTATACATTTCAGATCTCTATATCCTCCTTTAGATATTTTATATTTTTAATAAACATTTACATAATTGATCCTTCAATTCTTAGTTTATTGTACCATAACATAACAATCTAGAATAAGCAAAAGTCTTGTATCTAGATGAACTAAATTTATGACCATTCTTAAATTATGAATCCAACGTTTCTAACCAAATTGGGATGGAGATTAGCACAAAATAAAAATATGAATTGGGTGGAAATTATGAAATTCAAATATTTAAAAAATGAGGATTTCATCATGTCTGATCTCAATCCATCACAAGGCTCCGCATTTTGGAGAAGCATTATCAAAATTCATATGAATATCTTTTTGGGGGGATGTTGACTTCTAGTTAAGAACCTGAATATTAATTTTTGGAAATATAAATGGGTGGCTGAAAGACATTTAAAGAATTATCCAAATTTCATTTAGGTTGAGCCTATTTTGAGATAAGTCTTTGGGTCAAAGGTTAGTGATTATATTGAGGTGGTGGATTGTAAAAAGTGTTGGAAGCCCCTTAAGTTTCTTGAACTATCATCGAAGAAAGATGCTATCTGTAAATTCCTTCACGATCTTTAAAAATGGATCATTTTACCTTTCAAAAATAAGCAATATAAGCTCATCTAGGGTGCTAAAAATGATGGGTATTTCTCTATTAAATCATATTATGCCTTGTTATAAGCTTATAATTATCCATGGTTTCTTGTTCAAGATGTGTGGCAAAAAGGCCTTACTCTCAAAGTTAATATGTTCTTTTGGCTAATAGCTCAAGGAAAGTGCTTGTCCCTAGATAATATTCAGAAAAGAGGTTTATTGGTTCCTAATAGGTGCTATTTGTGTGGTATGATCGAAGAATCTCTTGAGCACTTCTTCTCCATGTGCATTTTTTTATGGGAGGTACTAAGCATATTTTTGAGCCATGTGGGCTTGGATTGGGTCTTCCCTAGAGATTTGACCACTTTCATGGATCAATGGAATTGCCCTTTCCTCTCTCATCACCTACCATCATTTCGGTCCTATGCTCTACTACATGTTTGGTGGTACATTTGGAAAGAAAGAAACTCCAAGGCTTTTAAGAATAATTTTTACACTATGGAGTCAGTGTTTATGAGGGTTGTTGTTGCTATTGTTGAGAATGTTGATTTCTTTTCTTTGGGTAAGGGCTCTCTCAGTAAGGAATTAAAGCTTGAAAGGATTCTAGGATTTAAATCTCCTCTACTAGTGACTCCTAGGAATCACCAGTCTTCTAGGGTAGATACAACTTGGGAACCACCCCCCTCTATTTAAGTGAAACTAAAATATTATGGGGCATCCAAAGTAAATCCAATCCTAATGGAAGTAGGGAGAGTTTTTAGGGACTCCAATGGTCAAATTTTGCTAGCTTTTGCTAGAAGTCTTCGAAGCCAGACCACCCAGGTGGTGGAAGCTAGAGCACTTTTCCAAGGTGTTTTGCAACTAATTTCTTTGGATTATAGGAAGATTATTATCAAAGGATATTTCCCTTATATTATTAATATGGTTAAAGGAAATCGTCTTCAAACCTGAACTATTTTAAATTTGATAGAAGTTCTAGGATTACTTGAACTATGAAATTTATTCAATTCAATCATGTATTTAGGGAGGTAATAGGCCTGCAAACTTCTTGGCTAATTTAGGATTATCTTAGGATAGCCTATTAATTTTTATCAAATGGATTAACTCAATTATATAATTAAGGAAGAAGAAGATAATATGCCTTTCCCAATATCTCCAAATTATGGAAGGTGGTTCATGTTGAGTAGGATGGTGTGATTTTTAACTTTTAAGAGCTACCAATTGTTAAATTCAAATGGAAGGCTTGTTGGTTCCCACTTTCAGAGTGAATGGAACAGGTTTGTGTTGGTATGTTTTTGTGTTCTCTTCTCATGATAGGTTCTTTGTTATTTTGGGTTCTCTTTTATTCTTGTCTTCCCCTACATTTATAGTTTAGCTATTGTCTTCCTATAAATGGATATTTTTTTTGTTGTTATCTCTTGTGAGGGATTTTGATACCTTTTTCTATCTTGGGTAGCAGTTGTAGTTGTGTTCCTTTTACTCCCTTTGTTTTTGGTTTGGAGTTTCTCATTTTTAGGATATCGTGTTCTCTCAGTGACATGTGTCACCCTTTTTCTATTTAGATTTGCTAGATCCATTTTGTAAAAGGTTTTGGATCCCTTTCAAAACCCCTTCATCCACCTAATTAAAAAAAATGATCTTATTCTAATACCTAAAGAGACTGTATATTTTTATTTTAATCATGTGTTAAATAAAAATATCCAAAGAAAAAAATAATTTGAGTTTACTTGATGAATCTATTATAACTATATTTCAATCATGGAATAATTATATCTAAATTCCAATTTTAATTGATAACTAAAATAAAAGTACCCAT
The DNA here is from genome assembly GCA_028583015.1 of Wollemia nobilis. Taxonomy (NCBI): domain Eukaryota; kingdom Viridiplantae; phylum Streptophyta; class Pinopsida; order Araucariales; family Araucariaceae; genus Wollemia; species Wollemia nobilis. Next base: position 40,008 of record JAQPPZ010001296.1, on the reverse strand, counting down.
TTATTTATAATATAGAGGACTAGCTCTTTTCTATTCTTGAAGGTGATAAAACCTTCTTGAAGTTCCCTCAAGAATCCTTAGATCATAATTACAAATCATATTTGAAGTTGACAAAAAAGAAGTAATGTCCTTCTAGTGTTTTTGTAAGTAATAAGCTGAGAATATATGTTTATAACCATATTTTTTATATTTTTATCTTTCCTAGGAAAAGGGATAAGAATCAAAATACATTTTGGTTCTAGTATCTATCTAAAGCTATATTATTGTAATACATCTCGAAGCTCCTATGGAAGTAACTACTATATATTTCCACATCTTCCAATTCTCTTAGAAACCATTTTTAGATTCAACAATATTTATTTTTATTTATTTCTTAAAAAATAAACTATAATTTTAGGGATCTTATCATACGCATAATATTCCTTGATAATCATTATTATTTTTTCCTCTATGTGGGCTTATCTCCACTTCATGTTAATACTTGTCATATTTTCTTCCACTTCTTCAAAGCAATGTCCATTTGAGTTTTCTGCTTTGATGATCTACCTCTTATTTATTTTTATTTACACGGATAACTTCATCTTCATTACATTATTCATTATGGGACTTGAATTTTATAGGTTAATGATGCCTCAAACAATCTCAAGACTTCAAGTGCAAAGAATAGTGTTGCAAGTACATTTATTTTTATGCTTCCCTAGAAATTATAAAGTGAAAGGATGGTCCTCCATAATGATTTACTTTCTTACACTACTCTACAAAGCCTAAATGCTTCCCTGGAAACCATAAAAGTAAAGGATTATCCTCCATAATAATTAATTTCTTATGATACCATAGAAACTCTAAATTTCCATGAATATTCTATATATTTATTTATTTATTATGATCATTTTAAAACTATAACCTAAAAAGGATTTACAATCATTTTAATTTTAATGCATAGAGAGAATTTTAAGCTAAGGAAAAATTAAGACAATTTATCTACAATAAATTTAAATTAATTTACCTTTGCATTAAAATTTATCTCCACATATCTCTTAGCACCTTTAATTATTTGTAAATTTGAACTTATGCGTTGTACTTCCCAACCCTATTGTTTTTTTATCTCTTTTAATGGTTTGCATGAGTAAACTATAATTATCTTCTATATATGATAATGCAGATATTTCTTTGGCACATTTGTTGTAGTGGAAATTCTTTGACATAATCTGATTTCTACAATAACATCACCTGGTTGGTTCATCTTAAAATTTATCTCATGCTCTAAATTTACCATTTTTACCATTATCTTTACTCTATAATATCTTAACATGTGTCTAGTATCAAAATAATTGAGACATCGCTATGTAATGTTTTCATAATCAACTTGTCACTATTCCCTTGTTCTCAATTACATTTTAAAATATCATGGAATATAATTGAAACATCTATGAAAAATATCTTAGGGCATATACAACATGTCCACTCTCCTTTATAGTTGATACCTCTTCGATGAACTTCCAGAGAGTATTACCAACATTCTTTAAAACCTCTTTCATGGTAAACTGATATAAAAATCTAAATGATCCAACCTACACTAAGATATTTTTATAATTTCTATTAGTATGGTTTTCAGTGTAGTGCATATGTTCCCTAAAGACATGGGCCACAATTTATTATTCTCCCCTAAAATGTTGAATTTAAAAGGATGAGGAGGAAATTACTTTTGAAAGAGAAAAAAAATAAAGTAATGTGAATTCAATTTCTACTTACACTTGATCTAGTTTTGGATCTCAAAAGTCTTGGATAGTATACATTTAACTACATATTAATCCTCTACTTTTAAAAACTATTATGTTATGATCAACGATATCATCCTTAATAGTCAATCCAGATGTGACATCTACTACTTGGATACTATTTTTACATAAGATACACCTTCCTCTTTTCACTAACTAGTGTATGCATACTTCTAAATATAAATGCTTATTATAGGATATGACTTTTAAAATATTGTTTCCTTGTAAGAACATTCTATTTTTAGAAATTAATTGAAATATCTAGAATAATAAAAGGTGAGTCTTACTTGTTGTTCACACTTACTATCTACCCATACATGCATCACTCATGTCCCACTTTTTTCCAAATACCTAAAACAAGAAAATGTAAGGTTCACTCTTGCTTGAACTAACTCCCATAGTTATTTGTTAGAAACTTAACACTCTTTGGATCTCACAATATCTCAAGAACAAACATACACATAATTTAATCCATATTAATGAACTTTAACTCGATGAATATTATTGAAATATATACTTAAATAAAGCTCTATAATACAATGCTTATTCAATGACCTATTACAATGATTTATCTTCAATATATACACATGGATATGAGACTCTTCACATTCACAAGACTCTTGACCTTTACACTTACACAAACATTGATCTCCTCAAATACACAGGAGATATCATACTTCATATATCTCATAGGAAAAATATCACATAATAAATCCACATATCTACACAAGGATAAAGACTCTAGTTATTGCACATACTAAATGATACACTCTTACACAACTCATAATTACATACTTATAAGCATGAAATATTACTTACATAACTCACACTTACTAACATATACTTCACTTAGATAACTCCACACTTACATGACACCTACTATATACTCAAATATTAAACACACTCTAGACTAAACTATTTACATGGTACTTGCATTAATATTACAATATACCAAATAATGTAATACTTCCAACACCCCGTCATAATACATTATTTTACATGAGGACCTTTTCCTTCATGTTATTTTAATTCTTCATTCTTGTATTGGTATTTTTTCTTAATTATAGTACTCCTTCAAGTTTGGGCATTAAGTTTATTCTTTTTGTCTTTATTCAAGTGGTACATGTTTCTATCATAATGTTGATAGCATCTATCATCTATACCTATCATACTTTTGAGCAAATCACCACCAATTATATCAATATTATCCTTTATATCTTTGTTATTATCTAAATCCCATGGCTTATTAACACTAAACTTGTTATCAATACTCTCAACTGTATGTTGTAACACTTCATCATTTTGTTATGTGTATATCTTGTTCTATCATATCATTATTTATTTTTAGGGACTTCATATTAATAGATTTGGTATCACCACGTATGTATTTTTACATTTATTGGCTATGCTCACATTTATTTCTTGTATATGGTCATAAAAAATATATTATCATATGCCTTAAATTATTCATATCATAATTGACAACTACTATCATAGGTTTTTTCTTTAAATTTTTTCTTTTGTTCTTATCCTTAAGTAATTCAAGAGTTAGTAATATCATATACATTAATTTTACTATATCTATAGGTAATGCAATAGCATATTTAGAGTCTTCGTTTTCTTCAATAAGTTTTTTAAACATAGATAATTATGAAATATTTGAAAAAACAAATTTGGCTTCTTTAAAAATTAATTGTAATTCCCTCTTTGATTTTATTGATATATCTTTTTGTTCTTTATCATTCTCTATCATGTGTCATGTCCAAAGTTTTGTGATAATTTTCTGACTTTCTTCTAGTGAATCATGTTGAGTGTTTTCTTTGATTTATTTCTTTATTTTTCATGTTCTATTTCTATAGCCCTCAAACACATTATTGTTACCTTTTGTCAATATTCAATTTTTTGAATATCTTGCTTATTCCTTGAATAGTGTCTTCTCTAAATAAAATAATTATGCTATCCTTTTGCTCCCATAAATTTATTCTTTTAATTTTAATTAATTTCCATTCTTGTAGAATTTCAATTAGTCCCAAATTTAATTTTTAAAGAATATTATTAAATTTTTAAACTTTAGCAATTCTCTTCAAATAATATACTCTCTTTAAATAATTTCATTTCTTTATCAAACAATTAATTTTTTCTTGATAGAAAGTTGTTTAAATCCACATTTAATAATTTCTCTTTTATTCAATAATTCATTATTTTCAACAAATTATTTTCTTAAAAATTTAAATAAAATATATGTCTTCAACATCAATAATCTTATTCTATTCAAATTTTCAATCTTAAACTTAATATCATTAATTTATTTCTTTAATATTCTCCCTTCAAATAATTTGTCTCTTCTCTAATTTCATTTTTTTTAATTTTATTTAATTTTTATGGTAATATTTTTGCTTCAAATATTTATTATTCTTCACCTTTTAACAATTATCATCAATATTTTTTCACATATTTATTACTTCAATTAATTCCATGTTATAACTCACTTAGATTCAATTATTCTTTCACTTCCACAAATACCTCTTTAATAAAATAATTCTTTCTTCATCTTAGAATATATGCTTCTTCAATATTTTAAATTTTCTATATGCCTTATTTAAATAATATTTAGAGGTATATTTATTGTAGCTTAGGCAATTTTAATTGGTGCTTCTCCTTATTTTTTCAAACTAGGGCATCACTCCTCCCATGCATTCTCTAATTTCTATGGATGTTTCACTTTCTAACTATAATTATTTGACTTGTGCATTATCTAAGATCATAATATATTTCACCAATTTTGTCTACTTTAACCAACCCACACTTTTCTCATTCACTATAACATCTTGCCTGATATTCTATGATTTAGGCTTGCAATTGTTCTCTAATCCAGTGTTACAACCTCATTCATTTGTTTACCCATTTCAGTAGCCTTTAAATTGCATGGCTCTAGATTTCTCGAACATTTACTTTCTTCACCTTATTCTCCAACATATTTACTTTTTCAAATGTCCTTTTTCAATATCAAATTACACACAAATTACTCAAGTTTCTACTAAGTATAGATAATGTTCTACCAATATTCTCTTTGCCTATCAATATATAAATGTTCATCTATTTGTGCTTTACTATTGTTCTTATAGGAAAATATTCTTCATGATGATCCTTTTAGGACACTTTCTTCTTCTTCAAACTTTCCAATGTTCTTTCTCAATATTCTAATGTTCTTTCACTCAAGCAATGTTTTTCAGCCTATACTTCTCTCAAACATATAAAATTTTATGTATACCATAGTATTTACCAAGCAAACAAAATATGGATTTTCTACCATGTTATAAATTTAAAATTCTTACAAGATCTCATAATATATCAAGAATAAGCATGCACATAATTCAATCCATAACAATACATAATAACTCACTGAGTAGTATTAAATATATACTTAATAAACACATTGTAATGCAATGCTTCTAAAATGACCTATTACAATATTTATTTCTTAATTATATAGACATGGATATGAGACTCTTCCCATTGACAAGACTTTTAACTTTCACGCTTATACAAACCTGATGCAGGAGCATCTAGTGGTGTAAGAGTGATCTTGCATCACCCGAAAAAAAAAATTGTAATTGTTTAATTTTGTAAAATTAGTAAAACTAGTAAAACTAGTTTAACTTGTAGGAGATTTTTGAAGGTCTTAGAGGTTGAATTTGAGGATTTTCCTTGCGCCCGCTTAATTTGTTTCATGCCCTTTTCGAAAATATGTTGTAATATTCAATCTAGTCAACGAGTGCGAAGTTGTGACCATGGCAAGTTGCCCCCAAAATTCAAATTTGAATTTAGATGGTTTTATGCGGGAGAAGGGGAAAACAAGGTTTTTGAGGGAATTTTCGAAATTGTAAAAGAGCTTTTTCTTTTGGTATCCTCATTTTGGGAGGAAAGTAATGAAATTTTTGGTTCTCTTACGAGAACAAAGGAATAACACATGTGTATAATTTGTTTGTGTTGTTTGATCTTCACCAAGTGGATGCATAAGCATCTAGTGGTGTAAGAGTGATCTTGCATAACCCAAAAAAAAAAAATTGTAATTGTTTAATTTGTAAAACTAGTAAAACTAGTTTAACTTGTAGGATATTTTTGAAGGTCTTAGAGGTTGAATTTGAGGATTTTTAGCTACACATCAATCTTGGTCCAACCCGTTTAGTTCGTTTTGTGCCCTTTTTGAAAATATATTGTAATAGTCAATCGGGTCAACGAGTGTGAAGTTGTGACCTTGGCAAGTTGCCCCCAAAATTCAAATTTGAATTTAGATGGTTTTACGTGGGAAAAGGGGAAAACAGGGTATTTGAGGGAATTTTCAAAATTGTAAAAGGTCTTTTTCTTTTGGTATCCTCATTTTGGGAGGAAAGTCATGAAATGTTTGGTTCTGTTACAGGAACAAAGGAATAACACCTATGTATCATTTGTTTGTGTTGTTTGATCTTCACCAACTGGATGCAGGAGCATCCAGTGGTGTAAGAGTGATCTTGCATAACCCAAAAAAAAAATTGTAATTGTTTAATTTGCAAAACTAGTAAAACTAGTTTAACTTGTAGGAGATTTTTGAAGGTCTTAGAGGTTGAATTTGAGGATTTTCAGCTAGACGCAGGCCTTGGCTATAATAAGCCAAGGCCTGGCCCCACTTAGTTCATTTCGTGCCATTTCCAAAAATATGTTATAATAGTTAATCGGGTCAATAAGCATGAAGTTGTGACCTTGGCAAGTTGCCCCCAAAATTCAAATTTGAATTTAGATGGTTTTAGGCGGGAAAAGGGGAAAACAAGGTATTTGAGGGAATTTTTGAAATTGTAAAAGGGATTTTTCTTTTGGTATCCTCATTTTAGGAGGAAATTAATGAAATGTTTGGTTCTCTTACAAGAACAAAGGAATAACACCTATGTATCATTTGTTTGTGTTGTTTGATCTTCACCAAGTGGATGCAAGAGCATCCAGTGGTGTAAGAGTGATCATGCATAACCCGAAAAAAAAATTGTAATTGTTTAATTTGTAAAACTAGTTTAACTTGCAGGAGATTTTTTAATGTCTTAGAGGTTGAATTTGAGGATTTTCAGCTAAAGTTTCAAGACCTGCCACTGCTTAGTTTGTTTCGTACCCTTTCCAAAAATATGTTGTAATAGTCAATTGGGTCAACGAGCGCGAAGTTGTGACCTTGGCAAGTTGCCCCAAAATTCAAATTTGAATTTAGATGGTTTTAGGCGGGAAAAGGGGAAAACAAGGTATTTGAAGGAATTTTCGAAATTGTAAAAGGGCTTTTTCTTTTGGTATCCTCATTTTGGGAGAAAAGTAATGAAATGTTTGGTTCTCTTACAATAACAAAGGAATAATACCTGTGTATCATTTATGTATGTTGTTTGATCTTCACCAAGTGGATGCAGGAGCATCCAGTGGTGTAAGAGTGATCTTGCATAACCCGAAAAAAAATTGTAATTGTTTAGTTTGTAAAACTAGTAAAACTAGTTTAACTTGTAGGAGATTTTTGAAGGTCTTAGAGGTTGCATTTGAGGATTTTTAGCTAGATGCAGGTGTTTGCCCGAAGAGCCAAGGCTTGCGCCTGCTTACTTTTTTTTTGTGCCATTTTCGAAAAGATGTTGTAATAGTCATTCCAGTCAACGAGCGCGAAGTTGTGACCTTGGCAAGTTGCCCCTAAAAGTCAAATTTGAATTTATATGGTTTTAGGCAGAAAAAGGGGAAAACAGGGTATTAGAGGGAATTTTTGAAATTGTAAAAGGGCTTTTTCTTTTGGTATCCTCATTTTGGGAGGAAAGTAATGAAATGTTTGGTTTTCTTACAAGAACAAAGGAATAACACTTGTGTATCATTTTTTTGTGTTGTTTGATCTTCACCAACTGGATGCAGGGGCATCCAGTGGTGTAAGAGTGATCTTGCATAAGCCGAAAAAAATAATTGTAATTGTTTAATTTGTAAAACTAGTTCAACTTGAAGGAGATTTCTGAAGGTCTTAGAGGTTAAATTTGAGGATTTTCAACTAGACGTGAAGTACCATGACCAGCCCTGCTTAGTTTGTTTCATGCCCTTTTTGAAGATATGATGTAATTGTCAATCAGGTCAATGAGCGTGAAGTTGTGACCTTGGCAAGTTGCCCCCAAAATATAAATTTGAATTTAGACAGTTTTAGGCGAGAAAAGGGAAAAACATGGTATTTGAGAGAATTTTCAAAATTGTAAAAGGGATTTTTCTTTTGGTATCCTCATTTTGGAAGGAAAGTAATGAAATGTTTGGTTCTCTTACATGAACAAAGGAATAACACCTGTGTATAATTTGTTTGTGTTGTTTGATCTTCACCAAGTGGATGCAGGGGCATCGAGTGGTGTAAGAGTGATCTTGCATAACCCGAAAAAAAAATTGTAATTGTTTAATTTATAAAACTAGTAAAACTAGTTTAACTTGTAGGAGATTTTTGAAGGTCTTAGAGGTTGAATTTGAGGTTTTTTAGCTAGACACAAAGTGCCAAGGCCTTCCCCCGCTTAGTTCATTTTGTGCCCTTTCAAAATATATGTTGTAATAGTCAATCGGGTCAACGAGCAGTAAGTTGTGACCTTTGCAAGTTTCCCCCAAAATTCAAATTTGAATTTAGATGGTTTTAGGTGGGAAAAGGCAAAAATAGGGTATTTGAGGGAATTTTCGAAATTGTAAAAGGGCTTTTTCTTTTGGTATCCTCATTTTTGGAGGAAAGTAATGAAATGTTTGGTTCTCTTACAAGGACAAAGGAATAACACCTATGTATTTATTTGTGTTGTTTGATCTTCACCAAGTGGATGTAGAAGCATCCAGTGGTGTATTAGTGATCTTGCATAACCCGAAAAAAAAATTGTAATTGTTTAATTTGTAAAACTAGTGAAACTAGTAAAACTAGTTTAACTTGTAGGATATTTTTGAAGGTCTTAGAGGCTGAATTTGAGGATTTTCAGCTGAAGTTGCCCCCGCTTAGTTCGTTTTTTGCCCTTTCCAAAAATATATTGTAATATTCAATCGATTCAACGAGCACGATGTTGTGACCTTGGCAAGTTGCCCCCAAAATATGGTTTTAGATGGGAAAAGGAGAAAACAGGGTATTTGAGGGAATTTTCAAAATTGTAAAAGGGATTTTTATTTTGGTATCCTCATTTTGGGAGGAAAGTAATGAAATGTTTAGATCTCATACAAGAACAAATGAATAACACCTACGTATCATTTATTTGTGTTGTTTGATCTTCACCAAGTGGATGCAGGAGCATCTAGTGGTGTAAGAGTGATCTTGCATAACCTGAAAAAAAATGTAATTGTGAATTTGTAAAACTAGTAAAACTATTTTAACTTGCAGGGGATTTTTTAAGATCATAGAGGATGAATTTAAGGATTTTCATCTAGACGTAGGCCTTGGCGCGAGGAGCCAATGCCTGCCCCTGCTTAGTTTGTTTCGTGCCCTTTCCAAAAATATGTTGTAATAGTCAATCGGGTCAACATACACGAAGTTGTGACCTTGGTAAGTTGCCCCCAAAATTCAAATTTGAATTTAGATGGTTTTAGGCGGGAAAAGGGGAAAACATGGTATTTGAGGGAATTTTTGAAATTGTAAAAGGGCTTTTTCTTTTCGTAACCTCATTTTGGGAGGAAAGTAATGAAATATTTGGTTATCTTACAGGAACAAAGGATTAAGACTTGTGTATCATTTGTTTGTGTTGTTTGATCTTCACCAAGTGGATGCAAGAGCATCCAGTGGTGTAAGAATGATCTTGCATAACCCGAAAAAAAAATTGTAATTGTTTAATTTGTAAAACTAGTAAAACTAGTTTAACTTGCAAGAGATTTTTTAAGGTCTTAGAGGTTGAATTTGAGGATTTTCAGCTAGACGTAGGCCTTGGCGTGAGGAGCCAAGGCCTGTGCCTTATTAGTTTGTTTCGTGCCCTTTCCAAAAATATGTTGTAATAGTCAATCAGGTCAAAAAGCACGAAGTTATGACCTTGGCAAGTTGCCCCCAAAATTCAAATTTGAATTTAGATGGTTTTAGGTGGGAAAACGGAAAAAAAAAAGGTATTTGAGGGAATTTTTGAAATTGTAAAAGGGCTTTTTCTTTTGGTATCATCATTTTGGGAGGAAATTAATGAAATATTAGGTTCTCTTATAGGAACAAACGAATAACACCTGTGTATCATTTTGTTGTGTTGTTTGATCTTCACCAAGTGGATGCAGGAGCATCCAGTGGTGTAAGAGTGATCTTGCAAAACCCCCCAAAAAATTTGTAATCGTTTAATTTGTAAAACTAGTAAAACAAGTAAAACTAGTTTGACTTGCAAAAGATTTTTGAAGGTCTTAAAGGTTGAATTTGAGGATTTTCAACTAGACGCAAAGTACGAAGGCCTACCCCAGCGTAGTTAGTTTCGTGCCTTTTCTAAAGATATGTTGTAATAGTCAATCGGATCAACGAGAGCAAAGTTTTGACCTTGGCAAGTTTCTCCAAAAATTCAAATTTGAATTTAGATGGTTTTAGGTGGTAAAAGGTGAAAACAGGGTATTTGAAGGAATTTTAAAAATTGTAAAAGGGATTTTTCCTTTGGTATCCTCATTTTGGGAGGAAAGTAATGTAATATTTGGTTCTCTTATAGGAAAAAAGGAATAACACCTGTGTATCATTTGTTTGTGTTGTTTGATCTTCACCAAGCGGATGCAGGAGCATCCAATGTTGTAAGAGTGATCTTGCATAACCCGAAAAAAAAAAATTATAATTGTTTAATTTGTAAAACTAGTTTAACTTGCACAAGATTTTTGAAGGTCTTAGAAGTTGAATTTGAGGATTTTTAGCTAGACGCAATGTGCCATGGCCTACCCTACTTAGTTTGATTCATGCCCTTTCCGAAGAAATGATGTAATAGTCAATCGGGTCAAGGGGCACAAAGTTGTGACCTTGGCAAGTTGCCCCCAAAATTTAAATTTGAATTTAGATGGTTTTAGGCGGGAAAAGGGTAAAACAAGGTATTTGAGGGAATTTTCAAAATTGTAAAAGGGCTTTTTATTTTGGTATCCTCATCTTGGGATGAAAGTAATGAAATATTTGGTTATCTTACAGGAACAAAGGAATAACACCTTTGTATCATTTGTTTGTGTTGTTTGATCTTCACCAAGTGGATAAAGGAGCATCTAGTGGTGTAAGAGTGATGTTGCATAACTCAAAAAAAAATTGTAATTTTTTAATTTGTAAAACTAGTTTAACTTGCAAGAGATTTTTGAAGGTCTTAGAGGTTGAATTTGAGGATTTTCAGCTAGACGCGAGGTGCCATGGCCTACCCTTCTTAGTTCGTTTCATGCACTTTTCGAAGATATGATGTAATAGTAAATCGGGTCAACAAGCGCAAAGTTGTGACCTTGGCAAGTTGCCCCTAAAATTTAAATTTGAATTTAGATGGTTTTAGGCAGGAAAAGGGGAAAATAGGGTATTTGACGTAATTTTTGAAATTGTAAAAGGGCTTTTTCTTTTGGTATCCTCATTTTGGGAGGAAAGTAATGAAATTTTTGGTTCTCTTACAGGAGCAAAGGAATAATACCTGTGTATCATTTTTTTGTGTTATTTGATCTTCACCAAGTGGATGCAGGGGTATCAAGTGGTGTTAGAGTGATCTTACATAACCCGAAAAAAAATTGTAATTGTTTAATTTATAAAACTAGTAAAACTAGTTTAACTTGCAGGAGAATTTTGAAGGTCTTAGAGGTTGAATTTGAGGATTTTCAGCTAGACACAAAGTGCCAAGGCCTGCCCTCGCTTATTTTATTTCGTGCCCATTTCGTAGATATGCTGTAATAGTCAATCAGGTCAACGAGCGCGAAGTTGTTACCTTGGCAAGTTGCCCCCAAAATTCAAATTTGAATTTAGATGGTTTTAGGTGGAAAAAAGGGAAAATAGGGTAGTTGAGGGAATTTTTGAAATTGTAAAAGGGCTTTTTCTTTTGGTATCCTCATTTTAGGAGGAAAGCAATGAAATGTTTGGTTCTCGTACAAGGACAAAGGAATAACACATGTGTATCATTTTTTATGTTGTTTGATCTTCACCATGTGGATGTAGGAGCATCGAGTGGTGTAAGAGTGATCTTGCATAACCCGAAAAAAATTCTAATAGTTTAATTTTTAAAACTAGTGAATCTAGTAAAAATAGTTTAACTTGTAGGAGATTTTTGAAGGTCTTAGAGGCTAAGTTTGAGGATTTTCGGCTAAATGAAGACCATAGCACGTAGAGGCAAGGCTTGCCCCCACTTAGTTCATTTCATGCCATTTCCAAAAATATGGTGTAATAGTCAATCGGTTCAACGAGCATGATGTTGTGACCTTGGCAAGTTGCCCCTAAAATTCAAATTTGAATTTAGATGGTTTTAGGAGGGAAAAGGAGAAAACAAGGTATTTGAGGGAATTTTCGAAATTGTAAAAGGGCATTTTATTTTGGTATCCTCATTTTTGGAGGAAAGTAATGAGATGTTTGGATCTCTTACAAGAACAAAGGAATAACACCTGTGTATCATTTTTTTGTGTTTTTTGATCTTCACAAAGTGGATTCTGGAGCATCCAGGGGTGTAAGAGTGATCTTGCATAACCCAAAAAAAAAAATTGTAATTATTTAATTTGTAATACTAGTAAAACTAGTTTAACTTGCATGAGATTTTTTAAGATCTTAGAGGTTGAATTTGAGGATTTTCAGCTAGACGGAGGCCTTGGCACGAGGAGCCAAGGCCTGCCCCTGCTTAGTTTGTTTCGTGCCCTTTCCAAAAATATATTGTAATATTCAATTAGGTCAACGAGCACGAAGTTGTGACCTTGGCAAGTTGCCCACAAAATTCAAATTTGAATTTGAAAAAGGGAAAACAGGTTATTTGAGGGAATTTTCGAAATTATAAAAGGGATTTTTCATTTAGTAACCTTATTTTGGGAGGAAAGAAATGAAATGTTTGGTTCTCCTACAGGAACAAAGGAATAACACCTGTGTATCGTTTGTTTGTGTTTTTTGATATTCACCAAGTGGATGCAGGAGCATCTAGTGATGTAAGAGTGATCTTGCATAACGTGAAAAAAAATTGTAATTGTTTAATTTGTAAAACTAATAAAACTAGTTTAACTTGCAGGATATTTTTGAAGGTCTTAGAGGTTGAATTTGAGGATTTTCAGCTAGCACCAATGCCCACCTTCGCTTAGTTATTTTCGTGCCCTTTTCAAAAATATGTTGTAATAGTCAATTGGGTCAATGAGTGCGAAGTTGTGACCCTTGCAAGTTGCCCCCAAAATTTAAATTTGAATTTAGATGGTTTTAGTTGGGAAAATGGGAAAACAGAGTATTTGAGGAAATTTTTGAAATTGTACAGGGGCTTTTTCTTTTCGTATCCTCATTTTGGGAGGAAAGTAATGAAATGTTTGGCTCTCTTATAGGAATAAAGGAATAACACCCTTGTGTCATTTGTTTGTGTTGTTTGATCTTCACCAAGTGGATATAGGAGCATCAAGTGGTGTAAGAGTGGTCTTGCATAACCTCAAAAAAAAATGTAATTATTTAATTTCTAAAACTAGTAAAACTAATTTAACTTGCAGGATATTTTTGAAGGTCTTAGAGGTTTAATTTGAGGATTTTCAGCTAGCGCCAAGGCTTACCCCCACTTAGTTATTTTCGTGCCTATTCCAAAAATATGTTGTAATAGTCAATCGGGTCAACGAGCGAGAAGTTGTGACCTTGGCAAGTTGCCCCCAAAATTTAAATTTGAATTTAGATGGTTTTAGGTGGGAAAAAGGGAAAACAGAGTATTTGAGGGAATTTTCAAAATTGTAAACGGGATTTTTCTTTTGGTATCCTCATTTTGGGAGGAAAGTAATGAAATATTTGGTTCTCTTACAGGAACAAAGGAATAACACCTGTGTGCCATTTTTTTGTGTTGTTTGATCTTCACCAAGTGGATGCAAGAGCATCCAATGTTGTAAGAGTGATCTTGCATAACTCAAAAAAAAAAATTGTAATTATTTAATTTATAAAACTAGTAAAACTTACAGGATATTTTTTAAGGTCTTAGAGGTTGAATTTTGGGTTTTCGTGCCCTTTTCGAAAATATGTTGTAATAGTCAATCAGGTCAACGAGTGCAAAGTTGTGACCTTGGCAAGTTGCCCCCAAAATTTAAATTTGAATTTAGATGGTTTTATGTGGGAAAATGGGAAAACAGGGTATTTGAGGGAATTTTCAAAATTGTAAAAGGGCTTTTTCTTTTGGTATCCTCATTTTGGGAGGAAAGTAATGAAATGTTTGGTTCTCTTACAGGAACAAAGGAATAACACATGTTTATCATTTGTTTGTGTTGTTTGATCTTCACCAAGTGGATGTAGGAGCATCTAGTGGTGTAAGCGTGATCTTGCATAGCCCAAAAAAAAAATGTATTTTTTTAATTTGTAAAACTAGTGAAACTAGTAAAACTAGTTTAACTTGTAGGATATTTTTTAAGGTCTTAGAGGCTAAAATAGAGGATTTTCAACTAGATGTAGTACTTGGCACATAGAGGCAAGGCCTGGCCCCACTTAGTTCCTTTCGTGCCATTTCTGAAAATATGTTGTAATAGTCATTCGGTTAAACGAGCACGATGTTGTGACCTTGGCAAGTTTCCCCCAAAATTCAAATTTGAATTTAGATGGTTTTAGGCGGGAAAAGGGGAAAACAAGGTATTTGAGGGAATTTTTGAAATTGTAAAAGGGCTTTTTATTTTGGTATCCTCATTTTGGGAGGAAAGTAATGAAATGTTTGGATCTCTTACAAGAACAAAGGAATAACACCTACGTATCATTTGTTTGTGTTTTTTGATCTTCACCAAGTGGGTGCAGGAGCATCCAGTGGTGTAAGAGTGATCTTGCATAACCCAAAAAAAAAATTGTAATCATTTAATTTGTAAAACTAGACAAACAACTAAAACTAGTTTAAAGGTCTTAAAGGTTGAATTTGAGGATTTTTAGCTAGACACGAAGTGCCAAGGCCTACCCCTACTTAGTTCTTTTCATGCCCTTTTTGAATATATGACGTAATAGTCAATCAGGTCAACGTGCGAAAAGTTGTGACCTTGGCAAGTTGCCCCCAAAATTCAAATTTGAATTTAGATGGTTTTAGGCGAGAAAAGGGGAAAACAGGGTATTTGAGGGAATTTTCAAAATTGTAAAAGGGCTTTTTCTTTCGGTATCCTCATTTTGGAAGGAAAGTAATGAAATATATTTGGTTCTCTTATAGGAACAAAGGAATAACACCTATGTATCATTTTTTTGTGTTGTTTGATCGTCACCAAGTGGATGCAAGAGCATCTAGTGGTGTAAGAGTGATCTTGCATAACCCAAAAAAAAAAATTGTAATTGTTTAATTTGTAAAACTAGTAAAACTAGTTGAACTTACAAGAGATTTTGAAGGTCTCAGAGGTTGAATTTGAGTATTTTCAGCTAAACACAAGCCTTGGCATGACTCGCTTAATTCGTTTCGTGCCCTTTTTGAAAATATGTTGTAATAGTCAATCAGGTCAATGAGCGCAAATTTGTGACCTTGGCAATTTGTTTGGAAAATTCAAATTTGAATTTAGATGGTTTTAAGTAGGAAAAGTGGAAAATAGGGTATTTGAGGGAATTTTCAAAATTGTAAAAGGGCTTTTTCTTTTGGTATCCTCATTTTGGGAGGAAAGTAATGAAATGTTTGGTTCTCTTACAAGAACAAAGGATAACACCTATGTATCATTTGCTTGTGTTGTTTGATCTTCACCAAGTGGATGCAGGAGCATCCACTAGTGTAAGAGTGATCTTGCATAACCCGAAAAAAAAAATTGTAAATGTTTAATTTGTAAAACTATTAAAACTAGTTTAACTTGCAGGAGATTTTTGAAGGTCTTAGAGATTTAATTTGAGGATTTTCAGCTAGACACGAAGTTCCAAGGCCTACCCCCGCTTAGTAATGAAATGTTTGGTTCTCTTACAAGAACAAAGGATGCAGGAGCATCCAGTGGTGTAAGAGTGATCTTACATAACCCAAAAAAAATTGTAATTGTTTAATTTGTAAAACTAGTAAAACATGTTTAACTTGTAGGAGATTTTTGAAGGTCTTAAAGGTTCAATTTGAGGATTTTCAACTAGACGCAAGCTTTGGTTTTTACCTTGCTTAGTTCGTTTCGTGCCCTTTCTTAAAATATGTTGTAATAGTCAATCAGGTCAACGAGCATGAAGTTGTGACGTTTACAAGTTGCCCCCAAAATTCATATTTGAATTTAGATGGTTTTATGTAGGAAAAGGGGAAAAGAGGGTATTTGAGGGAATTTTTGAAATTTTAAAAGGGCTTTTTCTTTTCGTATCCTCATTTTGGGAGGAAATTAATTAAATATTTGATTCTCTTACAGGAACAAAGGAATAACACCTGTGTATCATTTGTTTGTGTTATTTGATCTTCACCAAGTGGATGCAGGAGCATCCAATGGTGTAAGAGTGATCTTGCATAACCCGAAAAAAAAAATTGTAATTGTTTAATTTGTAAAACTAGTTTAACTTGTAGGATATTTTTGAAGGTCTTAGAGGTTCAATTTGAGGATTTTTAGCTAGACACAAACCTTGGCGCGACCCGCTTAGTTCGTTTCGTGCCCTTTCCAAAAATATGTTGTAATGGTGAATCGGGACAACGAGCGCGAAGTTGTGACCTTAGCATGTTGTCCCCAAAATTCAAATTTGAATTTAGATGGTTTTAGGCAGGAAAAGTAGAAATTAGGGCATTTGAGGGAATTTTCGAAATTGTAAAAGGGCTTTTTCTTTTGGTATCCTCGTTTTGGGAGGAAAGTAATGAAATGCTTGGTTCTCCTATAGGAACAAAGCAATAACACCTGTGTATAATTTTCTTGTGTTGTTTGATCTTCACCAAGTTGATGCAAGAGCATCCACTAGTGTAAGAGTGATCTTGCATAACCTGAAGAAAAAATTGTAATTGTTTAATTTGTAAAACTAGTTGAACTTGCAGGATATTTTTGAAGGTCTTAGAGGTTGAATTTGAGGATTTTCAGCTAGCACCAAGGACTATACCGCTTAGTTCTTTTCATGCCCTTTTCAAAAATATGTTGTAATAGTCAATCGGGTCAACGAGTGTGAAGTTGTGACCTTGGCAAGTTGCCCCCAAAATTTAAATTTGAATTTAGATGGTTTTATGTGGGAAAAGGGAAAAACAAAGTATTTGAGGGAATTTTCGAAATTGTAAAAGGACTTTTTATTTTGGTATCCTCATTTTGGGAGGAAAGTAATGAAATGTTTGGTTCTCTTACAGGAACAAAGGAATAATACCTGTGTATCATTTGTTTGTTTTGTTTGATCTTCACAAAGTGGATGCAGGACCATCTAGTGGTGTAAGAGTGATCTTGCATAACCCAAAAAAAAAAAATTGTAATTGTTTAATTTGTAAAACTAGTAAAACTAGTTTAACTTGCAGGAGATTTTTGAAGGTGTTAGAGGTTGAATTTGAGGATTTTCAACTAGACACAATCCTTAGTGCGTCCCGCTTAGTTCGTTCATGCCCTTTTCAAAAAATATGTTGTAATTGTCAATAGCGTTAACAAGCACGAAGTTGTGACCTTGGCAAGTTGCCCCCAAAATTCAAATTTGAATTTATATGGTTTTAGGCAAGAAAAGGGGAAAACATGGTATTTGAGGGAATTTTCAAAATTGTAAAAGGGATTTTTCTTTTGGTATCCTCATTTTTGGAGGAAAGTAATGGAATATTTGGTTCTCATATAGGAACAAATAAATAACACCTGTGTATCATTTTTTTGTGTTGTTTAATCTTCACCAAGTGGACGCAGGATCATCCAATGGTGTAAGAGTGATCTTGCATAACCCAAAAAAAAAATTGTAATCATTTAATTTGTAAAACTAGTAAAACAAGTAAAACTAGTTTAAAGGACTTAAAGGTTGAATTTCAGGATTTTCAGCTAGACGCGAAGTGCCAAGGCCTACCCCCGCTTAGTTCGTTTCATGCCCTTTCTGAAGATATGATGTAAAAGTCAATCGGGTCAACGAGCGCAAAGTTGTGACCTTGGCAAGTTGCCCCCAAAATTAAAATTTGAATTTAGATGGTTTTAGGCAGGAAAAGGGGAAAACAGAGTATTTGAGGGAATTTTCAAAATTGTAAAAGGACTTTTTCTTTTGGTATCCTCATTTTGGGAGGAAAGTAATGAAATATTTGGTTATCTTATAGGAACAAAGGAATAAAACTTGTGTATCATTTGTTTGTGTTGCTTGATCTTCACCAAGTGGATGCAGGAGCATCTAGTGTTGTAAGAGTGACCTTGCATAACCCGAAAAAAAAAAATTGTAATTGTTTAATTTGTAAAACTAGTTTAACTTGCAGGAGATTTTTGAAGGTCTTAGAGGTTGAATTTGAGGATTTTCAGCTAAACACAAACCTTGTTACGACCCGTTTAGTTCATTTCATGCCCTTTTCAAAAATATGATATAATAGTCAATCAGGTCAACGAGCGCGAAGTTGTGACCTTGGCAATTTTTCCCCAAAATTCAAATTTGAATTTAGATGGTTTTAGGCGAGAAAAGCAGAAAATAGGGTATTTGAGGGAATTTTCAAAATTTTAAAAGGGCTTTTTCTTTTGGTGTCCTCATTTTGGGGGGAAAGTAATGAAATATTTGGTTCTCTTACAGGAACAAAGTAATAACACCTATGTATCATTTTCTTGTATTGTTTGATCTTCACCAAGTGGATGTAGGAGCATCCACTAGTGTAAGAGTGATCTTGTATAACCCTAAAAAAAAATTGTAATTGTTTAATTTGTAAAACTATTAAAACTAGTTTAACTTGAAGGAGATTTTTGAATGTCTTAGAGATTTAATTTGAAGATTTTCAGCTAGACACGAAGTGCCAAGGCCTACCCCTGCTTAGTAATGAAATGTTTGGTTCTCTTACGAGAACAAAGGAATAACACCTATGTATCATTTTTTTGAGTTTTTTTATCTTCACCAAGTGGATGCAGTAGCATCCAGTGGTGTAAGAGTGATCTTGCATAACCCAAAAAAAAATTGTAATTATTTAATTTGTAAAACTAGTAAAACTAGTAAAACATGTTTAACTTGCAGGAGATTTTTTAAGGTGTTAGAGGTTCAATTTGAGTATTTTCAACTAGAAGCATGCTTTGGCTTTTACCTCACTTAGTTTGTTTCATTCCCTTTCTTAAAATATGTTGTAATAGTCAATCAGGTCAACGAGCATGAAGTTGTGACGTTTACAAGTTGCCCCCAAAATTCATATTTTAATTTAGATGGTTTTAGGCAAGAAAAGAGGAAAAGAGAGTATTTGAGGGAATTTTTGAAATTGTAAAAGGGATTTTTCTTTTGGTATCCTCATTTTGGGAGGAAAGTAATGAAATATTTGATTCTCTTACAGGAACAAAGAAATAACTCTTGTGTATCATTTGTTTGTGTTGTTTGATCTTCACCAAGTGCATGTAGGAGCATCCAGTGGTGTAAGAGTGATCTTGCATAACTCGAAAAAAAAAATTAATTGTTTAATTTGTAAAACTAGTTTAACTTGTAGGATAGTTTTGAAGGTCTTAGAGGTTCAATTTGAGGATTTTTAGCTAGACACAAACCTTGGCACGACCCGCTTAGTTCGTTTTGTGCCCTTTCCAAAAATATGTTGTAATAGTCAATCGGGTCAACGAGCGCGAAGTTGTGACCTTAGCATGTTGTCCCCAAAATTCAAATTTGAATTTAGATGGTTTTAGGCAGGAAAAGTGGAAATTAGGGTATTTGAGGGAATTTTCAAAATTGTAAAAGGGATTTTTATTTTGGTATCGTCATTTTGGGAGGAAAGTAATGAAATTTTTGGTTCTCTTATAGGAACAAAATAATAACACCTGTTTATAATTTGCTTGTGTTGTTTGATCTTCACCAAGTGGATGCAGGAGCATCCACTAGTGTAAGAGTGATCTTGCATAACCCGAAAAGAAAATTGTAATTATTTAATTTGTAAAACTATTAAAACTAGTTGAACTTGCAGGAGATTGTTGAAGGTCTTAGAGGTTGAATTTGAGGATTTTCAGCTAGACACCAAGTGCCAAGGCTTGCCACGGCTTAGTTTGTTTTGTGCCCTTTCCGAAGATATGTTGTAATAGTCAATCGTGTCAACGAGCGTGAAGTTTTGACATTGGCAAGTTGCCCCCAAAATTCAAATTTGAATTTAGATGGTTTTAGACGGGAAAAGGAAAAAACAAGATATTTGAGGGAATTTTCAAAATTGTAAAAGGGCTTTTCCTTTTTGTATCCTCGTTTTGGGAGGAAAGTAATGAAATATTTGGTTCTATTACATGAACAAAGGAATAACACTTGTGTATCATTTGTTTGTGTTGTTTGATCTTCAGCAAGTGGATGCAGGAGCATCCAGTGGTGTAAGAGTGATCTTGCATAACCCAAAAAAGAAAAAAAATTGTAATTCTTTAATTTGTAAAACTAGTAAAACTAGTTTAACTTGCAGGAGATTTTAGAAGGTCTTAGAGGTTGAATTTGAGGATTTTTAGCTAGACATGCAGTGCCATGGCCTGCCCTGCTTAGTTTATTTCATACCCTTTTCAAAGATATGATGTAATTTTCAATCGGGTCAATGAGCGCGAAGTTGTGACCTTGGCAAGTTTCCCCAAAAATTCAAATTTGAATTTAGATGGTTTTAGGTGGGAAAATGAGAAAACAGGGTATTTGAGGAAATTTTTGAAATTGTAAAAGGGCTTTTTCTTTTGGTATCCTCATTTTGGGAGGAAAGTAATGAAATGTTTGGTTCTCTTACAGGAACAAAGGAATAACACTTGTGTATCATTTGCTTGCGTTGTTTGATCTTAAGTGGATGTAGGAGCATCAAGTGGTGTAAGAGTGGTCTTGCATAACCCAAAAAAAAAATGTAATTGTTTAATTTTTAAAACTAGTAAAACTAGTTTAACTTGCAGGATATTTTTGAAGGTCTTAGAGGTTCAATTTGAGGATTTTCGTGCCCTTTTTGAAAATATGTTGTAATAGTCAATCGGGTCAAGGAGCGCGAAGTTGTGACCTTGGAAAGTTGCCCCAAAAATTCAAATTTGAATTTAGATGGTTTTAGGTGGGAAAAGGGGAAAACAGAGTATTTGAGGGAATTTTTGAAATTGTAAAAGGGCTTTTTATTTTGGTATCCTCATTTTGGGAGGAAAGTAATGAAATGGTTGGTTCTCTTATAGGAACAAAGGAATAACACCTGTGTATCATTTGTTTGTCTTGTTTGATCTTCACCAAGTGGATGCAGGAGTATCAAGTGATATAAGAGTGGTCTTGCATAAACCAAAAAAAATGCAATTGTTTAATTTCTAAAACTGGTAAAACTTGTTTAACTTGCAGGTTATTTTTAAAGGTCTTAGAGGTTGAATTTGAGGATTTTTAGCTAGCGCCAAGTCCTACCCTTGCTTAGTTATTTTTGTGCCTTTTTTGAAAATATGTTATAATAGTCAATCAGGTCAACGAGCGCGAAGTTGTGACCTTGGCAAGTTGCCCCCAAAATTTAAATTTGAATTTAGATGGTTTTAGGTGGCAAAAGGAAAAAACAGAGTATTTGAGGGAATTTTCAAAATTGTAAAAGGGCTTTTTCTTTTGGTATCCTCATTTTGAGAGGAAAAAATGAAATGTTTGGTTCTCTTACCGAAACAAAGGAATAACACCTGTGTATCATTTGTTTGTGGTGTTTGATCTTCACCAAGTGGATGCAGGAGCATCAAGTGGTGTAAGAGTGGTCTTGCATAATCCAAAAAAAAAATGTAATTGTTTAAATTCTAAAACTAGTAAAACTAGTTTAACTTGCAGGATATTTTTGAAGATCTTAAAGGTTGAATTTGAGGATTTTCAGCTAGCGCCAAGGATAGCCCTCGCTTAGTTATTTTTGTGCCATTTTCAAAAATTTGTTATAATAGTCAATTGGGTCAACAAGCGCAAAGCTGTGACATTGGCAAGTTTCCCCAAAAATTTAAATTTGAATTTAGATGGTTTTAGGTGGGAAAAGGGGAAAAAGAGTATTTGAGGGAATTTTCGAAATTGTAAAAGGGCTTTTTCTTTTTGTATCCTCATTTTGGGAGGAAAGTAATGAAATGTTTGGTTATCTTACAGGAACAAAGGAATAACACTTGTGTATCATTTGTTTGTGTTGTTTGATCTTCACCAAGTGGATGCAGGAGCATCCAGTGGTATAAGAGTGATCTTGCATAACCCAAAAAAAAAAATTGTAATTGTTTAATTTGTAAAACTAGTAAAAATAGTTTAACTTGCAGGAGATTTTTAAAGGTCTTAGAAGTTGAATTTGAGGATTTTCAGCTAGACACATTAAGCCAAGGCCCGCCCCCGCTTAGTTTATTTCATGCCTTTTTTGAAAATATGTTGTAATAGTCAATCGGGTCAACGAGCGTGAAGTTGTGACCTTGGTAAGTTGCCCCCAAAATTCCAATTTAAATTTAAATGGTTTTAGGTGGGAAAAGGGGAAAGTTGGGTATTTGAGGGAATTTTTTAAATTGTCAAAGGGATTTTTCTTTTTGAATCCTCATTTTGGGAGGAAATTAATGAAATATTTTGTTCTATTATAGGAACAAAGAAATAACACCTGTGTATCATTTGTTTGTGTTGTTTGATCTTCACCAAGTGGATGCAAGAGCATCCAGTGGTGTAAGAGTAATCTTGCATAACCCGAAAAACAAATCGTAATTGTTTAATTTGTAAAACTAGTAAAACTAGTTTAATTTGCAAGAGATTTTTGAAGGTCTTAGAAGTTCAATTTGAGGATTTTTAGCTAGACGCAGGCCTTGGCTTTACCCCCGCTTAGTTCGTTTCGTGCCCTTTATGAAAATATGTTCTAATAGTCAATCGGGTCAACAAGCATGAAGTGGTGACCTTTGCAAGTTTCCCCCAAAATTTAAATTTGAATTTAGATGGTTTTAGGCGGGAAAAGGGGAAAACAGGGTATTTGAGGGAATTTTCGAGATTGTAAAAGGGATTTTCCTTTTGGTATCCTCATTTTGGGAGGAAAGTAATGAAATGTTTGGTTCTCTTACAAGAACAAAGGAATAACTCCTATGTATCATTTGTTTGTGTTGTTTTAATTTGTAAAACTAGTAAAACTAGTTTAACTTGCAGGAGATTTTTGAAGGTCTTAGAGGTTAAATTTGATGATTTTTAGCTAGAACCAATGCCTGCCCCTGCTTAGTTTATTTCATGCCCTTTCTGAAAATATGTTGTAATAGTCGATAGGGTCAATGAGCGCGAAATTGTGACCTTGGAAATTTGCCCCCAAAATTCAATTTTGAATCTAGATGGTTTTAGGTGGGAAAAGGGGAAAATAGGGTATTTGAGGGAATTTTCAAAATTGTAAAAGGGCTTTTTCTTTTGGTATCCTCATTTTGGGATGAAAGTAATGAAATTTTTGGTTCTCTTACAAGAACAAAGGAATAACACATGTGTATCATTTTTTGTGTTGTTTGATCTTCACCAAGTGGATGTAGGATCATCCAGTGGGGTAAGAGTGATCTTGCATAATCCAAAAAAAAAATTGTAATTGTTTAATTTGTAAAACTAGTGAAACTAATAAAACTAGTTTAACTTGTAGGAGAGTTTTGAAGGTCTTCGAGGTTGAATTTAAGTATTTACAGCTAGCCTATCCCTGCTTAGTTCATTTCGTGCACTTTCCAAAAATATGTTGTAATAGTCAATCGGGTCAACGAGCGTGATGTGGTGACCTTGGCAAGTAGCCCCCAAAATTCAAATTTGAATTTAGATGGTTTTAGTCGAGAAAAGGGGAAAACAGGGTACTTGAAGGAATTTTCGAATTTGTAAAAGGGATTTTTATTTTGGTATCCTCATTCTGGGAGGAAAGTAATGAAATGTTTGGTTCTCTTACAAGAACAATGGAATAACACTTGTGTATCATTTGTTTGTGTTGGTTGATCTTCACCAAGTAGATGCAGGGGCATATAGTGGTGTAAGAGTGATCTTGCATAAGCCGAAAAAAAATAATTGTAATTGTTTAATTTGTAAAACTAGTTCAACTTGAAGGAGATTTTTGAAGGTCTTAGAGGTTAAATTTGAGGATTTTCAACTAGAAGTGAAGTACCATGGCCATCCCTGCTTAGTTCGTTTCATGCCCTTTTCGAAGATATGATGTAATTGTCAATCAGGTCAATGAGCGCGAAGTTGTGACCTTTGCAAGTTGCCCCCAAAATATAAATTTGAATATAGACGGTTTTAGGCGAGAAAAGGGGAAAACATGGTATTTGATAGAATTTTCGAAATTGTAAAAGGGATTTTTATTTTGGTATCTTCATTTTGGGAGGAAAGTAATGAAATGTTTCATTCTCTTACAAGAACAAAGGAATAACACTTGTGTATAATTTGTTTGTGTTGTTTGATCTTCACCAAGTGGATGCAGGGGCATCGAGTGGTGTAAGAGTGATCTTGCATAACCCAAAAAAAAAATTGTAATTGTTTAATTTATAAAACTAGTAAAACTAGCTTAACTTGTAGGAGATTTTTGAAGGTCTTAAAGGTTGAATTTGAGGATTTTTAGCTAGAAATGAAGTGCCAAGGCCTGCCCCCGCTTAGTTCATTTTGTGCCCTTTCTGAAGATATGATGTAATAGTCAATCGGGTCAATGGGAGGTAAGTTGTGACCTTGGCAAGTTGCCCCCAAAATTCAGATTTGAATTTAGATGGTTTTAGGTGGGAAAAGGGGAAAATAGGGTATTTGAGGGAATTTTCAAAATTGTAAGAGGGATTTTTCTTTTGGTATCCTCATTTTGGATGAAAGTAATGAAATGTTTGGTTCTCTTACGAGGACAAAGGAATAACACCTATGTATTTATTTGTGTTGTTTTATCTTCACCAAGTGGATGTAGGAGCATCCAGTGGTGTAATAGTGATCTTGCATAACCCGAAAAAAAAATTGTAATTGTTTAATTTGTAAACCTAGTGAAACTAGTAAAACTAGTTTAACTTGTAGGAGATTTTTGAAGGTCTTAGAGGCTGAATTTGAGGATTTTCAGCTAGATGTAGGCCTTGGCATGTAGAGGTAATGTTTGCCCCCGCTTAGTTCGTTTCGTGCCCTTTCCAAAAATATGTTGTAATAGTCAATTGGTTCAACAAGCACGATGTTGTGACCTTGGCAAGTTGCCCCCAAAATTCAAATTTGAATTTATATGATTTTAGACGGGAAAAGAAGAAAATAGGGTATTTGAGGGAATTTTCGAAATTGTAAAAGGGATTTTTATTTTGGTATCCTCAATTTGGGAGGAAAGTAATGAAATGTTTGGATATTTTACAAGAACAAAGGAATAACACCTGCGTATCATTTATTTGTGTTGTTTTATCTTCACCAAGTGGATGCAGGAGCATCCAGTGGTGTAAGAGTTATCTTGCATAACCTAAAAAAAAAATTGTAATTGTTTAATTTGTAAAACTAGTAAAACTAGTTTAACTTGCAGGGGATTTTTTAAGATCTTAGAGGTTGAATTTGAGGATTTTCATCTAGACGTAGGCCTTGGCAGGAGGAGCCAAGGCCTGTCTCTGCTTAGTTCATTTCATGTCCTTTCCAAAAATATGTTGTAATAGTCAATCGGGTCAACGAGCGCGAAGTTGTGACCTTGGCAAGTTGCCCCCAAAATTCAAATTTGAATTTAGATGGTTTTCGATGGGAAAAGGGGAAAACATGGTATTTGAGGGAATATTTGAAATTGTAAAAGGGCTTTTTCTTTTGGTAACCTCATTTTGGGAGGAAAGTAATGAAATATTTGGTTCTCTCATAGTAACAAAGGATTAACACTTGTGTATCATTTGTTTGTGTTGTTTGATCTTCACCAAGTGGATGCAGGAGCATCCAGTGGTGTAAGAATGATCTTGCATAACCCGAAAAAAAATTTGTAATTGTTTAATTTGTAAAACTAGTAAAACTAGTTTAAATTGCAGGAGATTTTTGATGGTCTTAGAGGTTGAATTTGAGGATTTTCATCTAGAAACAAACCTTGGCGTAGCCCACTTAGTTTGTAATTGTAATTGTTTATTTTATAAAACTAGTAAAACTAGTTTAACATGCAGGAGATTTTTTAAGATCTTAGAGGTTGAATTTGAGAATCTTCAGCTAGACGTAGGCCTTGGCGCGAGGAGAGAAGGCCTGCACCTGCTTAGTTCGTTTTGTGCCCTCTCCAAAAATATGTCGTAATAGTCAATCAGGTAAACAAGCACGAAGTTGTGACCTTGGCAAGTTGTCCCCAAAATTCAAATTTGAATTTAGATGGTTTTAGGTGGGAAAAAGAGAAAAAAAGGTATTTGAGGGAATTTTTGAAATTGTAAAAGGGCTTTTTCTTTTGGTATCCTCATTTTGGGAGGAAAGTAATGAAATATTTGGTTCTCTTACAGGAACAAAGGAATAACAACTGTGTATCATTTGTTTGTGTTGTTTGATCTTCACCAAGTGGATGCAAGAGCATCTAGTGGTGTAAGAGTGATCTTGCAAAACCCCTAAAAAAAATTGTAATCGTTTAATTTGTAAAACTAGTAAAACAAGTAAAACTAGTTTGACTTGCAGGAGATTTTTGAAGGTCTTAAAGGTTGAATTTGAGGATTTTCAGCTAGACGCGAAGTACGAAGGCCTACCCTTGCATAGTTAGTTTCGTCCCTTTTTCGAAGATATGTTGTAATAGTCAATCGGGTCAACAAGAGAAAAGTTGTGATCTTGGCAAGTTTTCCCAAAAAATCAAATTTGAATTTAGATGGTTTTAGGTGGGAAAAGGTGAAAACAGGGTATTTGAGGGAATTTTCAAAATTGTAAAAGGCATTTTTCTTTTGGTATCCTCATTTTGGGAGGAAAGTAATGAAATATTTGGTTCTCTTATAGGAACAAAGGAATAACACATGTGTATCGTTTGTTTGTGTTGTTTGATCTTCACCAAGTGGATGCAGGAGCATCCAATGTTGTAAGAGTGATCTTGCATAACCCAAAAAAAAAAATTGTAATTTTTTAATTTGTAAAACTAGTAAAACTAGTTTAACTTGCATGAGATTTTTGAAGGTCTTAGAGGTTGAATTTGAGGATTTTCAGCTAGACGCGATGTCTCGTGGCCTACCATGCTTAGTTCGTTTCATGCCTTTTCGAAGATATGATGTAATAGTCAATTGGGTCAACGAGCGTGAAGTTGTGACCTTGGCAAGTTACCCCTAAAATTTAAATTTGAATTTAGATGGTTTTAGGCGGGAAAAGGGGAAAATAGGGTATTTGAGGGAATTTTTGAAATTGTAAAAGGGATTTTTCTTTTGGTATCCTCATCTTGGGAGGAAAGTAATGAAATATCTGGTTCTATTACAGGAACAAAGGAATAACACCTGTGTATCATTTGTTTGTGTTGTTTGATCTTCACCAAGTGGATGCAAGAGCATCTAGTGGTGTAAGAGTGATCTTGCATAACCCGAAAAAAAATATCGTAATTGTTTAATTTGTAAAACTAGTTTAACTTGCAAGAGATTTGTAAAGGTCTTAGAGGTTGAATTTGAGGATTTTTAGCTAGACACGAGGTGCCATGGCCTGCCCTGCTAAGTTTCTTTCATGCCCTTTTCGAAGATATGATGTAATAGTCAATCGGGTAAACAAGCGCAAAGTTGTGACCTTGGCAAGTTGTCCCTAAAATTTAAATTTAAATTTAGATGGTTTTAGGCAGGGAAAGGGGAAAACAAGGTGTTTGACAAAATTTTTGAAATTGTAAAAGGACTTTTTCTTTTGGTATCTTCATTTTGGGAGAAAAGTAATGAAATGTTTGGTTCTCTTACAAGAACAAAGGAATAACACCTGTGTATCATTTTTTTGTGTTGTTTTATCTTCACCAAGTGGATGCAGGGGCATCGAGTGGTGTAAGAGTGATCTTACATAACCCGGAAAAAAAATTGCAATTGTTTAATTTCTAAAACTAGTAAAACTAGTTTAACTTGCAGGAGAATTTTGAATGTCTTAGAGGTTGAATTTGAGGATTTTCAACAAGACGCGAAATGCCAAGGCTTGCCCTCGCTTAGTTCGTTTCATGCCCTTTTTGTAGATATGTTGTAATAGTCAATCGGGTCAACGGGCACAAAGTTGTGACCTTGGCAAGTTGCCCCCAAAATTAAAATTTGAATTTAGATGGTTTTAGGTGGGAAAAAGGGAAAATAGGGTATTTGAGGGAATTTTCGAAATTGTAAAAGGGCATTTTCTTTTGGTATCCTCATTTTGGGAGGAAGGTAATGAAATGTTTGGTTCTCTTACAAGGACAAAGGAATAACACCTGTGTATGATTTATTTGTTTTGTTTGATCTTCACCATGTGGATGTAGGAGCATCGAGTGGTGTAAAAGTGATCTTGCATAACCAAAAAAAAAGTGGTAATTATTTAATTTGTAAAACTAGTAAAACTAGTAAAACATGTTTAACTTGTAGGATATTGTTGAAGGTCTTAGAGGTTCAATTTGAGGACTTTCAATTAGACACAAGCTTTCACTTTTACCTCGCTTAGTTCTTTTTGTGCCCTTTCTTAAAATATTTTGTAATAATCAATCAGGTCAATGAGCATGAAGTTATGATGTTTACAAGTTTCCCCCAAAATTCAAATTTGAATTTAGATGGTTTTAGGTAGGAAAAGGGGAAAAGAGGGTATTTGAGGGAATTTTTGAAATTATAAAAGGCCTTTTTCTTTTGGTATCCTCATTTTGGGAGGAAAGTAATGAAATATTTGATTCACTTACAGGAACAAAGGAATAACACCTGTGTATCATTTGTTTGTGTTGTTTTATCTTCACCATGTGGATGCAGGAGCATCTAGTTGTGTAAGAGTGATATTGCATAACCCGAAAAGAAAAATTGTAATTGTTTAATTTGTAAAAGTAGTAAAACTAGTTTAACTTGGAGGATATTTTTGAAGGTCTTAGAGGTTGAATTTGAGGATTTTCAGCTAAACACAAGCCTTGGCGCGACCCGCTTAGTTCGTTTTGTGTCCTTTCTGAAAATATGTTGTAATAGTCAATCGGGTCAACGAACATGAAGTTGTGACCTTGGCATGTTGTCCGAATAATTCAAATTTGAATTTAGATGGTTTTAGGTGGGAAAAGTGGAAATTAGGGTATTTGAGGGAATTTTCAAAATTGTAAAAGGGCTTTTTCTTTTGGTATCCTCATTTTGGGAGGAAACTAATGAAATGTTTGGTTCTCTTAGAGTAACAAAGTAATAACACCTGTGTATAATTTTCTTGTGTTTTTTGATCTTCACCAAGTGGATGCAGGAGCATCCACTAGTGTAAGAGTGATCTTGCATAACCCGAAAAAAAAAATTGTAATTGTTTAATTTATAAAACTACTAAAACTAGTAAAACTAGTTGAACTTGCAGGAGATTGTTGAAGGTCTTAGAGGTTTAATTTGAGGATTTTCAGCTACACACCAAGTGCCAAGGTTTTCCACGACTTAGTTTGTTTCATGCCCTTTCCGAAGATATGTTGTAATAGTCAATCGTGTCAACGAGCGCGAAGTTTTGACCTTGGAAAGTTGTCGCCAAACTTCAAATTTGAATTTAGATGGTTTTAGACAAGAAAAGAGAAAAACAAGATATTTGAGGGAATTTTCAAAATTGTAAAAGGGCTTTGTCTTTTTGTATCCTCATTTTGGGAGGAAAGTAATGAAATATTTGGTTCTATTACAGGAACAAAGGAATAACACTTGTGTATCATTTGTTTGTGTTGTTTGATCTTCAGCAAGTGGATGCAGGAGCATCCAGTGGTGTAAGAGTGATCTTGCATAACCTTAAAAAGAGAAAAATTGTAATTCTTTAATTTGTAAAAATAGTCAAACTAGTTTAACTTGCAGGAGATTTTAGGTCTTAGACGTTGAATTTGAGGATTTTCAGTTAGACGCGCGGTGCCATGGCCTACGCTGCTTAGTTTATTTCGTACCCTTTTCGAATATATGATGTAAATTTCAATCGCGTCAACCAGTGTGAAGTTGTGACCTTGGCAAGTTGCCCCCAAAATTCAAATTTGAATTTAGATGGTTTTAGGCGAGAAAAGGAGAAAACAGGGTATTTGAGAGAATTTTTGAAATTGTAAAAGGGCTTTTCTTTTGGTATCCTCATTTTGGGAGGAAAGTAATGAAATGTTTGGTTCTCTTACAGGAACAAAGGAATAACACCTGTGTATCATTTGTTTACGTTGTTTGATCTTCACCAAATGGATGCAGGAGCATCAAGTGGTGTAAGAGTGGTCTTGCATAACCCAAAAAAAAAATGTATTTGTTTAATTTCTAAAACTAGTTTAACTTGCGGATATTTTTGAAGGTCTTAGAGGTTGAATTTGAGGATTTTCGTGCCCTTTCCAAAAATATGTTGTAATAGTCAATTGGGTCAATGAGCGCGAAGTTGTGACCTTGGAAAGTTGCCCCCAAAATTCAAATTTGAATTTAGATGGTTTTAGGTGGGAAAAGGAGAAAACGAAGTATTTGAGGGAATTTTCAAAATTGTAAAAGGGCTTTTTATTTTGGTATCCTCATTTTGGGATGAAAGTAATGAAATGTTTGGTTCTCTTATAGGAACAAAGGAATAACACCTGTGTATCATTTGTTTGTGTTGTTTGATCTTCACCAAGTGGTTGCAGGAGCATCAAGTGGTATAAGAGTGGTCTTGCATAACCCAAAAAAAAATGTAATTTTTTAATTTCTAAAACTAGTAAAACTAGTTTAACTTGCAGTGTATTTTTGAAGGTCTTAGAGGTTGAATTTGAGGATTTTCGTGCCCTTTCCAAAAATATGTTGTAATAGTCAATCGGGTCAATGAGCGTGACGTTATGACCTTGGCAAGTTGCCCCCAAAATTCAAATTTGAATTTAGATGGTTTTAGGTGGGAAAAGGGGAAAACGGAGTATTTGAGGGAATTTTCGAAATTGTAAAAGGTCTTTTTATTTTGGTATCCTCATTTTGGGAGGAAAGTAATGAAATGTTTGGTTCTCTTATAGGGAGAAAGGAAAAACACCTGTGTATCATTTGTTTGTGTTGTTTGATCTTCACCAAGTGGATGCAGGAGCATCAAGTGGTATAAGAGTGGTCTTGCATAACCCTGAAAAAAAAAAATAATTGTTTAATTTCTAAAACTAGTAAAACTAGTTTAACTTGCAGGATATTTTTGAAGGTCTTAGAGGTTGAATTTGAGTATTTTCAGCTAGCGCCAAGGCCTACCCCCACTTAGTTCTTTTTGTGCCCTTTCCAAAAATATGTTGTGATAGTCAATCGGGTCAACGAGCGCGATGTGGTGACCTTGGCAAGTTACCCCCAAAATTCAAATTTGAATTTAGATGGTTTTAGTCGAGAAAAGGGGAAAAAAGGGTATTTGAAGGCATTTTCGAAATTATAAAAGGGCTTTTTATTTTGGTATCCTCATTATGGGAGGAAAGTAATGAAATGTTTGGTTCTCTTACAAGAACAAAGGAATAACACTTGTGTATCATTTGTTTGTGTTGTTTGATCTTCACCAAGTAGATCCAGGGGCATCCAGTGGTGTAAGAGTGATCTTGCATAAGCCAAAAAAACATAATTGTAATTGTTTAATTTGTAAAACTAGTTCAACTTGAAGGAGATTTTTGAAGGTCTTAGAGGTTAAATTTGAGGATTTTCAACTAGACGTGAAGTACCATATCCAGATTTGCTTAGTTCGTTTCATGCCCTTTTCGAAGATATGATGTAATTGTCAATTAGGTCAATGAGCGCGAAGTTGTGACCTTGGCAAGTTGCCCCCAAAATATAAATTTGAATTTAGACAGTTTTAGGCGAGAAAAGGGGAAAACATGGTATTTGAGAGAATTTTCGAAATTGTAGAAGCGCTTTTTCTTTTGGTATCCTCATTTTGGGAGGAAAGTAATGAAATGTTTCGTTCTCTTACAAGAACAAAGGAATAACACATGTGTATAATTTGTTTGTGTTGTTTGATCTTCACCAAGTGGATGCAGGGGCATCGAGTTGTGTAAGAGTGATCTTGCATAACCCGAAAAAAAATTGTAATTGTTTAATTTATAAAACTAGTAAAACTAGTTTAACTTGTAGGAGATTTTTGAATGTCTAAGAGGTTGAATTTGAGGATTTTTAGCTAGACATGAAGTGCCAAGGCCTACCCCCACTTAGTTCATTTTGTGCCCTTTTCGAAGATATGTTGTAATAGTCAATCGGGTCAATGAGCGGAAAGTTGTGACCTTGGCAAGTTGCCCCCAAAATTCAAATTTGAATTTAGATGGTTTTAGGTGGGAAAAAGGGAAAATAGGGTATTTGAGGGAATTTTTTAAATTGTAAAAGGGATTTTTCTTTTGGTATCCTCATTTTTGGATGAAAGTAATGAAATGTTTGGTTCTCTTACAAGGACAAAGAAATAACACCTATGTATTTATTTGTGTTGTTTGATCTTCACCAAGTGGATGTAGGAGCATCCAGTGGTGTAATAGTGATCTTGCATAACCCGAAAAAAAAATTGTAATTGTTTAATTTGTAAACCTAGTGAAACTAGTAAAACTAGTTTAACTTGTAGGTGATTTTTGAAGGTCTTAGAGGCTGAATTTGAGGATTTTCAGCTAGATGTAGGCCTTGGCACATAGAGGTAAGGTTTGCCCCCGCTTAGTTCGTTTCATGCCCTTTCTAAAAATATGTTGTAATAGTCAATCGGTTCAACAAGCACGATTTTGTGACCTTGGCAAGTTGCCCCTAAAATTCAAATTTGAATTTATATGGTTTTAGACGGGAAAAGGAGAAAATAGGGTATTTGAGGGAATTTTCGAAATTGTAAAAGGGCTTTTTATTTTGGTATCCTCATTTTGGGAGGAAAGTAATCAAATGTTTGTATCTCTTACAAGAACAAAGGAATAACACCCGCGTATCATTTTTTTGTGTTGTTTGATCTTCACCAAGTGGATGTAGGAGCATCCAGTGGTGTAAGAGTGATCTTGCATAACCTGAAAAAAAAATTGTAATTGTTTAATTTGTAAAACTAGTAAAACTAGTTTAACTTGCAGGGGATTTTTTAAGTTCTTAGAGGTTGAATTTGAGGATTTTCATCTATCTAGCGCCCAAGGCCTACCCTTGCTTACTTCGTTTCATGCCATTTCCAAAAATATTTTGTAATAGTCAATCGGGTCAACGAGCGCGAAGTTGTGACCTTGGCAAGTTGCCCCCAAAATTCAAATTTTAATTTAGATGGTTTTAGGTGGGAAAAGGGGAAAACATGGTATTTGAGGGAATATTTGAAATTGTAAAAGGGCTTTTTCTTTTGGTAACCTCATTTTTTGAGGAAAGTAATGAAATATTTGGTTCTCTTACTAGAACAAAGGATTAACACTTGTGTATCATTTGTTTGTTTTGTTTGATCTTCACCAAGTGGATGCAGGAGCATCCAGTGGTGTAAGAATGATCTTGCATAACGCAAAAAAAAAAAAATTGTAATTGTTTATTTTGTAAAACTAGTTTAACTTGCAGGAGATTTTTGAAGGTCTTAGAGGTTGAATTTGAGGAATTTCAGCTAGAAACAAGCCTTGGCACGACCCGCTTAGTTTGTAATTTTAATTGTTTATTTTATAAAACTAGTAAAACTAGTTTAACTTGCAGGAGAATTTTTAAGATCTTAGAGGTTGAATTTGAGAATTTTTAGCTAGACGTAGGCCTTGGCGCGAGGAGCCAAGGCTTGCGCCTACTTAGTTCATTTCGTGCCCTCTCCAAAAATATGTTGTAATAGTCAATCGGGTCAACAAGCATGAAATTGTGACCTTGGCAAGTTGCCCCCAAAATGAAAATTTGAATTTAGATGGTTTTAGGTAGGAAAACGAGGAAAAAAGGTATTTGAGGGAATTTTCGAAATTGTAAAAGGGCTTTTTCTTTTGGTATCCTCATTTTGGGATGAAAGTAATGAAATATTTGGTTCTCTTACAGGAACAAAGGAATAACACCTATGTATCATTTGTTTGTGTTGTTTGATCTTCACCAAGTGGATAAAGGAGCATCCAGTGGTGTAAGAGTGATCTTGCAAAACCCCTAAAAAAAATTGTAATCGTTTAATTTGTAAAACTAGTAAAACAAGTAAAACTAGTTTGACTTGCAAGAGACTTTTGAAGGTCTTAAAGGTTGAATTTGAGGATTTTCAGCTAGACGTGAAGTACGAAGGCCTACCCTCGCGTAGTTATTTTCATGCCTTTTTTGAATATATGTTGTAATAGTCAATCGGGTCAACGAGAGCGAAGTTGTGACCTTGGCAAGTTTTCCCAAAAATTCAAATTTGAATTTAGATGGTTTTAGGCAGGAAAAGGTGAAAATAGGGTATTTGAGGGAATTTTCAAAATTGTAAAAGGGTTTTTTTCTTTTGGTATCCTCATTTTGGGAGGAAAGCAATGAAATATTTGGTTCTCTTACATGAACAAAGGAATAACACCTGTGTATCATTTTTTTGTGTTATTTGATCTTCGCAAAGTGGATGCATGAGCATCCAATGTTGTAAGAGTGATCTTGCATAACCCAAAAAAAAATTGTAATTGTTTAATTTGAAAAACTAGAAAAACTAGTTTAACTTGCAGGAGATTTTTGAAGGTCTTAGAGGTTGAATTTGAGGATTTTTAGCTAGACGCGATGTGCCATGGCCTACCCTGCTTATTTTGTTTCATGCCCTTATCGAAGATATGATGTAATAGTCAATCAGGTCAACGAGCGTGAAGTTGTGACCTTGGCAAGTTACCCCAAAATTTAAATTTGAATTTAGATGGTTTTAGGCAGGAAAAGGTGAAAACAGGATATTTGAGGGAATTTTTGAAATTGTAAAAGGGCTTTTTCTTTTGGTATCCTCATCTTGGGAGGAAAGTAATGAAATATTTTGTTCTCTTACAGGAACAAAGGAATAACACATGTGTATCATTTGTTTGTGTTGTTTGATCTTCACCAAGTGGATGCAAGAGCATCCAGTGGTGTATGAGTGATCTTGCATAACCCGAAAAAAAAAAATGTAATTATTTAATTTGTAAAACTAGTTTAACTTGCAAGAGATTTTTGAAGGTCTTAGAGGTTGAATTTGAGGATTTTCAGCTAGACGCGAGGTGCCATGGCCTGTCGTGCTTAGTTCGTTTCATGCCCTTTTCGAAGATATGATGTAATAGTCAATCGGGTCAACAAGCGCAAAGTTATGACCTTGACAAGTTGCCCCTAAAATTAAAATTTGAATTTAGATGGTTTTAGGAGGGAAAATGGGAAAACAAGGTATTTGACGAAATTTTTGAAATTGTAGAAGGGCTTTTTCTTTTGGTATCCTCATTTTGGGAGAAAAGTAATGAAATGTTTGGTTCTCTTATAGGAACAAAGGAATAACACCTGTGTATCATTTGTTTGTGTTGTTTGATCTTCACCAAGTGGATGCAGGGGCATCGAGTGGTGTAAGAGTGATCTTACATAACCCGAAAAAAAATTGTAATTGTTTAATTTATAAAACTAGCAAAACTAGTTTAACTTGGAGGAGAATTTTGAAGGTCTTAGAGGTTGAATTTGAGGATTTTCAGCTAGACACGAAGTGCCAAGGCATGCCCTCGCTTAGTTCGTTTCATGCGCATTTCGTAGATATGTTGTAATAATAAATCCAGTCAACAAGCACAAAGTTGTGACCTTGGCAAGTTGCCCCCAAAATTCAAATTTGAATTTAGATGGTTTTAGGTGGGAAAAAGGGAAAATAGGGTATTTGAGGGAATTTTTGAAATTGTAAAAGGGCTTTTTCTTTTGGTATCCTCATTTTGGGAGGAAAGTAATGAAATGTTTGGTTCTCTTACAAGGACAAAGGAATAACACCCATGTATCATTTTTTTGTGTTGTTTGATCTTCACCATGTGGATGTAGGAGCATCGAGTGGTGTAAGAGTGATCTTGCATAACCCAAAAAAAATTGTAATTATTTAATTTGTAAAACCAGTAAAACTAGTAAAACATGTTTAACTTGCAAGAGATTTTGAAGGTCTTAAAGGTTCAATTTGAGGATTTTCAACTAGACACAAGCGTTCGCTTTTACCCCACTTAGTTCGTTTCATACCCTTTCTTAAAATATGTTGTAATAATCAATCGGGTCAACGAGCGTGAAGTTATGACGTTTACAAGTTGCCCCCAAAATTCAAATTTGAATTTAGATGGTTTTAGGTAGGAAAAGGGGAAAAGAGGGTATTTGAGGGAATTCTCAAAATTGTAAAAGGACTTTTTCTTTTGGTATCCTCATTTTGGGAGGAAAGTAATGAAATATTTGATTCTCTTATAGGAACAAAGGAATAACACCTGTGTATCATTTGTTTGTGTTGTTTGATCTTCACCAAGTGGATGCAGGAGCATCCAGTGGTGTAAGAGTGATATTGCATAACCCGAAAAAAAATATAATTGTTTAATTTGTAAAACTAGTTTAACTTGCAGGATATTTTTGAAGGTCTTAGAGGTTGAATTTGAGGATTTTCAGCTAAACACAAGCCTTGGCGCGACCCGCTTAGTTCGTATCGTGCCCTTTCTAAAAATATGTTGTAATAGTCAATCGGGTCAACGAGCACGAAGTTGTGACCTTGGCATGTTGTCCCAAAAAATCAAATTTGAATTTAGATGGTTTTATGCGGGAAAAGTGGAAATTAGGGTATTTGAGAGAATTTTCAAAATTGTAAAAGGGTTTTTTCTTTTGGTATCCTCATTTTGGGAGGAAACTAATGAAATGTTTGGTTCTCTTATCGGAATAAAGTAATAACACCTGTGTATAATTTTCTTGTGTTGTTTGATCTTCACCAAGTGGATGCAGGAGCATCCACTACTGTAAGAGTGATCTTGCATAACCCGAAAAAACAATTGTTATTGTTTAATTTGTAAAACTATTAAAACTAGTAAAACTAGTTGAACTTGCAGGAGATTGTTGAAGGTCTTAGAGGTTTAATTTGAGGATTTTCAACTAGACACCAAGTTCCAAGGCTTACCACGGCTTAGTTTGTTTTGTGCCCTTTTCGAAGATATGTTATAATAGTCAATCGTTTCAACGAGCGCGATGTTTGGACCTTTGCAAGTTGCCCCCAAAATTCAAATATGAATTTAGATGGTTTTAGACGGGAAAAGGGAAAAACAAGATATTTGAGGGAATTTTCAAAATTGTAAAAGGGCTTTTTCTTTTTGTATCCTTGTTTTGGGAGGAAAGTAATGAAATATTTGGTTCTATTACAGGAACAAAGGAATAACACTTGTGTATCATTTGTTTGTGTTGTTTTATCTTCAGCAAGTGGATGCAGGAGCATCCAGTGGTGTAAGAGTGATCTTGCATAACCCAAAAAAGAAAAAAAATTGTAATTCTTTAATTTGTAAAACTAGTCAAACTAGTTTAACTTGCAGGAGATTTTAGAAGGTCTTAGAGGTTGAATTTGAGGATTTTCAGCTAGACGCGCGGTGCCATGGCCTGCCCTGCTTAGTTTATTTCATACCCTTTTCAAAGATATGATGTAATTGTCAATCGGTTCAATGAGCACAAAGTTGTGACCTTGGCAAGTAGCCCCTAAAATTCAAATTTGAATTTAGATGGTTTTAGGCAGGAAAAGGAGAAAACAGGGTATTTGAGGGAATTTTTGAAATTGTAAAAGGGCTTTTTATTTTGGTATTCTCATTTTGGGAGGAAAGTAATGAAATGTTTGTATCTCTTACAAGAACAAAGGAATAACATCTGCGTATCATTTTTTTGTGTTGTTTGATCTTCACCAAGTGGATGCAGGAGCATCCAGTGGTGTAAGAGTGATCTTGCATAACCTGAAAAAAAAAATTGTAATTGTTTAATTTGAAAAACTAGTTTAACTTGCAGGGGATTTTTTAAGATCTTAGAGGTTGAATTTGAGGATTCTGCTTAGTTCGTTTTGTGCCATTTCCAAAAATATTTTGTAATAGTCAATCGGGTCAACGAGTGCAAATTTGTGACCTTGGCAAGTTGCCCCCAAAATTCAACTTTGAATTTAGATGGTTTTAGGTGGGAAAAGGGGAAAACATGGTATTTGAGGGAATATTTGAAATTGTAAAAGGGATTTTTCTTTTGGTAACCTCATTTTGGGAGGAAAGAATGAAATATTTGGTTCTCTTATAGGAACAAAGGATTAACACTTGTGTATCATTTGTTTGTTTTGTTTGATCTTCACCAAGTGGATGCAGGAGCATCCAGTGGTGTAAGAATGATATTGCATAACCCGAAAAAAAAAAAATGTAATTGTTTAATTTGTAAAACTAGTAAAACTAGTTTAACTTGCAGGAGATTTTTGAAGGTCTTAGAGGTTGAATTTGATGATTTTCTGCTAGAAACAAGCCTTTGCTCGGCCCACTTGATTCGTAATTGTAATTGTTTATTTTGTAAAACTAGTAAAACTAGTTTAACTTGCAGGATATTTTTTAAGATCTTAGAGGTTGAATTTGAGAATTTTTAGCTAGACGTAGGCCTTGGCACGAGGAGCCAAGGACTACACCTGCTTAGTTCATTTCATGCCCTCTCCAAAAATATGTTGTAATAGTCAATCGGGTCAACAAGCACGAAATTGTGAACTGGGCAAGTTGCCCCGAAAATTCAAATTTGAATTTAGATGGTTTTAGGTGGGAAAAGTGGAAATTAGGGTATTTGAGGGAATTTTCGAAATTGTAAAAGGGCTTTTTCTTTTGGTATCCTCATTTTTGGAGGAAAGTAATGAAATATTTGGTTCTCTTACAAGAACAAAGGAATAACACCTGTGTATCATTTGTTTGTGTTGTTTGATCTTCACCAAGTGGATAAAGGAGCATCCAGTGGTGTAAGAGTGATCTTGCAAAACCCCTAAAAAAAAATGTAATCGTTTAATTTGTAAAACTAGTAAAACAAGTAAAACTAGTTTGACTTGCAGGAGATTTTTGAAGGTCTTAAAGGTTGAATTTGAGGATTTTCAGCTAGATGCGAAGTACAAAGGCCTACCCCCGCATAGTTATTTTCATGCCTTTTCGGAATATATGTTGTAATAGTCAATCGGGTCAACGAGAGCGAAGTTGTGACTTTGGCAAGTTTTCCCAAAAATTCAAATTTGAATTTAGATGGTTTTAGGCAGGAAATGGTGAAAACAAGGTATTTGAGGGAATGTTCAAAATTGTAAAAGGGCTTTTTCTTTTGGTATCCTCATTTTGGGATGAAAGTAATGAAATATTTGGTTCTCTTACAGGAAAAAAGGAATAACACTTGTGTATCATTTGTTTGTGTTGTTTGATCTTCACCAAGTGGATGCATGAGCATCCAATGGTGTAAGTGTGATCTTGCATCACCCGAAAAAAAAAATTGTAATTGTTTAATTTGTAAAACTAGTAAAACTAGTTTAACTTGCATGAGATTTTTGAAGGTCTTAGAGGTTGAATTTGAGGATTTTCAGCTAGACGCGATGTGTCGTGGCCTGCCCTGCTTAGTTTGATTCATGCACTTTTTGAATATATGATGTAATAGTCAATCGGGTCAACAAGCGCGAAGTTGTGACCTTGGCAAGTTGCCCCCAAAATTTTAATTTAAATTTACATGGTTTTAGGTGGGAAAAGGGGAAAACAGGGTATTTGAGGGAATTTTTGAAATTGTAAAAGGGCTTTTTCTTTTGGTATCCTCATCTTAGGAGGAAAGTAATGAAATATTTGGTTCTCTTAGAGGAACAAAGGAATAACACATGTGTATCATTTGTTTGTGTTGTTTGATCTCCACAAAGTGGATGCAATAGCATCAAGTGGTGTAAGAGTGATCTTGCATAACTCAAAAAAATAAGTTGTAATTGTTTAATTTGTAAAACTAGTTTAACTTGCAAGAGATTTTTGAAGGTCTTAGAGGTTGAATTTGAAGATTTTCAGCTAGACGCGAGGTGCCATGGCCTGTCATGCTTAGTTCGTTTCATGCCCTTTTCGAAGATATGATGTAATAGTCAATTGGGTCAACAAGCACAAAGTTGTGACCTTGGCAAGTTGCCCCTAAAATTTAAATTTGAATTTAGATGGTTTTAGGCGGGAAAAGGGGAAAATAGGTTATTTGACGAAAATTTTGAAATTGTAGAAGGGATTTTTATTTTGGTATCCTCATTTTGGGAGAAAAGTAATGAAATGTTTGGTTCTCTTACAAGAAAAAAGGAATAACACCT